>CP135556.1:7275498-7329453 GCA_032402905.1 Khaya senegalensis | reverse complement strand
ATCCATTCCTACACAAATCAACCACCAATCACAAATTCCATAAAAGAAAATTACATTTCCTTACCTTAAAATATGCCAATTGCTTGATTAAACCTCCCAATACCGTAAAACCATCTAAATCACCATTAAAAACCAGGAGAGAGAGAAGAGAGAGAAAATGGAGGAAAAAAGTGAAATTTATTTTCCAGGTTTTTCGATCCCGTCCCGCTTATATAGTCGGGCACACACGACGAAAATTACAATTTTTCGCTTCCGTCGTCAAATTTCTGATACCGATAAAAAAATACTGTATTTTCTGCTCATACAGTACGCTGTCCCGAATACCGGTCAACTCTCTCTCTTATAAAAATTCTCAAAAATACTGTATTATAACTCCATGACAAGGTTTTGAGAGTATAAAAATTTCAAGATGTTACAATATGATGGTAAAATTTGAACTAAATATGGCTTACTGCATAAAAATTCAGCTTTTTTATAACAAAAGTTTGCATAATATACTCAAAAATAAATTAGTAAAAAATAAAATTCCTTAAAATTCTTTATTTTGCTAATTTGCATGTATAGTTGGATTGTATTAAGGAAAACAAACCAAAAACACCAATAAAATATCATAAGAAATACACAACTTATTGCAATTGTTCACACAATTTTTTGGGCTTTTTGATGTTCATATTATTTTAGGAAAAAATATTTTATCATATTTTTGTAGATAAATTTTCACATTATAACTATATTTATTTGTTGCATGATAAATTTCAGGTAATAAATGTCACGCTCTAACCCGGAAGTCCTTATGTGACAACCACTTTGTGTCTCTAAGTTACGTCCTGCTAGTAAGGTACGCCTTTTGAGAATTCGCAAAGTATCAATAACCCATCCACAAACACACAAAATCATAAATCAAGTGTACAAAATCTATAATATATTCATAAAAATACTTTCCAACATAAATATGTGTAAATACTAAATTATAAAATACAATAATATAATAAGTACAAAATATATCTCATAAATTAAACAACTTAATAGATCTCGCGAAACCTAGTTATGAGTCAAGAATATCGTACCTGAATGTGTATGATAAGCAAGTTTACTCATAACATGCGTCGTTGCTCTCTCCAAAACTTGAACCTAAAATGTGGGAATGAGGGGGTTGAGTTTATAAAATATATCTGACAAGTTGAAATTTAGTAAAACAATTTTGTTAAAAAAAAAAAGTGGGAATACTAAAATAATTCATTTCAAAACGTTTCTAAATTTGTTATTTCTATTCAAGTTGTACATTGACTAAGGCACACTCGAATTCACTAATGTATTCTTTTATAAAAATACACATGGTTTTAATTTATTTTAAAGAAAATAGAATTTATTAATAATTTATAAAAATGTAGTTCGTTTTATAAAACTCACCCAACACACTGGTCTTAATTGGGGACTACAGGGTGACTGGCATGGTACTCCCTATGGTACCGACACTAGGTAGTCTTTCCGTCAACTTATCCAAATAATAGCACCACTTTAATCACTTCACCTATGCAGCCTTTAAATAAAACCATTTATAGGCTATATCATGTAGTACTACAGTCATACCAAAACTCGTCACTAAAACCTTTATTTTAATATTCATTAAAAATTTATTTCTAAGTAATTTTATTTTTCTCTATTTCACAAGCAGATAAATTGAAATCAAGGTTTTAAATTTAAAATATCTTTTATATAAATTAAATTTTTAACAAAATTAGAATTTTAAATATCTACTCACAGTTTCAAGGAGGGTATTCATTCCCCAATAATTTTTTCACGTGTATTGGAGAATTTTTTGAAAAATATGAAGTTACTGTAGTAATAATAGAGCATACTAATATTATAACATATTTTAACAAACCAGAATAGTAGACCCATGCTCTATTGGCCTTTGTTTCATGAATGAATTACACTATCACGTTCATATCGACCATAAAAATGTCCTTACAACATCCATATGTCTAAAATTATTTTTCTTATTGTCAAAAAATATATAAAACACACTTTCAACCAGCCCACTTTGGAACGTCGTTATACAATCAAAACATCTCAATTAATACAAAACAACACATTCACATTTTAGAATGTACCTTCTAAAATTTGTTAGTGTTAATGGAATCCCTTATAACCTTGCTCTTTGCTGAAAAATGCATAAAAATCGAGGCTTGTGAGCAGTAAACCAATGATTGAAAAATGAGGGATTTCATAGAAAAGAACTACACTACGATGTAGAGCACAATGATAAGTGTTCAAATACACCAGAGGTGTCAATCACCCGCTAGAAAATGCTGTGAATCAATGACGAAAAATTCAATGATAATGACGATGTGTGAATAGTAATGATAGCTCCAATATCGGCATTTTTTGCATGGTTGTGATCATCATGGCAAGAGGTAACCAATGGTGTCAGCGATGTCAAAATTTGACCATTAGAGAAAAATAATATTGTTCACTCGAGAGAGAGACATGCATAATGAGGAGAGAGAGAGAGAAGAGAGAGAGTGTGTGTATTTTTGAGTTCATAATTTTCTAACCTTTCTGTCTTTATATAGACATATGCACGCTTTACAAAAAAAATAGTGTTTTACAATTCATATTTATGAAATAACTATTTTTTTTCTACTTAGGTCTAAAGGATGAGTTTTATAATAAATACATTTAAGATGTATCTTAATGAGGTTGAAAGACAAGTAAATTAAAAAGTGAAAATCGTTAATTCAAAAGTGGTGGTGGTATATATGTGTGTGTTATGGAAGGTATGATGAATTTAGATAATGTCTAGGTTTGTTTGTTAAACTCCTTGGAAAACAAGACATATGTGCTCAATATAGTATGTTACAAGTGTCATAACAAGATGAACTTGTTAAAAGACATAATTACACCTTTATAGACATGGTTAGTATTATGATGAACGATTCTCCATTAACCTTATCCTGATGGATGCATGCACATAAGATTGTCATGTCTTTATTACATAGAGTTTTTAGAAAGGTGGAAAAGAAGAAAGCCTAGTTTAAAACACTTACTTGCTTAGAGTTATCCAGTTAAAACTATAATATATAATCCACATGAAGAAAGAACATTTTAATAGCTTGTGGATTGTTTATAAGATATTTAGAAAAATTTAAAGAGTATAAGCTTTATTGTTTTAACCATAGTGTAAGGATTGAAAAAATGAATAATGCTAAGTTAGACCATGGCAATAAGTGTAATAAATTGTAGAATGTGATTATTCAAGAGAGTCTTGTGAGTATCACTTTACTTATAATCTCTAAGGTTACTCATAATTTTATTGAACAATTTGATAATGTTGAAAAATAAGAGAATTGTCAATACTTTGATCTTAACCAATAAGAGTAAGAATGAAGAAGCTTTGTTGAAACAAAAATAACAAGAGAAGAATTAAGAGTAATCATCAAAAACAAAAAGAGAACTTGACAATCAACACTTGAGATTGTATCAAAAGAAATAATGGTTTTTTTTTTTTTTCTATTTTGTGAATTGAAAAAAATTCATTCTAATCTTTAAGTTATAGCATTGTATCAAAACTTAACTATTAAGCAAAAACACATTGTTTTCTAATCTAGATAATTAACTAACTTTAACTTCCTTGAACATAAACTAAAATAACTGCAACCATTTTAATAGTTTTTTTTTAGCTTAGATTCAACACAACAGACATGACTATAAAATGCAAATCATGAGAAAATTTCGAATTACCAATTTACAAAATTTCACATGGATTAACAATTCTCTATGTTACTAATTTCTCTCTTAAGTATAACTTAATAACAAAGAACGTTTTTTTGTAGAACTAATTTGTAGACTACATCTCAATTCCATTTGACATGCCTAACAACTCCAAACAATATTTAAATTTCTTGGTATTGTCTTAG
Organism: Khaya senegalensis; assembly: GCA_032402905.1. Lineage (NCBI taxonomy): Eukaryota > Viridiplantae > Streptophyta > Magnoliopsida > Sapindales > Meliaceae > Khaya > Khaya senegalensis. Next base: position 7,325,533 of record CP135556.1, on the reverse strand, counting down.
TTAACACATATATAAGATTCTCATAAGTGTGGACCTTCTGAATTTTAACTACATCATTATAAAACACATCCTTGATGTAATGTAGCCTTAGGTCTATATATTGATTACTTTCATGGTGAATTTAATGCTTAGACAATAGGATAACACTCTAACTATCACAAAATAACTCAACACTATCTTGCTTTAATCCTAACTCAACAACCATGCCCTTTACCTAGATTACCTCTTTAATAACTTCTGTCATGGCAATATATTCTACTTCAATTTGGCATAAAGCTACCACATATTAGAGAGCTAATTTTGAGCTCATGACATAATTGAGAAAAGTAAAACCAAAATTTGATAAAATCTTTATTTATTTTTTAAGTAAGCAGCATAGTTTGAATATATAAACCCTTTTTGCCTTCATGTTCCTTATTTGAACAATAAACGAGCTTGAATTTTGAGCCCACACACCATAAGCCTTCTTACTATGCTAATTGAGTTAGCTAAATTAAGTTTTGAGCGAACCATAGAATATGTAATGCTTCCAACAAAATTTGCATAAGGAATATTTGACATTGAACTCTTCTTTTCATCAATGTTAGGCCGTTGAGCTATTAATAACACAAAATGTGGTGCTAGAGGTAGTTTAGCTGCTTGAGCCCAGTCTATTTTGAATTTCTACAATATCCTATCTACACATTACTCTTGAGATAGTTCTAATAATCTTTGCTATCTATTTCTTCTTATTTCAATACAAGTATCTTCTTAGCTATTCTCATATCTTTTATTTCAAACTAATTACTTAATTGGTTTTTTAATTCATCAACTCTTCCATTGCTCCTTATTATAATCAGAATATCATCAATATAAACTAAAAGATATGTCATTTCCTTTAAAATACACACAATTATTATACTAACTTTTGGTATATCTATTAGTGGATATGAAACTATGAAACTATGAAACTTGAAGTTTTACTATTTTAGAGACTATTTAAGTCCATACAATGACTTTATTAACATACATACTTTCTCTTCATCTTTAGGTTTTATTGAGCCCTTGGGTAGAGTTATATTTTCTTCATTCAAATCCCTATGAAAAAATGTTGTCCTCATATCTATTTGCTACAATATAAGATCATACATTGCTACTAATACTAGTAGTATTCTTATAGAGAAATGCTTTAAACTTGTGTAAGAGCTTTTGAAAAATCTACTTCATTCTAAGAAAAATCTTTTGCCACTAATCTAGCTTTAAACTTAATAACTAGACCTTCATTGATATCTTCTTTTTACTTGAATATTCATTTGCATTCAACAATCTTCTTATCTTTAGGCTATGAAATTTGCTTCAAGGTATGGTTTTTATTAAGTGATTTCATTTCATCCTTCATAGCTTAAAACCAAAACTTAAATTTAGGACTACTTATTACTTCCATGTAAGTATTTGGTCTTTCTCCTATGAAGTGATATGTTGTATTCAATGCATATGCAATTAAATCTGCATATTCATTCATTTCTTTTTAGTTCTATCTCTACTTATTTCATAAGTTTATATATCTTTTCCATGTGGCATAGATTCTTCATCTTTTATTTGTTCTTAACTTGTTTTATCCTTTCTTGTGCTAAACTACACCTTAAGTTTACAGGTTGATTTTATTTGAAACATGATTTATTGAATCACTTTACTATTTACATACCTTTTAAGCATATCTTTTTATGAAATTAAACATCCATGTTGATTATACATTTGTTGTTCCTTTCATCACTATACTAAATTTTGTACCTTTGACCCTTCAGGACAACTAATAAAAATTTCTTTTATAGCTTTTGTAACCAATTTCCTTTAACTTGCATGGGCATAGGCTATACATTTGAAAACCTTCAAATGATTTCAAGTTTGGTGGATGGTTAAACCATATTTCTTTAGATGTTCCAAAATTCAACACTAACGTAGGATTCTTATTATACAAGTAAACAATTATTTTCATTGCCTTAATCTTGAAAAGTTTTGACAAATGAGCTTTGATTAACATACACTTGACTTTTTCCATGATAGTTCTATTAAATCACTCAGTAATTTCATTTTGTTGAGGTATAAACCTTACTATTTTATGTCTTAAAATTTTTTGACCTTTACAAAAAATATCAAATTGCTTGTTATACAACTTCAATTTATTGTTAGTTCTCAATGCTTTTAAAATTTTATTTTGATTATGTACTAATTTCATCCATTCTTTAAATCTTCCAATTACTTGATCTTTACTATTAAGACTGTACATCCATGCCTTCCTCAAGTAGTCATCAATTATTTAAAGTAAGAACCTAACACCACCTAGTGAACTAACTTGGGCAGGAAACCATAAATCAGAATGAAAGTGCATTATTATCTTTTTGGTGTTATAAATTTCATAACCAAATACACCATGATGCTTCCCCAATAAACAAATTCCACAAAACTTAATATATCCTAATGAATTACTTCCAAGCAAGCCTTGTTTTCTTAATTAATTTATGTCTCTTTCACCCAAATGACCTAATCTAAAATGCTACGCATAACTGAGTTTAATTCCTTAACATTCATGTCACTTATTTCATCAATTTCTACCCTGCCTCATAAAATATAAAGGCTATTTCTTTTAATCCCTTGAAGAGAATTAATAACTCCTTTGACACTTAAGAAGAATTAATGATGCTTTTGGTACTTTTAAAATACTATTTTTACTTTGAAGATACAACCAACTTCATCAAACATACCTAGTGATAGAAGGTTTCTTTTCAAGTTAGGTACATACTTGATTTTCTTAATATTCTTACAAATCCATCATGCAATTTAAATTTAACTGTACCTACATCTTCTATCTAATAAGACATGTTATTACCCATCAAGACTTTCCCCCCATCTATCATATCTAAAGTAATTTTTTAAAAAAATGCTCATAACATGGTGGTAGTGATGTTAATACCATTAAAGTTTGATTTTCATCATCAAACATAATGTTAATCATTTCAAGATCAAGAATGATCTTATTAAAGTTGTCAAGGTGATCTTTGATTAAGTCACCTTTTTCAAGGCTGAAAGCAAATAATTGCTTCTTCAAATATAGCTTGTGTACCATGGTTTTCTTTATGTATCATGTTTCAAGTTTATTCCACAACTCAAATATTGTGTTTTCTTCAATACCTCTCTCATGACACCATCTACAAAAGATAAGACTAGGGAATTATAAACTTTCTTTAAGATATCTTTCTTCTTTTTATCCTTAAGTTTAGTAAACATCTTTTCTTTATCGACCAATGCTTTCTTTAAGCCTTCATGAACTAGATATGCCTTCATCTTTGTTTTCTAAAGGTTGAAATCATTTTATTTTGTGAATTTTGTAATTGAAACTTTATAGAGACTATTCTTATAGTTCTTCAATAGCTTGGATATCACTTGTTAATGCTTTGATCTTAACCAACAAGAATACAAGAATCAAAAAGCATTATTGAAATAAAATTAACAAGAAAAGAATTGAGAGAAACCAACAAAAATGGAAAGAAAATTTGACAATCAAGACTTGAGATGTATTATGTGAAATGATGGCTTCTTTTTTCTATTTCATGAATTGCAAAAAACTTCCTTATGATTTCAAGTTACAGAATTATATAAAGCCTTGGCTACCAAGCAAAAAATGCAATGTTTTCAAATCTAGCTAATTAACTAACTTTAATTTTCTTGAACAAAAATTAAACTATCTGTAACTACTTTAACAACTTTTGAACTTAGACTCTAACTCATAAATATAACAACTAAACTTTATATTAGTATAGAATTTTGAATCACCATCTTATAAGAATAGTTAAAACTTTATGATGAAATTAGTACAAATGAATATTAAGAAGATGCAAATAAAGTAATTAAGAAGACTTTAAAGAGAAAGAAGATATAATATTTTGAAAAATTATGTGGTATATGGTCAATAACAATATTTTGATATAGGAGTTAATAAAAGTTTAGTCTTATTTTTTCAAGCTATTACAAGCAATTATTCTATAAAATATATTGACAATAAGAATAATGAATTGAAATTTATTGAACATAATCAAGCTTGGGAACTAGTTCAATTGCTTGAAAGATTTTAAAGAATCAAGTATATATGATTTTTTTTTTTTTATGATTATATGTGATTTTAAAAGCAATATTGAATGAAATATAATTTGATTTTAGTAAAAGGATTGACTTGAAAAGGAGGCATTAATATAGATATTTTCACTTATTGTTAAAAAGAGAAAGACTTAAAGAATTAATTATTTGATTACAAGATCTTTTAAATCTATTAAAAATGACCCACTCTAGCAATCCTATTATTCAAAATTTTAAAACTTTCTCGCTTACAAAATTCATGAAAAACCTATTAATAAACTAAAACTCTAGCTATCAATACCACTCAAAACTCTAGAAGTTTCACAATTAGATTTATAAATAGAGAAAGTATAAATATTTTTTAAGAGAAAATACAAAGATAAATCTCACTCACAAGAAGAAAATTTGTGTTTTCATACAAGAATAATAATCAATAAAACACTTAAAAAATTTAAAAGATGTTCTCTCTACTTAGAAAGATCTCAAAACCTTAAAAAATAAAAAATGTTTAATATTCCCAACATGCATTTAGATGTACAGCTAACATCTAGTTTTTGGACCAAGTTGGCTCAAGTGCGATTAGGCACAATGCTAACACCAAGTTTTAGCTTATGTTGGCTTGCGTATGACTTAGGCCTAAAATTGCCACAACTTCTAAATTTTTTCATTTTGTTGGCTCAAGCATGAATCAAGTTGGGAATGGCACTAAGTCTCTGTCTCATTATCTTTACATCCTTAAATCAAGTTTTCTTCATGTCTCTATAAACTCAATTAAAAATCTCTTATTTTAGTCAATGAATAGGTCAACAAACTGATTTCCTAACAAATTTCTTCTATGGCCATTCTACTACAAAACTTTAATTTAAAAGCAAAGAAAATAACAAAATGCAAAGTTTTCGTCAATCATAAAAAACAAAACCTTTAGTAAAAGAGACTTATAAACACCTTAAACAAAATTATATCTTTTATATGATTTAAGCAAAACATGTTTCTTGTACCACAACTAATTCACAATACCAAGTGAAACATATAGAAAATAATAAGAAACTAAAGTAGTAAAACATAAATAGATAGATAGATATAACATGAAACATTAGCAAAGAGAGAGAGATAACATAAGCCATAAGCAAAAAGGGAGAGATAACATGAGCCATAAGCAAAGAGAGAGATCATGAAACAAAAACTCATATAATTAATATGAACACATAAACTCATATAATAAACAACATATTCTTTACATCATGTCAATCACTGAAATATAGTATCCACCTATATTCTATCTTCTCTTAACTATCTCCTCATAACATTATAATATACATTATCCTCTTTTTGTCACAAAAAGACATATGTAACATCTAATGCTTTAAGTTGAAATCCAAAATGTCAATGTCAGCATCGAAACTCCCAACACTAAATGTAGGAATATGAGGATTGATAGAAGATGAAGCAATAATTAAAGTAATAATAGCTATAAAAAGAAGAGCATCAACTAAAGTGGTAGGAAAAAAATCCACATGCCTTGGAATAAATAAGTGATCTGGAGGCTCAAGGATGATAAAGTCTATTTCATTATCCTCATTAGACTTGGTCGTATCTAAAACTCCACCACCATGGTGTCATTGCTCAAACATCTAGGCATGGATCTTGCTTGTCTGATATTGAACAACATAAACTATAGCATCAAACATACTTTAACATGTAGAAATCTAAAGCTAAAAATAAGCAATTTTGCATAGCTCATACATCATGGTGACAAAATAAATTGTTATAGAATTTAAATTCACCCTAGATGTAGAAGGAGTAAAAAATGAAACTGGATAGGAATAGTAAAAGTTTCATCAAAATATGAGACATTAAGTAAGGACTTAGAACTAGATGCTGATTAAGCTCGACTTAAGTTTAGTGTTTTAAGGTCTATGGAAAGACTTAGATGAATCATATTTGATACTAGAGAGGGTATAACAAAACCAATAAAATAGAGAATTCAAGTAATGATGCAAGGAAATTATAAACCTAATGATCCATTGGTCACTTGGAAAATTGAATGATAATGTAACAAATACTATTAGGAAGATCTATAGAAAGACCTTAGAGAAGTGCATAAGAAAAACAACCTTAGGAAAAGGAATATTCGATTGATATTTGGTAGGATGTAAATTAGTACACATAATCTTATTAAGCCTATAGTAGGCAGGCTCTAACTATCGTATGTATATGGCCTGCCAAATAGGGTGGTAACCATGTCAACATAAAAAGATTGCTCAATTCTTAAGAAGGAAAATTGAAAGTGAGCAACCTTTGGAATGTTGAGTAGTAAATTTATGAAATTAGGAGTGATACAATGTATCGCACCCAACACAAAAATAGAGAAAGAAATTCTATGAGTATCCATATTGTCGATGTTGGAGTAAACTTTTTAGATAATTTTCTCAAAGGGTTGCACGAACCTATCAACAATAGGAAACCACTATCACTTTTTTTATAAGAATGATGTTAGAGGCAAACTTGTCGTGATAGCACTTTTAAGCCTTAATGTTGAGAAATTGGAAGGACTTGACACAAAGATACTTATATTGTGCAATCGATTTAACATGTCTAGACAATTAATCAAAACATAAGAAATTAGGGTCACAAATAATAAATATCGAGAAAGTAAGCATTGAAAATAGGGCCAAACTATCAAATAACTAAAACAAGCTACCATAATCAAACCCAACAAAGTGGATATAATAATTCAAATACAAACCATGGGTGATAAAGGCAAAGAAATGCATGAACAAGCAACGTAGAGGCTAACAAGCAAAATAATTCATATGCAAAAAAAGAACAAGTAAGACAAAATAATAAAAAATGATAATTATTATTTATTTTACAAAAAACTTTGCTCCTAAGCTCCAAGTTAGTGTTAGTTTGGCACGAGAATATGTAAGCTTGAATGGACCTAGCTTGGTGTGAGGGGTTGCAAAAAATAAAAAAATGGTCAAAATCATAAATCCATGAAAAACACTCCCAAACACAAAAATGTTCTTGTAACCTCTTCCTACAATTATCTTAAGGTCTAAAATATGACTTAATCTAGCCTAATTATGCATCAAATTTCACAAATTTCTAAAGAACCTAAATTAGATCAAATTGATATTTTTCAAAAAAGTAAAAAAACAAGATGAAAGAGAGAACAAACATACCTAGGCCAAGATATATGCCATAAGCTATTCTATGTAACAGTGCATCACACTTAGTAACGTCTCTAAATCTCAGTATGCATAAAAGATAAGTATACATGATCTATAAACAAACTATTGAAGGAACTAACAAGTAATGCCAAGTTTAAGATTTTAACTTATGATTTAGATAAAGCCAAAACAAAAAGGTTATAATTGGTGAAAGTCAAACTCAATGTCACTAGAACCTACACTTCATGCAAGACAAAGTTTATTTGGAACTTAATTTTTTTTTTTATATTCGTGTTTGTTTATCATTTTAAGTTTTCATGCAAGATAAACTTGATTGGAACTTAATTTTTTTAGGGGTATTTATACATATAAAGAGGCAAAATAGTTAAAGGTCAATTTACATAATTTATCTCAATGAATTATCTTATAATTGATCTCTAGTTATCATAAATGCAATCAAACTACATAATTTCTTTTTTAGTAAATTCACAATATATTTATATCACATTAGTACAAACCAAATGCAAAGACAGAGAAAATAGAAATAAACTTTAGTAAGATATTTTGATTGCATGAATAGTGAAGATTTATACTTAGTAAACACTTTGCTCAAGTAAACAACAAGAATATCTCTATCAAAATAGCATACTGGAAAGGCAAACAAATGAAAACATACTTGAAAATTAAATGCAAACACATACGCGCGCGCGCACACACACTGTAGATATTAATTCTATTTTTCCTGTTGTTTTATTGGTTAAACTGTCAAAAAGTAAAGAGATCATTTGTTTTAGTTGTCAAGTAAGGTAATTACACATGTAACCTAGTTGACTATAAAATGTCTTGTTATCATTTATTGTATTCATTCAAGATTGTTTAAATATAAGAGAAAAATTCTTTCTTGTCACATAGCTTTATTTCTTCCTTCTTGTGTTTCTTGCTTTTTAATTTTCTTTTTTAAGTAAATTTCATGAATTGAAGAGCATTGTGAGCTAACTGTTCTTAATTTTGTTGTGACTGAAAACCAATAAGTAGTATTAGAGCTTATATAAAGAAGTCACCATGAGCTTAACTAAATTTTTGGTTGAGAAATTTATTGTTAAAAGTGATTTCAATCTTTAAAACATGAAGATGAGGGCATTTCTTGTTCATAAAGGACTAGAAGAGGCATTACTTAAGAAAGACAAAATGCTAGCAAATTTGAAGGAATCTTAGAAAAAGGATATCCTCAAGAAAGCCCAAAGCGCAATTATGTTGTCCTTAGGTAATGGAGGCCTACGTGAAGTATCAAAGGAAACCATTTGGGACTTTAGAATAAATTATAAACTAGGTACATGCAAAAATCCCTTGCATACAGATTATATCTAAAGAAATAGTTGTATACACTTAGTTTTGAGGAAGAGGGATCAATTAGAAAACACTTAGATAGTTTCAACAAAATTATCTTAGATCTTAAAATCATAGATATAAAGCTTGAGGATAAAGACCAAGTTTTAATAGTTTTGACCTTTTTACCTTTAAGTTATAAACACTTTATGAAGACACTATTGTATGAAAAGGATACAGTAACAAAGGACAATCTTAAGCTAGCTCTGAACTTAAATAATTGAGTAAAAAGATAGATTTAAAATATCTAAACCAAGTTGAATGGTTAATAGTGAAATGGGGACTAGAAAAGAAAGATTGGAAATAACATAAAGAGGGCATATCAAAATCAAAGGGAAAGAAGTTAAAATGTTTTCACTGTTATAAAGAATGACACTTTAGAAGAGAATGCCCCAATAGAAAGACCATAGAAAAGGAGAAGAATTAGAATAAGCAACATATGGCATCAATGGTAACAGATGAAGATTTCAGAAATGCCTTACTAATGGCATAAAATTAGAAACTTGAAAGTGAATAGATTTTATATTTTGGATGTACCTTTCACACATGTTTAGATATGAACTTATTTTTTGAATTGGACTTTATTAATAGAGGAAAAGTTTTAATAAGAAATAGAAAAACATATGAAGTTAAAAGGATAGAAAGCATTAAATTCAGGCTACACGGTGGTATGTGTAGAGAACTGAATAAAGTTATGTTTATACTTGAGTTAAAAAGAAATCTAGTTTCTTTAGGCAATTTTGATGAAATAGGATTTTTGATTAAAGTAGAAAATATGGTTTTAAAATTGATTAAAGGTGTTTATAAAAGGAGGCAAAAAGAATGGATTATATGTTTTATAAGGAACTGTGTCACCCGGTGAAGTAGAGCTACTGTTGATAGAAATTTAGATAAATTGATGTTATAACATCATCAATTGGGTCATTTAGGCAAAAAGACAATTGTTAAATTAAAGAAGTAATGGTTGATAAGAGAGGATGTATGGAATGATCTTAAATTCTATGAGCCATGGGTCTTTAGAAAGCACTATAAGATGAAATTTAGAGAAAGAATGCATAGAACTAAAAAAGTGTTAGAGTACTTGCATTTTGATTCATAGGGGCTATCCTAAATTGTATCCCTAGGTGTCTATTACAGATAATTTTTTGAGAAAAGGATGGGTATTCATATTGAAGAATAAGCATAAAGTCTTTGGTAAGTTTAAAGAATGAAAGCCCTTGGCTAAAAATCAAAAGAACAACAGAATTATGGTACTAAGAATAGGCAATGGCATGAAATTTTACTATAATTTCTTTGATGATTTATACAAAAGAAGTGTGATACAAAGACACAAGACAATGATTTATACACCCCAACAAAATAGTTTGGTAAAAAGATTAAATAGGAATTTGATGAAAATGGTTATGTGCATGTTACTTGGTGCATGACTTTCTAAATTATTTTGGGTAGAAATTATTACTGTAGTAATATACAAGGTGAACAGATGTCCTGTATCAACATTTTCTTTTAAAACATTAGAAAAAGTCTAGTAAGAGAACCCACTTAACTTAAATCACTTGCGGATTTTTTAATGCAATGTTTTTACATACATAAGGTAAGGGAAACTTGATCCTAGAGCAACTAAAAGGTTATTCATTAGATACTTCAGAGGTGTGAAGGGATACAAGTTGTGGTGCCATAATAGAAGATATGAGAAATATGTCATTAGGAGGGATGTCTTTTTCTATAAAGAAGAATTGATAAAGAATAAGGTTCATAGGAATTTTAAGATGACTAATGAAAGAAATGTAACAAAGAAAGTTTTATTTAAAGTGGACCTTGAGTCAAATAAGTAGAAAACATCATTTGCTTTCATTAAAATTAAAGAAAAACCAAAAATCAGGCCATTTGTTACTCAACATTAGCAAGATTACAATCTAACTAGAGATAAGGCAAATAGACTAATAAAGCCTACAATAAGGTATGGTTATGCATGGTTAATTGCTTATGCTTTGTCAGTTAGGGATGATTTTGAAGTCTCAAAACCAACAACATTTTTTAATGTTCTTAAATGTGATGATTTAGAAAAATGGTTTAATGCTATAAAGGAATAGATGAATTCACTAAATAAGAACAAAACTTAGAGTTGTTACTAAGCTTGAAGCTATAAAGGAAGAGATGGATTTACTAAATAAGAAAAAATTATTAGGTGTAAATGGATTCATAAGAAGAAAGAAGATGTCTCATGTGTTGATGGGGTTAGATTGAAAGCTAAATTAGTAGCAAAAGGGCTTTCACAAAAGAAAGGGTTGGATTTCATTGAGGTATTCTGACCTATTATAAGACATACATCCATAAGAATTCTTTTAGCTTTAGTCACTGTGCTGGACTTAGAATTAATTCAAATAGATGAAAGAACAACCTTTTTACATAAGAGGTTAGATGAAGAGATATACGTAGATCAACCTAAAGGCTTTGTAGTAAAGCACAAAAAAGATATGGTTTGACTACTGGACAAGTCTCTTAATAGACTTAAATAATCACCTAGATAATAGAACAAGAGATTTGATGACTTTATGCAAAATAAAGGCTATATAAAAAGTTTGTATGACTACTGTGTGTATTTTAAAAGTGTTGGTAATAATTAGCTGATATATTTGTTGCTATATATAGATGATATGCTAATTGCATACAAAATTATAGATATAATCTACATGTTAAAGAAAAAATTAAGTGCTAAATTTGGCATAAAGGATTTGAAGTTTGCAAAGAAGATTTTGAACATAGAAATTCAGAGAAATTATAACAAAAGTTACTAGTACTTTTCTAGCATCAACACTTAGAAAAATTGCTTGATAGGTATGGAATGGAAAGTTCAAAACTTGTTGGCACACCTTTAGTAGCTCATTTTAAATTGTCTACATGCCAAAGTCTAATAGCAGACATTGGTAAGGCTTAGATGAGTAAAATACCCCATGCAAGTGCTGTTAAGAGTATTATGTATGCTATGATTTGTTCAAGACCTGACTTAACTTAATTAATATAGTTATCAAGTTTATGGCAAACCCAGGGAAGGAACACTAAGCAGTAGTTAAGTAGATGTTGAGGCATATTAAATAAAGGGTGCTTGAAATATAAGCTGACTTATGGAATGAAATATGTTAAAGTGAGAGAAGTCACAAGTTTTGTATATTCAGATTATGCATGGGATTTTGATAGAAGAAGATCCTAAATAGGTTATGTTTTTGAGTTGTATGGATGTGTTGTAAGCTAGAAGTCATCATTGTAGCATGTTGCTTTGTCAACAACAAAACTAGAATATATGACCTATTTAGGATCAGCTACTGAGGTAGTGAAAAAAACTACCTAGTTGAGAAGATTTGCTGATGAATTAAGAATAGATTAGAAATTAGTAGCCATACATTGTGATAGCCAAAATGTTATTCAATAGGCCAAACATCATGTGTTTCATAAAAGAAGAAAACAAATAGATGTGAGACTACATTACATTAGAGAAGAGAAAACAAGTGAAAGAATTCAATTGGTTAAGGTCAATATAGAAGAAAATCCAATAGATATGCGAATTAAAGCTTTAACTATTAGCAAATTTAAGTATTGTTTGAAGTTGAGTCTTATGGAGTATTTATTGGTTGTAATATTTGCTGAAAAGGTTTGTTATTAGCAAAGTGCTTGTTGTGACCATTGATGTTGTGAGTGTTTGATTTCTGCAATAAACTTGTTGTAATAAAATGTTACAAGTTAAGAAAGATAGGTTAAATGAAACTATAAGGTTGGAGAAAGGTTGAATGAAACTTTTGGGTGGAAAAAACAAAATGAAGGTGGAGATTTGTATATATTAATTATGTTTTTCTTTGTTGTTTAGTTGATTAAACTATTAGAGGGTAAAAATGTCATTTGTTTTAATTGTCAAGTAAGGTGATTACATGTGTAACCTAGTTGTCTATAAAATGTCTTGTTACCATTTATTGTATTCATTTGAGATTGTTCAAATACAAGAGAAAAATCTTTTCTTGTTATAAAGCTTCATTTCTTCCTTCTTAAGTTTCTTGCTTTTTGATTTTCTTCTTTAGTAAATTTTATGAATTAAAAAGCATTATGAGTTAACTATTCTTAATTTTGTTGCAATTGAAAACCAAAACACACATATGCATGCACAAAATGAGTGCACATAATGAAGACTTAAGAAGTGACACTCACTTTAAGAACTTTCTTAAGTGACTTAAATTGAATTACATCTAAAGGTTTGGTAAATAGGTTAGCTAGTTGATTATCAATAGGCACATATTTTATTATCTTGAACTTAATAAGATCACGAATAAAATGATGCCTAATGTCTATGTGTTTTGTGCGAGAGTAAAGGACAAGGTTCTTGGATATGTTAATTACACTCATATTACCAAAGTAAATTGACAAAATCTTTATGATATACCATAATTATTCAACATCTACTTCATCCAAAGCAATTGAGTGCAATAACTTCTAACATCAACATATTCTACTTCAATAATTGAAAAGCAAAATGAAATCACATTTGTACTAATATAGTAACAACCATTAGGTGTGCTTTTTCTATCATCAGCATTATTTGTTCAATCTACATTAGAGTATCTGGTAAGATTAGTAGACAAATCTTTATTATACCATATACCATGATCAGCAATGCTATTAACATATTGAATGATTCATTTAACAATGCTAAGATAAGACTCCTTAGGACATGCTTGAAATCTAGCACATTACTTAATATAAAAATAATGTTTGACTTACTAACAGTAAGATAAAGTAAACTACCTATTATACTTTAATAAAGAGTTGATTTAACATCCCCATTAGAAGAATTACTAAGCAACTTAATGCTAATATCAATAGAAGTCCTAGTATGTTTCTTATTATCTAGCCCAAATTATTTTATAAGGTCTTTTGCATAATTAAATTGGGATAGGAATATCCTATCTTTGAATTGCTTAATCTGTAAGCCTAGAAAAAAGGTTAATTTGCTTACTATGCTTATTTCAAACTCGTTTCGTCAAATTAGTAAATTTAAGTATAAGAAACTAAATAAGAGAACCAAAGCACTATGTCATCAACATATATATGAGCTACAATAATGTTTTCACCTATCCATCTAATGAACAAGGTTCGGTTAACACCTTTATGAGTGAACCCGTGATTTTCAAGATACATGGTTAATCTATCATACCTGCCTTAGGTGTTTGTTTTAATCTATAGAAAGAATAATCAATAAAGCTTTTGAGAAACTTATAGGATGTTCTCTCCACTCAAAAAGCACTCAAAACCTTAAAATTTTGATACAAGTTAAACCCTAAAATGTCAAAGACATTATATTCCTAGCACACACTTGGGCAGAATTCGGGTGCACAAATGGTGTGCATTTTGGGTGCCTACTAGCTTGAATGCGACTTAGGCATAAAGTTGGCACCAATTTTCTAGACTACTCTGGTTTAAGTGTGAATTAAGCACAAAGTTGGCATTGAGTTTCTAGACTATTTTAGCTCGAGTTCAACTTATGCCTAAAGTTGGCAAAAAACTTCTTGTTAAGGTTAGCTTAAGCACAACTATTAGATTTCTTCATTTTGTTGGCTCGAACGTGAATAGTCTAGGAATGAAACTAAGTCTTTATCTTATTGTCTTTGCATCCTTGAATCCAGCTTTCTTCATGTCTCTATGAACTCAACTAAAAATCCTTTGTTTTGGTCATGGAATAGGCCAACAAACTAATTTTCTAATATATATATATATATATATATGAAAATAAGAGGAATTAAATATATTTTTAATTCCTTTTTATGTTGATTAACATGCTATAAAGTGTGCTAGTTAAATCCTTGCTTAAAATTAGATTGTCAATGAGTATAGTAGAAAGTAAGGGTCATACCCCGCAGAAGATTGTTCCTAATTAATAAGTTATTAACACAGCACGGACACTAACTTTTAAGGAGGAATTATATAATTGAGTCACTATAAAAATTAAATAAAAGAACATTAGAAAAAATATGTATATTACAAGAAACAAATTTTAATAAGTTGAAAGTATGATAAGAATAATGGTTAACAATTCATTCACCATCATTAAATAAAACATATCGTCAATGATCAAAATTATCTCCCACTCTCTTTTGAAAATTACGACCCCAAAGTAATCACAAGCTTTATTATTTCAATCTTTCCTTGGCAGTTAAGTAAAATAAGCTATTTACTCAATTTCTTTCCATTAAACAACCTAGAATAAACTCTTCAAATTTAGTTTAATGGAAGCAATTAACCAAGAAATATAAGGTTGAATCAAGAACCAAACACACAAACTTGGTTTGTAAATCTTGAGTTATATTCCACATGCAATCAAATGAAAATGTTCCATAATCTTGATAGTTATGAATCAAAATCCTAAACTAGAAATCATATCACTAATAGATTCATCTACCTATGCATCTAAATGAAAAAGAATTAATTTTAACAATAAAATTCATTAGAATGTAACAAATTCTAAAAAATATAAAAGATTTATAAAAATTAGTAAACAATTTCCATTTACCCTTAAGCAAAGACAATTTTATTTGCACATTATGTAGATGTTTTGAAATTAACACATAAAAAGAAAAATAAAATGGATGGAATGAGAAAATATAACTTTAAAGAAGGTTAGATACCCTTTTATTTGTTTTCTAGTAACCTTTTTGATTGTGTACTTGAAGATAAAAACATGCTCTTTTTAAAAGTAATCATGACATAGTTCTCTTAATTCTAAGCAAAGTAGATTTGTATAAATCTTTTTTTGACTAGAATTTAACCTCTTATTAACTTATCAAAATCTGAAACATATATTATTTCATTTATTACAACAAGCCACTTTAAATCTAATGGTGAGTAAGTTATCAATAAAAAGTTATGGATCTCTAGTTTTGTCACATGCCAGAAAATGGAGATCATGGTCGGCATAACAGTGAGGACATCCCAACTCTATAAGCCTCAGACAAACCTGTATGTAAATCTAATGACATAGGCATTACTCACACATATATACTATGACTTTGATAAAATGTCAAAAATTGTGAAGTAAATGAACAATGGATAGAGACTATAGAGCCACAGCTTTAGGCTATAGCATACTACAGTGATTCTATGCCCCATAATATGCAATCATACATATTATTGGGCTTAAAGTCTCATATACACAACCTAAATAGATAAATACAAAAATAAAGACCACTACATTACTATAAGTGTATTATGGTGTTCTAATGTTCCTCTTAAAATCTTGATGAATG
Source organism: Khaya senegalensis (assembly GCA_032402905.1). Lineage (NCBI taxonomy): Eukaryota > Viridiplantae > Streptophyta > Magnoliopsida > Sapindales > Meliaceae > Khaya > Khaya senegalensis. The sequence goes on along the minus strand of CP135556.1, from coordinate 7,309,578 downwards.
CTAAACTTATTGTTGAAAGGTGTGGTTGGAGGATGAGTGTTTTTTAGGAAAACTTAGTGAGTAGATACTGAAAACAAAAAGTTTTAACTTAATTAGTAAATTCGTTCTTAACATAAAATTATAAAACCAGAATATAATAACATTTCGTTGTAATAATTGCATGCTTTCTGTAAATTCATAAATTACTTTTAGAAAATTTGACATATTAGAAATACATGTTCAAGTATACAAGTATTAGGTGTCATATATGATATCTCCATTCACCCCTTGTTTCTTACTCCACATCGATACTGTCACACACATATATTAGAACGTGCAATCAGGGCACATATGCTCTCCCTCTTATGGCTCCTAACTAGATAAAATTAAAAATAGAAATCCATGCTAAAACTTATAATCATAATTTTTAGTAATACACAAGCATAAAAGTGCTCGATCAAATCACAATCATCATGTTCGAGTTCAAAAAAAGTCCATACAAATCAACTTCAAATCATAATAGAATCAATAATAATTAAGATAAAATAATTGCATCATTTACTAAATCAAATACATGTTTCTCATATAAATTTCATCAAGGATACATGTTGCAAATCAAAATCATGTAACATTAGTTTAATTTAATGAGTTTTTATATAAAATTAACTTGTAAAAAAAAAATTAAATCAAGTATAATCATTCAAAATCAAATTTATCTACTGAATAAGCTATTTAAAATCCTTTGGCTAGTTCATTTGTGGTGGAGGATCTCACGAAAAATCTACAACAATTGAAGCATGATAATTTCGCTAAAATAATGAATGAGTTATAATGTTTCTATCTTAGTCTCTATACATAATATTTATGTGTATGATATACCATTAGAAAACTAAACATGTCTAGTTTTCTATAAAATAGACAGTTTATGATTATGATATTTCTAACTAAAGGTATAATGCATTCTTTATCTGTTATCCAGCTTGCATGCCCCTACATAACAGCCTAACTTCAAAAATTTACTAAGAATTATTCCTATAGAATCTCATGTTGATTTTTGGATATGCTATTCCTTAGTGTCTTTCATTTACATAGAATTTTACGGTGTCTTATTTTGATTCTAAAACTCAAGATATGACCTAAAATGTGCATATTATTTACTGAACTTTTGAATTTTGGGTTTCATAAGATTCAATGATTTCAAGGATTTTCAATGCTCCAATATTCCTTTATTTACTCACAACACTTCATAAATAAGTATTATAATCTATTCTTAAACTTTAAATCTAACTGAAGTCATAAAATTCATTTTTAGAATTCAATCAAAATAAAAAATTAATAAATGAATCAAGAAGAAAATCATACCTTAAGCCTCTTAAAGGTTGAATCTTGTAAGATTAACAAGTAATTGAACATGATTGAGGATTTTTAAGTGAGAAATTCATGGCCTAGGGTTAGAAGAGAGAAAAAAGAATGAAGAAGATGAGAAATAATGAAATTTTATATAATTTTTGAAATGGACTTAAGTCCAAAGTGATGGGTTTGCTGTTTTTACCCATTTTGACCAGGTTTTGCTCATAATTTGAAAAAGAATTTGAAAATATAGTTCTCTTTGTTAGCTTTCCAACATATTAAAATTCACCTTAATATGAGGTTTGTAGCTCAAATTATGGCCAAAATATCGAAGTATATTTAAGGGCTCTAAAATTATATATTTGAGTTATAATTCCCTTAACTACTTTAAGTCACTTTAAGCTAATTTCATAAGACCAAAATATACCTAAATTAACTTAAAATTAGTTAAATTAAGGAATAAAGAAAGGAAGCATGGACATCATAGCCAAAAATATAGAATATAGATTTATTTAGTAAATGTTACTGTAATAGAATTGTAAAATATTACAAGTTTTCAATAAATAAAATCATAACAATTTAAAACTCTATAGAGAAAGTTATTGCTATTTTTATTAGCATTAAAGTTGTCAATTTTAATATAATTAAATTTTTGTTCCTCTTATCTCCCAAGAAGTGACTTTATTTTTCTGTTTTTAAAATAAGTCTTCAATGTGTTCTTAATAACCTTTTATATATATTTTTTTAAAAGGTTACTTCAATTATTAAAATATAAGAAAAACTTTAAAAATGCATATTTTAAACTTATTTGTTCGTCTTTGTTAAATATTGAGGCCAAAAATCTTCGAAAATTATCATTTTGCACCAGTTCTTTACTTTTCATCTCCTTTTACCTTTTTGTCTCTAAACATCCTACAAAATATACAAGAATTATATAGACTCAAAAAATTCAAAAACAAACGAATAAATTCATAGGATTTAATATAAAAACAATATAAAATTAAATACTTTTCATTGATAATATCTTGCTAGTTAGTAATGATTTTGGCTTATTATACGAAATCTATAATATTTCTCAAAAACTTTGAAATGAAAGATACAATTGATACAACTAAGTGAAATGAATTGAAAATTTTAAGGATAAATTAAGTGTATTATTAAAGTTAACTCAAAATGCATACCTTTAATAAAGCTTAGAAAAATTTGGTATGAAAAATTGTCCAGCTAGTGTTATGCCAATTAAGAAAGGAGATAAATTTAATCTTATGCAATGTCCAAAAAATCAATTAGAAAGAAAGCAAATGGAAAGAATTTTGTATACATCTGTTATAGAGAGCTTGATGTATTAAAAAATTTACACCATGCCAGCCATTATCTTTGTTTTTGGCATTGTTAGGAAGATATCAAATTAAATCGAGATGGGATCATTGGAGAGTTGTAAAGAAATTACTAAAATATCTACAAGGAATGGAAAAATTATATGTTCACATTTAAAAAATATAATCATTTAGAGATGATAGGTTATTCAAATTCAATATTTTTGTAAAGTCTTGATAGTAGACAGTTCACTTTTGGTTATTTTTTTCTATGGACTAGAGGACCAATATCATGAAAAAGTGCAAAAAAGATTAGCATAAGCTTATACACTATCAAGACTAAGCTTGTGGGTTGCTTTGAGGTCACAATTCATGGAATGAGGTTGCAAAATTTTTATCTCAGGACTTCTGGGACATGGAAATTTTTTGGTGATAATCCTACAAATATCTTTTTCTCAGAAAAAAGGTAGGTATTCTGAAGGTGTTAAACACATGGAGTTGAAATACTTTTTGCCATTAAGGAGGATATGGGAAACAAACAGTGTCAAGGGCCTACAAACTTTGGACTTTAAGTTCGTTCGTTAGCATTCCCAGACAAATACATGTATATCCAAAGTGAAAAAGAGAATGATGTTTCCTTTATAAAAATTTTTTATTTAAATTGAATTACATTTTAGCATGCACGCAAATTAATATCTTTACATAAATTTTGGAAAGATTAACTGAAGGGAATCCAACCCATAAATTATAGTGGAAGCTCATAATTAATAAATTCGAAGAATTGTTAATTATTGCTATTTAAAAACTCATTGGAATATGTTTAGGATGAAGAACAAATCAATTAAAGTACTTCTACCTTTCCTCTCTGGAATTTCACCAAAAAGCAAAGTTTTGACTAATTGAAAAGATTGTCATCATTGCTATGGCTTCCTAAAAATTTTAAATAGAACATATTAAAAAAGAGACAATGAATGAGGTCAAGTCATTATTAACAGTGCCTTATATAATACGATAAATATTTATTATAGCACCCGAATCACGTGATGAAAATTAAAAGGTCATTCAGCGGAGCTACTTGCCAGCCATAATGTAAACTCGAACCTTTAACTAAGGATGTGTGATGAGGCTTGTACTCTGTAATTTCTGTAGGGTACATCCGTGATACACCAAGAATAAATTCTGCATACGTATGAAATTTGTTTGGCAGGAGAAAAACAATCTAGATTGAACAGTATCATATATGTACGCGCTACGGACGGCAAGGGAAAGTAGTCTAGTTTTCGTACGTGTTTGTAAAATGTCAAAATAACAATAATATTAAAATAAGAAGTCAATGGTGTTGAGGAGGCGTGTTTCATAACATAACTGCTAACGACCGAGAAGAAATACAAAGGGCGAGTGTCCAAGTCAATTTTCAGAATGGCTCCGGGCCACCCCAGCTTTCGCTTTTGAAGATGGAACTAGTTTTTAGACATTGGACTCGTCTTTATCTTGTCAGCAGGCGCGTGTGGTGTGAAGTGAAGCCTCTTCGCTAGGTTAGGATCAAAAGAAAGCCGCAATTATTAAATTGCAACTTTATAATTATAAATTTTCTATTTGAAGTATACCATACATCTTGAAAAATCAATAAAATACACAGCAACGAAAAGTTAATTTTTTTATTTTCATTTAAGGATTTTTTTGTTATGCTTATTTTGTGATAAAGATTAATGAATAATATCAAAATATTAATATATATATCTTATATTAATAAAATCTTAACTTTTTGTATTCTCCTTTGTAAATTTTAAAATTTTTACCTGAATTCATGGTAGAATTGTAACTTTTAATACAATTTTAATTCTAAAGACATTCAAACTATAATTCCTTTGTGAAATACTAATGTATATATTATTAGATTTTTTTTCAAATTGTTTTATATTGCATCAATCTAATATCAGAGCCAAAATGTATGGTTCAAATATAAAGACTGCATGAGCTCCTTTTCTTGGATCAACCATTAGAAAATTAAAATTCTAAAATTTTATTAAATCTTGATTATATAGAGTATCTTATTTTAAATGCTAGTTCTTGAAAAGAGACAAATTAAGAATTTTCTCTCTTCTCTTTAAAGAAAATTTTCTCTCAATTTATACTTCTCATAATTTTTAAACCAAAGGAGGTTTACTAATATTTCATATTTTGACTTTTCAAATCCTAAACCATTTAGAAAAGTCATTTAACTAAATAGATTTTCAATCTTATTAGTAATTATCATTAAATGAAATACTATTTAATTAATCAAATTCATTAAATAATATTATGTTAATCAAATTAAAAAACTTATAATTATATAATTATAATTAAATACAATTACTTTGTGTAATAATAATTTAAATCTAATAGTTTTCAAAACTATTAAATAAACCCTAAAATATTATAAACTTAACAGTTAAGTGCTTATCTTTTATCTACATAAATTTAACTTTAGTTCTTTAATATCTTTTAATGTTTGACCCACTATACTCCTTTTTACATTGGCAATATAGATAGTTATAGATTTTATAAACCTAAATAATTTAACAATTAATTTGTCCTTAATTAACTCTTTAGTCTAAAAATTATTTCAATAGATCTAGAGTGGCATCTATAAATATACCATGACTCTTAATTAAGAAATAATATTAATTCATGAAACTATTACATAAATGATTATCTTATAATACAATCTTTTCACCATAATTATATTCTTCCGTGATCTAGAGTATGTAAAGTGTTAACTCCAATAATCATTATTATAGTAATATCAGTTTAAGACAATAAATTACAAGCTAGAGGTTCCGAAAAACCTTTTGGAACTTTTTTGCCATGGTCATGGGTTTACATTATCACTTATGTAATACACATTTAAATTAAAATAGCTCGTTAATTATTAAGATTGACAAATTCTTTATTGATCACTCGCAACCTATATATATTTCTTATATTGCCTAATTATTATCTTATATGCAATCAATCAATATACGATGGAGATGAAGTGTCCAGGTATATATGATTCATACTCTAAATACCATGAAGATCTCAAATCTTAGGATCAATCATGCCATCACTACAAATAAATAACCATAAACACATGGATATTCATTCCATATGAATTCTATTGTAAGCCAATCTAATATACTTATTTTCTAACAAGTATCCATGTGTTAGAGATTAAGTGAGTACTTTCACTAGCAACTTATGAAATCAATTACCTACCTTCACTAAGATAGCAATTATAACACATGCCAGTCTAAACTTGATATATAAATATTGTGGTATTAATAATCTTATGGCAAGTAAAATTTAAGAGTAAAGGGATCTCATATATCTATTAAATTGACTCTCCTATTTAATACTCATTTTTTGATATAGTATGTTATATTCATATATGTTCATATTATAAATTATTTTTGTTTATGAGATTAAGTATATACTTAGATGAATAATAGGATAATTTTTGGCAATTGATTGGAATTGAAATCTATTAAAGGACTATTGCCAAGTGACCAATTTCTCAAGTGGATTGCACATGAAAGTACACAATATCTTCTATTTTTATTTTCTCTAGGTGTTTAGTACTAAATTTACAAATGTTGTTATACATGGGAGTTTAGCTCATTAAAAAGCAATTAGTATATATTATGTAAGTGGATTACACTTGCCAAACGCTTATTAATATACAAATACTACATATGGGAGTTAAATTCTTCTAAAAGCTAAAGCCATTGGTTATTAATATTGTGAGTGGAGTTGCACTTGGCAATAGCTCAACAATTTATTTGGTTTAGGATTGCTTGTGGAGGCATATGGAAAATGAAGACAACTTAGTCACTTAGATTAGTTGACAATTGGCTATGATATTTTAGCAAATAGCACGTGCAAACTACATGTATAAACTTCAAGAAACATATAAGCAAATTGGAGATTAAATGATTCCCTTTTAATTCAAAATTAGAAGCAAAATATAGAGCATTAGAGAAGAGAAAAGAAAAGAAAGTTAAAGAAAAGGTAAGAGAAGATTTGATTTATTTTTATTTTAGGTAAATTTCATACATTGTTCCCAGTTTAATTTTCTGTTAATAACTTACTTTGTATTACAAGAAAAATTCTAAAATTTGGAAGTGTTTTAGTTGACATATGAGGTAGTATTTCCATAAAATGTAATGATTTTTTGTGGTTATTTGAGTTGTTAGAATGATAGTTAAATTCTAAGTAGTTGTTAAGAATAGGAGGAAAGAAAATTTATATTGTTATGTTTAAAAATTTATAACTTAGTCTATGAAAGGAAGAAAATTTTAAATTTTTGTAGTTTGTACTAGATATGTGTAAATATTTAGTGTTAAAATTGTAAAATTTTTGGAGTTCATTAAGGAAACCAAATATTTAAATGATTTCTATTCTTGATTTTGAAGTGTAGAATTTTCGGTCATGATCTTGTCATGTTTAGAAATTCATAACTTACGAAATTGGTTTTATAAAATTATAAAATTTTAAAACTCATAATAGACAAGATAAGCTTTTTTGTGACACAAGATTCATGAAATTTGGAGTTGGTTTTGGCTGTCAATTATGGTAGTAAATGTGATTTACGAAAAGTTGGAATTTTGCACTTAGTATAAAAAGATGTTTCAAACTTGCTAGGATTAAGATATAAGTGCATTAAGTTAATGAATTTATTCATTTTTTTTTATCATAAGATGTGCTTTTCTATAGCTGATAAGTTATCTTTTCTCAAACTAAGGTAAATAAATTATACATGATTTTCTTTAAGCTTTTAAATAAAAAGCTTTTAAGTTGCTTTTACTTTGTAAAATAATAGCTAAATGGTTATTGATTATTTTCAATTGATATGCCAAATGCTATTGTATTTAATTGTTAATCGATGTGAATTTTGTTATTAGAAATAATAGACATGGAAAATATTGTGGCTCAATGTCAGTGGTTATTGATATCTTTTGCTTTTGCCGGATCACTGGGATAAATGGGTGACTTTTAGTGGTAAAATTTATTCTGATATATTATACAATTACAATATAATATATAATTATGATTCGAGTCACCATAGATGTATGTGATTCTACTTGACTAGAGCCATTTTCTTTGTATAAATGTATATTAATGCTTCATTAGCTAATGTTCTATAAATTTTCATTAAATTAATCTCCGTTATGAAAATAATAGTTTTTTGATATTCACATCCACAAAAACTTGTATGGTTTACTTGTTGAATAGACAGCTTATATATTGTTAATTACCTTTTGCAAACAATAGCAGAAAATGATAGGAAAACTTGATCTCAAATATGAATCATTGTGTGACATATTTCTTTTTCTTTCTCTCTCTCTCTCTCTCTCTCTCTCTTTTTAATACTAGCATATACAACTTGCTTTTATAATTGTAGTTGTGCATTATAAAGAATTTATAAGGCTAATAGTTATTGACCTGTAGTTCTTGTGTATCAATAATTTCTTTTTTATTACATTTCGATATATTACATATGTTGTTTTAGTTAGTAATAATTGCCACTTAAGTAAAAAACGTGATTAACTGTTTTTACTTAAAATATGATAGATATATTGTAACATCTTAAAATTTTTATACTCTTAAAACCTTGTCATGGAGTTATAATACAGTATTTTTGAGAATTTTTATAAGAGAAAGAGTTGACCGGTATTCGGGACAGCGTACTGCATGAGCAGAAAATACAGTATTTTATNTGCTTAGAGTTCTAGAGGAGATGATATAATATCTTGTGTACATTATTGAGCATATGTTTGTTGGAACATGTACATTGATATGTGGACATGCATTTACTTGTGTGTGTGGAATTGTGTGAAATCGCCAAAATAAGTAGGGAATTCAGGTAACATGCTCTTTCCTTATTTAAGTATTGTATTATCTTACTGAGTCATGTGGTGTGCTCACCCCTTTGTGGGATTATTATTTTCAGGTGAATACGGCATAGCGGTAGTGGTTTCGGAAAGTGCAGTTGAGGCAAAGATTTTCGGACGGAGCATAGTATATTTAAGGTTTAGGCCATTGTTATGTAATTTTATTTCTGTGTACTCTGAAGTATTAATTTTATTAAAATGCATAACAATTCTTTAGAAAAAAAAATAATACTATTTTAGCTGTTACTATTTATGTGGTTACTTTTTATAAACTCTTTTGAATAAATGAAAACTTCGCTTCACTATGAGAAAGCATTGATTTTTGCCTTTTCGATAATTTCAATGTACTATATGCAACATGAATAGAAATGAAAGGAAGGGGGTGTTACATTCTACGTGTTGAGAGTTTTAATTTGACGGTAAAATTTTTTGATTTCATTAAATTTTAAGTTTTGGAGTTGTTGAAAAAAAATTATTTAAATAATAGTTTTATGCATTAAATGGTGTTTTAAGTATTTTTTTAGTTTGAATTTGGTGCAATAGCCATCAGCTTTGTACTTAAGGTAAGAACTCTAAACCCTAACTTTGTAATTTAGGGGTTTTGTAGAATTGATACCTAATTTATGAAATTAAGTATTTGGAAAGTAAATTAAAGTAAATAGAATTGTATAAATAAGAAAAAATTTAGTTTATACATAATAGGACATATTCAGTCACTATTTATAGACTACTTAATGTTTGATTTTAATATATTTTGATATATTTAAATGTGTATAAATGTGTTTGGAAATAGATGGAATTGGTAAGAATTGGTTTAGATGTGTAAAATGGAAAAAAAAATAGAAAAAAAGGGCAAAATAGTTCATTTTAGGATATTGTTCATTAAGTGTTAAATTATGATATTTTTGATGCGTTTATGTGTTAATAATTGTACTAGAAATAAATGAAATTGGTAAGAATTAGTTTGAATGTGTAAAATAGAAGAAAAATAGAAAAAGGACAAAATAGTTAATTTTAGATACTGTTTATTTAGTGTTAAATTACATTAATTTAGAAGTGTTTTAAATGGTTAATTAAATATGTGTGTGTGTGTGTGTGTGTGTATATATATATATATATATATATAAGAAAATCACATTGCTGAAGAATGGGTACGAGTGTGAAATTTAGAAGTGTTTTAAATGGTTGATTAAATATGTGTGTAGATCTATATATATATATATATATAATTATGAAAAATTAATGATTAAGTATTCTTTATAGTCACGCCTTATGCTGCTAACATCCATCGTCCAAAGAGGTATTTTAAAATACCTTTCCGGTGATGTATGTTTAATGTAGGAATACCTTAATATAGGTATCTATGTGTGTGTATGTATATATATATATATATATATATATGAATTGGTTATTATTATTATTAAGAATATTATTTTTATAATTGATTTGGTGGTACATAAATGGATAGGTATTGAAAGGCGGCGATAGGTATAAATTATTTTTTATTGGGAAGAAATTATAAAAATGTTATATATGTGATTATTAGAATTTTAATAAATTACTAAAAGGCCCTTGAGTAATAGTAAAAGGTAAATAGGTAATATGAGCATATGATAAATTGTGAAAAAAATGTATAAGTGGCCAATATTCTTGAGGTACGATTTCAGAATTTTCTTACATACTGACAGAACCGCTTAGGACAAAATGGAATAATGATTTATCATTTACTGTGGCGCTCTTTGGAATATGTGAAACCCACAATCGTCCTTATGATGTCCGAAATTGTATATGAGAAACCACATCAGTCCTTCATGGCGCCTTTAGGCACGTTGAACCAATGGTAGGAAGTGACAGTTCGCCATGGCCCTTAAGGGCATGTTGAACCCATGGTAGCACTATAATCGTGCCAAACTTATTCATGTATTGGTGTGTAAGATAAATAATGTGGTCATGATCTATAATTTGCCTAAAAATGACTGATCAAATGAAAAGAAATTAGGATAGTAGAATTAAAATAGATGGAGTAAAAAGTGTACAAAGGAAAGTGGTACTATACTATGATTATTCGTAATATCCTAATTGAATTGTTAATTATGTAGTTAGGATGGTTAGTCCTAACTGATTACTATGTAACGTTGGATATATGGAATATATTATTGTCCTGATTAGTTATTATTTGTATGGTTGGAATATTATAATTTGTTAAATTATTTTGTTGGATTTTATGATTCTTACTGAGTAATTTTAAATTACTCACTCCGTGGTTGAAATAATTTTCAGGTATAACTAGTAGGGCAGTGGAACCGGGCAAACCCTCAAGACAGTGACCTGTCAAGAGAATTGGACATATCAGATTTTGACGTTGTAATAATTGTACTTTTGGTATAAATCGTATTTTTGATATATTGTATATGTTGTAAATAAGTATATATGATAAATGTTTACTTTGACAATAATAGAAAACAAAAATTTAGTATTTTTTTTATATACTTGTTTAAAAATTATTATTTTTTTTAAATGGGAATCCCACAAGTTGGTATCAGAACGAATTTTCCTGAAAAAGTTTTGTGAAAGTATATATAAAAAAAATTAATAATAAAAAAAAAATAAATTATTTTGTTATGTTGTGTTATGCCCAATATCTTAAAGGATGTTTCTCAAAACCGACTGTTGTAAGTATATAATTTTAATTTAGTACTTGTATAAGTTATAGCATTGCATTATTTTATGAGATAGTTTTATATGATTGTATGTATGTCTACACGTAGACCGAGATTATGGTAAAAGATCTAGAGAGATTAGTTATTCTGAGGGAGAATGAAAAGATTGAAAGGGAGGTAAAAAATCAGAATACTATTTACTTACATACGGATTCAGGTCCTAGAGCCACCGAACAGAGAAAAATAGACGCCCTAAAAAGTATGAAGGTTTACGGGAAGGGTGTTAATAAGAATAAATTAGTGACTGGTAGGATTTATTAGATTAGAAGAGAAAGGAGGAGGTATCGCCCTGAAAGGCAATGGAGAGTGGCCTTAGCTAAGAGAAGATATGATGAGGCTACTACCTCTACCATAGGAGAGTTTAATACCCCTTCTTCACTTAGGATTTTAGATTCCCTTCCAGCGCGAGGAGTTATTACTGACCCAGAGGTACAGATGAGAGGTTTAGATTCTTATCCCCCGAGAGTGGTGGACCCTTTTTCTGTCCAGCTCACTATGCATACATCCCCATCTCCTGTAGCTTCTGAACCTGAGCCATCAGAGTTATGGTTTTCCCCTAGTGGTAGTGAACCATCTGATTTGGCCATAGAGACTGATTTGTCTGAGAGCTCACATTAATTCCCTAACATATATTCCCTCCACCATATTCCTCTAGTACCGAGAGTGACCCATCCGAGCCTCCTTTAGATCCTTCTAGTAGTGAAGTTGACCCGGCTAATTATTATGTAGAGACTGAGCCCTCGGAGTGCTCCATAGAGATAGACTCTAGTCTGTACCCTATAGATTTTGAGTCTCCCGCACATACTACATAGACAAATATATCCGAGCATATTAATCCCGATGCAGAGGTAGATTCTACAAGTTACTTATCTTCAAGAGATGTGTAGAGAGAGTCGGGATTTAGTGTGATAAGACAATATACATATTGTAAATAAGAAAAAGTATTATTGTGTATATATATATATATTATTGATAAACAATGTATAAATTTTGTTGTATATATATAATACTATCGCATGCAACAAAACTACTTGTATATACAAAATGTGAGTAGGGTGCCTATTTTACCTTAGTGTGATTTATTTACTGGTATATTTTGGCATGTGTTATCTTATTAGTACATGTGTATGTTGAAGATATCATGGTATGAATTAAATGGTATGTGTCGTACAAAATGAGTGTTATAGTTATCTAATTAGATATATGGTATTATTAAATAAAATGTAAGGTAAACGCTCTATAAGAGGACAAGGGAGAGGTAGAGGAGCTAGTGCCCCTCAAGAGAGGGCGAAAACTTCTGGTCCACCTCAATCGACTGGAATTACTATAGATGCAGCTAAACTTAGAAATATGATTCAGCAAGTAGTACAAGAAACTTTAGGGGGGTTAATACTTGAGAATTTTTCGATACCAGTTACTACACCAGCTCCTGAACTATCTGCTAAATTTTCTGCTACACCTAATACTAGACCAGAAACTGAAAGAGTATCAGGGGCAACACAAAGTAGGCCTCAACCTATTCAGGGTTTACTCAGCCAGCATTCCCCTAGAGAGTTCTAGGGAACACATGATCCTATGGTAACGGACGAGTGGATAAGATCAGTAGAAAATACCCTGAGGCTATTTACCATGACTAATTCAGAGAAAGTGGAGTATGCCACCTTTTTATTCCGAGGAGATGCAAGGATTTGATGGGAAATGATCCAAGAAACAGTAGATGTTTCTGCCTTGTCTTGGGTAGCATTCAAGAGACTTTTTGAAGTGCAGTACAGGTCTACGAATGTTGTGGCTATAAAGGTACAAGAGTTTGTAACCTTACAATAGGGAGGAATGAGTGTCAAAGAATACTCCACTAAGTTCAATTCGTTGGCTAGATTTGCCATTGGAATGGTCAGCACACCTGAACTTAGGAATGATAGATTTTTACAAGGGCTTCGATCAGATATACCTATCCATTTAACGTCAGGTACACAACTTTCAGTGGATTATGCAGAAGTCCTAGACAGAGCATTAAGAACAGCAGTTAATGCTAACAAGATAAGGGGTAAACCATCCACTGCACCAGCATTACCTGCACCTGTCATTCAATTTTCTGGTCCTTCCTCATCTGCAGAATGCCGCAATTTCGAACCACAAAATTAAAAAGGCAAAAGAAAATTTGTTCCTCAAAAGAATATAAAGAATTGGTGCAATAACAAAATGTCATGTCAGGGCACAATTCCCCTATGCCCTCGATGCAAGAGGAACCATACTAGAGAATGTCATGTCGGAGGTGGACAGGTCGTCTGTTATATATGTGGATAACCAGATCACATCAGAGCTCATTGCAAAGCCTCTTCTCCACCTGCCAGATCTCAACAATAGAATACTTCACAAGCGATAGCTGCTCAACTTATTCAGACTATCAAGGGGTCACAAGCTCGAGTGTATACGATAGCTCAGAGCCAAGCAGAGGCTAGCCCTTCTGCAGTAACCAGTCAGTTTCTATTTCATTCTACTCTTTTGTATGCCTTAGTAGATTCTAGGGCTACTCATTCCTTTATTGCCTTTGCTGTCCTAGAAATACTGAAAATAGAACCCTCTAATCCACCATATCCTATCCAAGTAGAGATGCTAAATGGAGATATGGTAGAAATTGAGATGATTCTCCAGGATGAGCAAGTAGTAATACAGGATAAAGAGTTAGGAGTAGATTTGATTGTGTTGCACATGCCTGATTTTGATATTATTTTAAGCATGGACTATTTGGAGAGGTATAATGTGAAAATTGACTGTCAAAAAAAGAATGCCCGATTTCAGTTAAATGATGGGAATAAATTTGATTTCAATGAAGGTAGACAACTGAGCATGATTATCAATAATATGCAAGTTAAGAGTATGTTGAGAAAAGGATGTATAGACTATTTATCTTATGTTGTACATAACAATGAAATGCCAAAATTGGGGATACAGGATGTACCTGTAGTAAATAAATTTTTAGATGTATTTTTATAAGAGTTACCAAGATTAGCTCCAGAATGAGAAGTAGAGTTTAGTATAGAGTTAGAACTTGGTGCAGCCTCAATTTCAAAAGCTCCGTACCGTGTGGCTTCAATTGAATTACAGGAATTAAAGAAGCAATTACAGGAGTTGTTGGAAAAGGGGTTTATCCGTCCGAGTCATTTACCGTGGGGAGCACCGATATTATTTGTAAAAAAGAAAGACGGGTCGCTCCGTATGTGTATTGACTATAAAGAGTTGAATAAGCAGACGGTGAAGAATAAGTACCCACTGCCTCAGATATATGACCTCTTTGATCAATTAACAGGAGCGTCAGTATTTTCAAAATTTGATCTAAGATCAAGATATCATCAGTTGCAAATTGCCAATAAGGATATATCCAAAACTGCCTTTCGCACTCGTTATGGACACTACGAGTTTGTTGTGATGCCTTTCGGGTTGACTAATGCTCTAGCAGTTTTTATGAATTTGATGAATAGAGTATTCCATGATTATTTGGACAGATTTCTCGTGGTATTTATAGATGATATTCTTATATATTCTCGGTTAAAAAGTGATTATACCCAGCATTTGAGGTTTGTGTTTCAACGATTGAGGGAGCATAAGTTGTATGTCAAATTCTTAAAATGTGAGTTTTGGATGGAAAAAGTAGTATTTTTCGGAAATGTAGTGTCAAAGGAAGGGATAATGGTGGATCCTAGTAAGGTAAAAGTAATCATGGAATGGCAAAGGCCCAAAACTGCTAGAGATTTGTGCAAGAATTTGCACAAATTGCTAAGCCACTCACCAATCTAACTCGGTAGGGAACCCCATTCCTTTGGTCAGATGGTTGTGATGAGAGTTTTCAAGTCTTGAAGAGGCGACTAACCACTGCTCCTATTTTGGTTTTGCCCAAGGATGGAATAGAATATGATGTATATTGTGATGCTTCATATTAAAGATTAGGAGCAGTTCTGATGTAAAATGGGAAGGTGATAGCGTATGCATCAAGACAATTGAAGGATTATGAGACACATTATCCAACCCATGATTTGGAATTAGTAGCAATTGTATTTGCCCTAAAGATATGGAATCATTATTTGTATGGGATTAAATGTAATATCTACACAGACCATAAGAGCCTGAAGTATTATTTCACCCAAAAGAGCTGAATATGAGGTAGAGAATATGGTTGGAACTGGTTAAAGATTATGATTGTGAGATAAATTACCAACTTGAAAAAGTAAATGTAGTAGCGGATGCACTTAGTAAGAAGGTTGTGGTGTCCCATTTGATTGCCCAAAAAGGAGCACAACAGGAGTTAACAGAGGGAAAATTAAAGGTGATGGTGGGGCGAATCACTAAATTAGAAATTCAGCCCGCTTTGTTAGAAGAGATAAAGGAAAAACAAGTAGTTGACAACTAGTGTCAGAACATTTGCCAACAAATGCAAGAAGGCCAAAAAATAGATTTTCAAATAAGTAGAGATATCCTTCAATTCTGAGGTAGAGTGTGTTTACACCAACATTCAGAACTCACTAAGAAAGTCTTAAATGAAACTCATGATATGCTCTACACCGCTCATCCCAGGGGTGTAAAGATGTATCAGGATCTTAAGAGAAACATATGGTGGAATGGAATGAAAAAGGGTATAGGAGATTATATATCAAAATGCTTAATCTACCAACAAGTAAAGGCTGAGCATCAGAGACCCTCTGGATTGTTATAGCCGTTGAAGATCCTCGAATGGAAATGGGAAGAAATTTCTATGGATTTTATTGTCAGACTTTCCAAAGTACAAAAAAGATTTAATGCTATTTAGGTGATAGTAGATAGATTGACCATGACTGCTCACTTCATTCCCGTGAAGGACACCACCAATACGGATCAGCTAACACAGATTTATATTCAGGAGATTGTGAGATTGCACGGAGTGCCTAAAATTATTGTGTCATATAGAGACTCTCAATTTGTATCAACTTTTTGGGGGAACTTACAGATAACATTAGACACCTAATTAGCCTTCAGTACTGCCAATCACCCGTAGACAGATGGACAAACTAAAAGAGTCATCTAGATTATAGAAGACATGCTAAGGGCATGTTGTTTGAATTATCAGGTGTCATGGCATGATATGCTACCCTTAATGAAATTTGCGTATAATAATAGCTATCAGGCCACTATTAAGATGGCACCCTATGAGGCTCTCTATGGGAAAAAGTACAGATTCCCACTATATTGAAATAATTTTGCTAAAAAAGATGAGATTAACCAAGCTCTGGGGCCAGAATAAACTTAGAAAATGATTGAAGATGTACGGGTGATCAAGGAAAGAATAAGACAGGTTTAGAATCGACAGAAAAGTTATACCAACTTAAAAAGGAAAATGGTGGAATTTCAAGTTGGCGATAAAGTTTTTATAAAAGTTGCTCCATACAAGCATATTATGAGGTTTGGTCAAAAGGGCAAGTTGGCGTCCAAATATGTGGGACCGTATGAGATTTTAGAAAGGGTTGGTAAAGTGGCGTACAAAGTAGCCTTACCTCCGAGTTTGGATAAAGTCCATAATGTGTTTCATGTGTCTCTCCTTTGTAAGTAGATCAGTGACCATTCCCATGTGTTGCAACCTGAAACAGTGAAATTGGAAGAAAATTTGTCTTACGAGGAACGTCCTATACAGATTCTGGACAAAAGGATAAAGAAACTTCAGAATAAGAAAATTCCACTAGTAAAAGTGTTGTGGAGAAATCAAAAAGTGGAGGAAGCAACTTGGGAGATGGAGCAGAACATGAAAAAAAGGTATTCAGAACTGTTCACTTAAATTTCAAGGACAAAATTTCTGTAAAAAGGGAGGAATTGTAACATCCTCAAATTTAGATATTCCTCTGAAACCTTAGTATAATTATTTTTGTAGTATATTTTGAATTTTGGGTTATGAAATATATAAGATAATTTTGGGAACTCTGGTTAAAGCTATTCTAGCAGTAAAGGGCAAAACTGTCATTTTGGATGAGCGTTGATGGATCAAATGAGAGACAATTGAGTTAAGGGTTGTATTTTAGTTATTACTGAAGAAAAATATAGGTTGGATAATCTTAGAATAGTAAGAATCGCTAATTTGCCGAAAAAAATGACAATTTTGTTGAAAAGGGTAAAATGGTCAATTTGCCAATATCACAAAGGTTATATTGAAATCCAAATTTCTAATAATGTTAGAAGTATGTAGAAAGAAATAAAATCGAATTTAGACAAGAATGCCCTTAGCAAAGAAAAAAAAAAGGACCAAAATAACTAATTTTCTTTTCTAGGGGTAAAATGATCATTTCATAAGAAATTTTTAAATTTCATATCACTAAAATCTGACGGATTAAAGTGAAAGAATTTGAAAATAGTTTAAGTAGCCTCATAATTTTCTTGAGAGTCAAATGTAAGCTTTAAAAGTTTATTGGACAAAAGTGTAATTTTTATAAAAATGTAAAATTGGATAAAATTTTGACTTTTCAAAATTGGAGACATTCAACTCATTTTTTTTCTCTCTCTTCCCATGAGGTCTCCTTTCAATTCTCTTTCAAGTTTTTCAATTTTCTTAGAAAAAATCAAGAGAAATCTTATTATCCGTCCGTTTAATCGCGTTACCGTAGAAAGAAAATTTGTTCTACACATCGAGAGTTTAATTTGATGGTAAAATTTCTTGATTTCATTAAATTTTAGTTTTTAGAATTGTTGAAAAAAATTATTTAAATAATTATTTTATGGATTAAATGGTATTTTAGGTATTTTTGTAGTTTGAATTTGGTACAATAGCCATCATCTTTGGATTTGAGATAAGAACCCTAAACTCTAACTTTGTAATTTAGGGATTTTATAGAATTGACGCATAATTTATGAAATTGAGTGTTTGGAAAGTAGATTAAAGTAAATAGAATTGTATAAATAAGAAAAAATTTAGGTCTTAAGTAATAATAAAGGGTAAATAGGTAATATGAGCATATGATGAATTGTGAAAAAATGTATAAGTGGTCAATATCCTTAAGGTACGATTTTGAAATTTTCTTGCACACCGACAGCCGCTTATGACAAAATAGAATAATGATTTATTATTTACTGTAACGCTCTTTGAGACATGTGAAACTCACAGTGATCCTTGTGGTGTCTGAAATTGTATGTAAGAAACCACGACAGTCCTTCATGGGGCCTTTGAGCACGTTGAACCCATGGTAAGAAATGACAGTTTGCCATGGCGCCCTTAAGGGCATGTTGAACCCATGATAGCACTATAATTGTGCTAAACTTATTCATGTATTGGTGTGTAAGATAAATAATGTAGTCACGGTCCATAGTTTACCTAAAAATGACAGATCAAATGAAAAGAGAACAGGATAGTAGAATTAGAATAGATAAAGCAGAAAGTATATAAAGAAAAGTGGTACTATACTATAATTATTCGTAATATTCTAATTGAATTGTTAATTACGTAGTTAGGATGGTTAGTCCTAATTGGTTATTATGTAACATTGAATATACAGAATATATTGTTGTCCTAATTAGTTATTATTTGTATGGTTGGAATATTATAATTTATTAAATTATTTTGTTGGGTTTATGGTTCTTATTGGGTAATTTTAAATTACTCACTCCGTGGTTGAAATGATTTTCAAGTATAGTTAGTAGGGCAGTGGAACTGGACAAACTCTCAGGACAGTGACCTGTCAAGAAAATTGGACATACCAGATTTTGACGCTGTAATAATTATATTTTTATTATAAATCGTATTTTTAATTTATTATATATGTTGTAAATAAATATATATGATGAATGTTTGCCTTGACAATAATAGAAAAAAAAAAATTTAGTATTTTTTTTATATACTTGTTTACAAATTATTATTTATTTTTTAAAATGAGTATGGAAATTTCACATGAATTAAGGCACCTTAAAATTCTATAAAATTAGAGACACTAGGGAATAACATATCCAAAAGTTACAGTGAAAAAAATTTAAACGAATTCCCAACGAAGATTGCAAGTTGTTTATCGTGCTGGGAGGGGTATGTTAGAATAAGAATGGGTGTTTTGGGTATAACTTGAGTTGTATGAGGTATTTTTAATGATTCTTGAGGCATATGAAAATTATTAATTAACCATTAAGTAAATAATTAAATATATTTTTAAGGACTTAAGGATAATTATTAATTATTAAAGTCACTTTTAAAAATTTGCATTTAGATTCTTTGATAATCTTTATTATTAATATATTATGTAATTTATATTAAATTACATAAAAAAATATAAAATTATAAAAATTTTTCAAATACTTCAAAGAATCATGAATATATATAACACTTATATGTTAGATTATGTTTTCTTTGTCTATTATATTATCTTGGAAGGTACAAGCTACCCATAGATAATATTTTCTCTCCTTCGGACATCTCTTAATTCACTGGATTATTAGTGTGACCATGTAAATTTATTGTAAAAGCTATGAACTAGTTTTGAATTCTTTGGATCTGAATATTTCGAAAGTTCAACAATTATGATTAATATATAGTAATATGCCATAACCACTAAATCACAATAAAGAAGTATTTTATCGAACTCACCCAAATTATGCGTATCATGTGAGTAATATTCTTCTGTTATCCAATTATAATCAAGTAAGAGTTTATAAATATTAAAACTCTAAACTAATATAAATACAAATTATCAATCAATACATCTTAAACTCATCACCATGCACTCTTGCGTATGACTTTAATTTACTTTTATTAAAGAATTACTTTTTAGATATTTATTGATATTTATTTAGAAACTCATATTAAAATGGAATTAGCAAATACTCTAATTTTGTACTTATATCGAGCCAACAGATTTCATCTTGACAATCATTTATTTCTAATGCAAATAACACATCACCAAATCAGCTTTAATATACATTATGTGATTAATCTCACACTTATACACCATATGAACCATTTACATTCACATCAAATTTGACTTTAATGTCTTAAGTTAAAGGATTATATCACATATCAAGATAATTATACGATAAATCATTAATAATATGTTTTATTATGTGATTTATCGTCATTTAGTATTATTCAAAAAATAGTTTTCAAATTATTAATTCATACTAATATCCTAATAATGTGACTTTCATTGTTATCCACACTAGTATTATCTCATAATATTTATCGGAGGCATTCAATATACCTATTGTACGATATTATTACCTATTTAATATTACATACGTATAAAATAGTTTTAATAATATTATTTAACAATTAAATAAATTATTCAAATAATTCACAAATATACTTTATTTAAATACAGGACAAAATAAAGAAAGTAACATATACAAGTGAATAAAGAACACTTTCTTTTATTAATTATATGGTATAAATATATACAAGGCAAAATTTTCTTAAAGTTGATAATACAAATAGTTTTTAGGGTATATCCTAACACTCTATTGGATTGCCATTTTACTAGGTTTTATTAGTTGAAAGTGTCAATAAGAACCAAAGGTTTTTAGTCTTAACTATTGTTTGGATATACTCTAAAAGTTATTCGTATTATCAACTTTAAAAATATTTTATCTTGTATATATATTATTTATGAATAAAAAATATTTATGAATAAAAGAAAGAATTTTTTATTCAAAAATGTAAACTACTTCCTTTATTTATTAGTCATGCATATAGATAAAATACATTTGTGAATTGTCATAATAATTTATTTAATCATTAAATAAAATTATTAAAGTCATTTTCTATGAAAGTAATATCAAGTGAGCAATGATATTACATAGTAAGTATACTGAATATTACTGGTAAATATCGAAAGATGACATTAGTATGGGTAACGTGACAGTCACGTTATTAAAACATCAATATGAACTAAATAGTTAAAGAACTATTTTTTTTAATATAACTACATAAATAATAAATTACGTAATATTGCATGTATTCAATAATTTATCATATAATTATACTAGTATGTGATGTTATCTTTTGACTTAAAACATCATAGTTGAATATGGTTTAGATAAACATAGTTCATATGGTGTATAAGTACAAGTACAAGATTAATCATGTCGTGTATGATATAGCCAATTTGATCATGTGTTATTTACATTTAAAATTGAATAATGGTCAAGGTAGGATATGTTAGTTTAATGTATAAGATCGAAGTTACCATTGACTCAATTCGGAGTTAAGTTCCTAAACGAATATCAATAAATAGTTGACCCAGTAAATTTATGGTCAAAGTGATTAAATGTCACATGGAGAGTTCATAAATATCGATATAGTATGTATAATTGGAATGAAATTTAATAAAGTATGACTTTATTATAGTTTAAGGACTATGACACATTACTAAATATTAAACATAATCATTGAACTTTTAAATAATTTAAAACTCGAAAAGTTCAAAATAAATTTACAGTTATTCTATAACAAACCTACATGATCATACTAATAACCAAAGATAATAAGAAAAATATTTAAGGAATAAAATATTATTAGTTGTGAGGCTAGTACCTTTGAAATAATATTTTAATCAAAATAAATATATATGTGCATTATATATATTTATGAATTCTTTAAAGTGTTTAAAGAATTTTTATAATTTTGTATTAAAATATAATTTAATGTAAATTATATAGTCAAATTAATAATATAAATTATTGATTGACCTATGTGTAAATGTGTAATTATTGAATAATTACACTTAAATCCATAAAGTTATACTTAATTATATTTGTTTAAAAATTAATTAAATGTCTTGCATTTAGGTACATAGATTTAAATGTATAAAATAAAAAGTATTGAATGATTACTATTATATCCTTGACACATATTCTCCTTTTAATTAAAAATGAGGGCAAATTTGAAAAGTATGGATATATTAAAGTATAAATATAGGCTTGCTTTTACCAAATGAAGAAAAAAATTTCTATAAACCTTAGACATTCTCTTAAATTTGGCCAAGCATCTCTCCAAGTTTTGGTGTTATAGATTGTTATACTTTCACACAATTTAAGGTATGTACTCATCATCCTATACTTGATGTATGGTTAAAACTCATCGATGATAGCATTTTATGCATATATGTAACACCCCCTTCCTTTCATTTCTATTCATGTGGCATATAGTGCCTTGAAATTGTTAAAAAGGTAAAAATCAACGCTTTCTTAAAGTGAAGCGAAGTTTTCATTTGTCCAAAAAACTTATAGAAAGTAACCATATAAATAGTAACAACTAAAGTATATATATATTTTTTCTTCTCTAAAGAATTATTATGCATTTTAATAAAAATAATATTCCAAAGTACACAGAAAGAAATTTACATAACAATGGCCTAAACCTTAGATATATTATGCCTCGTCAGAAAATTTTTGCCTCAATTGCACTTTTCGAAATCGCTACCGCTATATCATAATCACTTAAAAAATAATAATCCTACAAAGAGGTGAGCACACCACATCGCTCAGTAAGATAATACAATACTTAATAAAGGAATGAGTATGTTACCTGAATCTCTACTTATTTTGGCTATTTCATACAATTTCACACACATAGGTAAATGCATGTCCATATATCAATGTACATATACAGACAAGTCTATGCTCAATAATGTACACAAGATATCATGTCATATCATCCAGAACTTTAAGCACTATCTCAACTATGAATTCTATATAAACAATCTCAACCAGATTAATACTCCTCATAATATACCATACATAGGCTATGCAGTCTCAAACAATATATTTTCTAAATACATAGCTTCATCACCTGTGTCCGTTTAAATCCTATTGCTATTCTTATCAACGGACACCTACATGACCATATAAAATCAATACATGGTTATTCGTATAGATAACCACTAAATGTTGCAGCCACATAAAGAGGAACTGTTTAGAAACCGATATAACCACACAATATCAATCACACACTCGGCCTGAGATAACCAAAATATCCTAGGCACACAATCAATACCCATATATGATATAAATATTTCAAACATCTAAATATATATAGAAACGAGGGTATTAGTAAAAATGATAACACTGTTTCTGTATGTCATTTCCACTCTCGGAAAGTTGATGATAGTAATTTTATTGCGTTTACAAGTAATCGATTATACTTAGAGACATCATGGATCATGGTTGTTACTCTAGGCCACTAGGCCATTTGGAGGACAGTTGTGGATTTCACCTACCCCTCAGGGTACCACAGTCTTAACACCATACCTCAATTAGAAGTTGGCTTATAAGCCCAACTGAGTACGATGGAACCTACATATCTGATCCGCATATCCCTATTATCTCAATACTAATTCATTACTAGTCTATTTTATCATACATTCCCATTATCTTCTTATTCTTACTGAATCAAGACAACTTGACAGTTGTACCATAATCACAAATACACGTCCTCTATTCTTTATCCCAAACTAGGAATTTTGTCACTTATATTAAACCTTGACTATACTATTATAAGGACACATATCCATCTAATCCTAGTTGTTCGCTAAAGTACACTGACAATAACAACGTAAATTCATAACATAGTTCCTGCACCATCACATTCTTACCGTATTTTCAACCACACATATAAGCGTGTAGATTAATATATCGAATGACCTGCAATACACCAAGTATGCCTTTTCAACAATATCCTTAAGCATCTCACATGACCTTTAATCTATTATGGACTCAAACATATTCTTTTTGTTTCACAAGTATATCGGTGGGTTAGACCTAATTCTATATACTTGAAGTGAGGTAGCCTATATATTGCCTAACCCATTATCTTATATAAATTCTAATTCCCCTTTTTCAAGCTGATACTAGCTCTCTTTTTCTACAAAGTTAAGTTCTCTCTTAAAGAATTGAAACTTGTCAAGGTGTAATCAGACTTGAACCATTTTCGCAATTCACAATTATAACAAAAATTCGATTGTGACTGTAATTAAAGGTAATCCTAGACCCTCCTCTACATATGAAAACTAGAATACAAAGGGAGGTCATGAATGGCTGTATGAATGGTATTTCTTATAGGAATTCGGCAAGAATTTGCCTATACATATAAGCTGCCCTACCTGCACAAGAAAACCAAGACAGTTCCAATACCAAATAAATCACAACGTGTTACTGCCTCATCGCTATTTACACAAATACAAGCAACTCTTAGCAGATAAAGGTATTCTACCATACAATTTGAATCTAATAAGCACACGAATTCATTTCCTTATAGATCGGTCATAATTAAGTAAATTATGGATCGTGGTCATGATATCCACCGTATACTTCAATATATATATACAATGGTCATTTGCCCACACCGGGTTCCTCAGACCAACAGGATAAATAGTTCTACCATAGGTTGCACGTACCCAAGAACGCCATGGAGAACAGCCGCTTCCTACCATGGGTTCAACATACCCCTCGGGCACCATGATTTTTATTATCATTTTTTCATTGCTGTGGGTTCAACATACCCCAAAGGGCACCACAGTCTTATTATAATGATACTGCTTCATCCTGCGCGGCTTTATTAGTGTAACAGAAAAACTACCGATCCATAATTATCCTAATTATACCAATTATCCATACAGATTTATTCTTAGTCGACTTAAACGTGACAAAATGACCATTTTGCCTACATTTTAAAATGCACGTTCATAATTTCATAATAGGCAATATAATTATCTGTGAACACATTTATTAGTCCTTATCTTCTAAAAAGACTTCATACGTATGGATTTATCGTAAGGCTAGCAATACTAAGTCATGAAAACATATTCCACTCTGGCATATAAATACACTATAAAACAATCAAGATAAAATACAGAAATATATTATAGTCCAAACACATGGATACACTATATCACTATTAATACAAATTCACAGAAACGTATTTTAATCGGTTATCATATATTGCGTCATTACACGTAATCCCAACATATCATCACAAGTCAAACTATACCCATTACCTTACTACGGCACAATAATTATAACATACTAACGTATTCACACATGTCCATTCGGATAGCATTGCAAAACATTAAGTGCAATATATACTCAATCATTCGATCACAAGGCATAATTACGTATGTATATACAAGCGCACCTACCATATAAATATATATGTATACAAACATGGGACATACAATGTTGTATAGGTATTTTAGAATATCTAATGTAGCACTGTAAGTCGACGGTAATGGTATTACGCTTATAACTATATATATATATATTTGACACACGGATATTAACACTTCTAATTGCATAATCATGCCCAGTCCTCGTCAATGAGACTTTTCTATAATTTAAACCATTGTTATGATATACATTAATGCAATTATAAACATTATAAATATTAAAATCTATTTTTTCACAATTTAAATATCATATTATCTTATCTCCGGGCACCCAGTGCCTATGCAAATGATGAAAAGTTGTCCCGGAGAAGGTATACGCATTCAAAATACTCCTCCGTACGTTACGGTTATCTCCTCAAAAATGTCTAAGTTACTGTTTACGGGCATTGTTCATGGGCACTGTTCAACCCACAAAATTTCGATTTTCGTTTCACGAAGGAAACATACCATCACGATCTTTACGATATCAGGATACTGTCCATGGTGTCCATATGCCACAAAACACAAATTGAGGCATTCAAAATCACTAAACATCCTAAATTTCAGATTTCAAGGTACCTAGTTTGGACCCTCGAATCATCATCGAAACTCATTCCAAATTGAGATTTAAACATATTGCGTCGAAGTACGAGTGTCGAAGAGCACACTGATCGGTTCAGATTCCACCGGAGCTACACCAATCGCCGAAAATCTTGCCGAAAAAACACCTTTCTGATCAGCCTTCCCTCGCCGAAATTCGGTGACCAAATGTTGGAACTAGGCACACCACCGTGAAGAGGGCGGCGAGAAGGTAGTAGACGCGCCGGAGATGTCGGTCAATTCGCCGTGCACCGCCGTCAATCGCCAGTCAAAGTTCACGTCGACGGACTTCGGGTGGCGCGTGAGGGCGTGTGGCGACGGCGATAGGGGTGGGGTTGGCGGTGCTACACTCACGACGGCCCAGCGGTCCTCCATTCGCCGGCGGTGAGGTGATTTGAGGTCCGATGACAAAAGTCATTGTTCACAGGAGAGAGAGCCGTGGGAAGGAGAGAGAGAAAAAGGAGAGAAAAAGTGAGGTCGTATCGTCGGGTTTTTCGACCCGTCCCGCTTATATAGTCATGCACGCACGACAAAAAATTACAGCTTTTCACTTCAGTCGTCAAATTTCTGATACTGATAATGAAATACTGTATTTTCTGCTCATATAGTACACTGTCCTGAATACCGGCCAACTCCCTCTTTTATCAAAACTCTCGAAAATACTGTATTATAACTCTATGACAGGATTTTAAGAGTATAGAAATTTCAAGATGTTACAATATATGTGATGTAAACACACTTGGCATTTCAAGTGTTTAATGAAATGCTTGAATGAACTAAACTTCATATTTAATGCGTGTTTGCATATGTGTCAATCCTTTAAATGGTATCAGAGCATGATTGGATTGTATTTGTGTTTTGAATTTGCTTGAGAATAGAAAAATTGCATGCATGTGTAGTATTTGGCCACAGTGGGAATGAATGCTTGAAAATTGTTTTCAATCAATTCCCATATATTTGCATGTGTCATGGTGATGAAATAAACCCAAATGTGTGTTGATTTTGGTTGAAAAATCAAAAGGAATGCAAAAGAGGGATTTTTGGCCCAATGGGAGAAATGTGTAGGAAAATGTTTTCCATATAATTTGGATGCATTAGCTTGGTGTTTTGAACACATGATGATGATGTTTGAATGCATTAATATATTTTAATGTGATTAGAACATGATGGATGAGTTTAAGATGCATGGTGAAATGAGCACATGTGATGTGAATTTATTCACCAAAGTGTGTTAGGTTAAAGGCCAATTGGAAGCATAAATGTTGGTATGTGATGCCATATCATTCGGCCATGTGATGATGTTTGATGAAAATTGGTTTTGATCAAAATCAAGATTATGTTTCAATGAGTTAGAAATTAGATCAAGGTTTCTATATTGAAGAAAACAAGTTTTGATCAATGTTTGTTCATGCATAATGTTGATTCATGCATGTATATGAAATTCTTGGTGGTTGGCCAAACAAGTATTTTGCAAAAAATGTGTTTTCATGAATGTTGGACATATGTATATATGAAATATGTATGTATGTATTTGTTGTGGAAATTAAAATATTTAATTCCATGTTTTCATATATGTGTCATGATATGTGTTGGTTAATGAAAAATTATTTTTCATGGTGGATTTATGTGTTTAAGCTTGTTAAACACATGTATGTATCAAATGTTGATGCATAATGTATACATATGTATGTGTTGAGATTATATGCATATGATTATGAGATAAAATATCTTGCTTGTTTATGAACTAAATAAATGTATGAATTTATACATTTGAAATGTTTCAATACATGCATGCATAATGATTTTTTGTTTCATGTATGTAAATATATTTTCATATATGTGCCATGATATGTGTTGATTAATGAAAAATTGTTTTTCACGGTGGATTTATATGTTTAAACTTGTTAAACACATGTATGTATCAAATGTTGATGCATAATGTATACATATGTATATGTTGAGATTATATGCATATGTATGCATATGATTATGAGATAAAATGTCTTGCTTGTTTATGAATTAAATAAATGTATGAATTTATGCATTTGAAATGTTTCAATACATGCATGCATAATGATGTTTTGTTTCATGAATGTAAATATATTTTCATACATGAGTTGATACATATGTGATATGTATATATGTATAAAAGACAAACGTGTATATATGTATACACATTGTACATAGTATAGGCATGCATTGACATATATGTGATATATGCATATATGTATGGCTATGTGTTAAAATATATAACAATTTCAAAAACAAAATATTAGGTCAGTTCAATAACATAAACAACTAAAACATGGTCATCAATTTGACTAGTTACTGAAAAACTACAAAATCAATACAACAATAAACATTGAAAATTGCTTGTGAGACAAAAATTTTTGGAAAATCAAGTAAAATGATAAAAATAAAAAATAACATGTAAAGTGTTACATGTGCATTAATAATTGAAGAATTATTAATAAAACATACATTAAAATCTTTAAATAAGAATAAAACGTGAATATATATATATATATTTGATATACATACTAAAGGTTAAAGAATATTTATTCATGAGATGAATAAATAATAATAATTTACATGTTTAAGATATGTATTTAATACACATAAAATTAACATGTAAATTAACTTTCTATTAAAATTATTAATTCCATAAGATTCATCAGAGTTTTGTGACTTGTTATTGTATTTCAAGTTTTGTGGCCTATAAAGGTAGACTGGTGGTAAAGGATAAATTTAGAAATATGGATTAGATTATGAGGAGACTTTTTCGCTAATAATTATTATTAAATCCATCTGAATTATACTAGCCATTGCTGCATATCATAATTATGAGATATGATAAATAGATGTAAAAACTACGTTTCTCAATGGGTATTTTGAGAAAAATATTTACATGGAATAGCCCATGAATTTTGCATCTATTGCAGGTAGGAATAAGGTATGCAAGTTATATCGATTTATTTACAGATTGAATCAAGTTTTTAAAAGTTGGAATATTTGATTTGATGAAGTGATCAAATTGTTTAGATTTATTAAAAACTTTGATGAATTTTATATTTATAAATGGGTTAGAGATCATGCTATCATATTTCTCATATTATATATGGATGACATATTGCTTATGGGCAATGATATTGGCAGGATGATTGAAGTAAAAATTCGATTATGCAAAACGTTCTTAATGAAAGATTTGAGAGAGGTGACCTATGTCTTTGAAGTCCATTTATAAAGGTATAGCAAAAAGGATAACTAGATTATCCTGGAAATTGTACATAGAGAGAATGTCAAAAAAGTTCAACGTAAAGAACTCTAAGAGAAGACTCCTACCCTTCACACATGGTCTTTATCTTTTTAAAGATATTGATCCAAAGATCAATGAATATTGGCAGCGGATACATAACATACCTTATGCTTCAATCATAGGTAGTTTGATGTACACAATATTATGTATAATACCTAATATAGTATATGTTATAAGTGTTATGAGTAGATATCAGGCTAATCTAGTGGAAAAATATTGGTCAGCTATGAAATTGAGCTTTAAGTACTTGAGAAGAACTAAGGATTTGGTTTCGAGTTATAGATATCAAAAGTTGAACATTCAAGGATACTCAAATTCATATTTTCAATCTAATGTTAATAATAAAAAGCCTATCTTAACATTTATCTTTATATGTAATAGCAGAACTATTAGTTGGAAGAGTTCCAAATAAACTACAACAACAGACTCTATAACAGAAGCTAAATATATTATTACTTCAAAAGTAGCAAAAGAGATTGTTTAAACGTGAAAGTTCATATATGGACTTGGTGTAGTTCCTAACATAGAAGTTTAAGTATATTCAACATAAATATCATATTTTGAGAGAGTTTGTTATAGCTGCAAAATATTAATCTAGAAAAAATTTTCAATGGACAATATTGCTAACCCATTGACTAAAGCAATAACATAGAAACAGTTGAACTATCATGTTGAGAAAATGGGTATGAGATACAATAATGATAGGCTTTAGTGCAAGTAGGAGTTGTTAGGATATGCCTTAGAAATTATTCATGTTATCGACTTTCAAGATATTTTATCTTGTATAAACATTATATATTAATAAAAGAAAGAGTTCTTTATTCATAAATATATATTATTTCCTTTATTTAGTTGCATATATAAATAAAATATATTTGTGAATTGTCTTAATAATTTATTAATTGTTAAATAAAATTATTAAAATCATTCTCTACGGAGGTAATATCGAAATATACTGAATATTTTCAGTGAATATTATGATATAATATTAGTGTGAGTAACGTGATAGTCACAGTATTATAACATTAGCATAGATTAAATATTTAAATAACTATTTTTTCGAATATAACCATACAAACGATAAATCACGTAATATTGCATGTACTTAATGATTTATTATATAATTATACTATTGTACAATGTTACCCTTTAATTCGAAACATCATAGTTGAATATGGTGTAAATATACGTGGTTAATATGGTATATAAGTACAAAACTAATCACGTCTTGTATAATAAAACTGATTTGGTCATATATTATTTACATTTGAAACAAATGATAGTCAAAATAGAATTCATTAGCTCGAATATAAGATTGTAGTTACCGCTAACTTGATTCACAATCGAGTTCCTAAACGAATATCAATAAATAGTTAAAATAGTAAATCTCTGGCCATAGTGATTGAATGTCACATAAAAGAGTTTTTGGTGGTGAGTTCGACACATATTGATCAATGGTTCATATTTATATTGATACAGGATTTTGACATTTCATGAACTCTTACTTTATTAGAATTAGATAACGGAAGAATTTTACCTATACGGTATGTATAATTGGAATGAGATTTGATGAAATCCCATTTTATTATAGTTTAGGGGTCATAACACATTACTAAATATTAACTATAGTCATTAAACTTTCGAATAATTTAAAATTTAAAAAGTTTGAGATAAATTCATAGTTTTTTCACACTAAACTAAGATAGTTAGACCAATATTCAAAGGTAATAAAACAAATATTTGAGAGTGAAAATATTATCGGTAACGAGGCTAACACTTATAAAATAATATTTAGGATAAAATAAATACATACAAGTATTATATATATTTATAAATTTTTTAAAGTGTTTGAAGAATTTTTATAATTTTGTATTAAAATATAATTTAATATAAATTATATAGTCAAATTAATAATATAGATTATTGATGGACCTAAGTGCAAATATGTAATTATTAGATAATTATACTTAAACTCATAAAGTTATGTTTAATTATATTTATTTAAAAATTAATTAAATATCTTGCATTTAAGTATATGAATTTAAATATATAAAATGAAAATCATTGAATGATTACTATTGTGTCAATGATACATATTCACCTTTTAATTAAAGGTGAGGGTAAATATGAAAAGTATTGATATAATAAGGTTTGCTTTACTAATTGAAGAAAAAAAAAATCTATAAACTTAGACTTTCTCTTAAATTTGGCTAAGCATCAAGCTTTGGTGATGTAAATTATTATACTTTCACACAATTGAAGGTATGTACTCATCATCCTATATTTGATGTATAGTTAAAACTCATCCATGTAGACATTTTATGCACATTTGACATTTCAAATATTTGATAAAATGCTTGAATGAACCAAGCTTGATATTTAATGCATGTTTACATATGTATTAATTCTTCAACTATTATAGAAACATTGAATACTTAAACCAAAATGTATTCCTCTATAGGTTTTATAAGTTTTTTTTTTTTTAAAAAAAAAAATTCTTTCATAATTAGGAATATTGTAAATCCCACAATATGTAGGTAAGAGAAGTGATTCTCACTATTATTGCAATTCTTTAGTTTAAGGAAGGAGTCAAAAAGTGACAAAAGAAACCCTTGCAAAAAGCAAAATAGAAACTTTTTATGCAAAAAAGTCAATTTTAAAGGAAAAGAAAAAGTATCTCTTCAGAATGTATTAGCATGGGAATCATACACCATTGGAAAGATTTAAAAGTTAATTTTTTAGAGAATTATTTTTCAAATATGATCAAATGATGATAAATCACATAATAAAATATGTAGTTAATGATTTGTTGTATAATTATATTAGTTTGCAATATAATTCTTTATCCTATGATATTATAGTCAAATATAATGTGAATGTACATTACTCATATGGTGTATAAGTGCAAGATTAATCATATCTTATATGTTAAAGTCGATTTAGTAATGTGTTGTTTGCATTGAAAACGAATGATGGTCAAGATAGGATCCATTAACTTGATATAAATACAAAATCGAAATATCTACTGATTTTATCTAGATTCAAGTTCTTAAACAAATATTAATAAATGCATGAAAAGTAAATTTTTAACTAAAATAAATTAAAGTTATATAAAAGAGTTCATGATGATAAACTCAAGACATATTAATTGATGATTCGTATTTATATCTATTTAAGATTTGAATATTCTATGAATCTTTATTTGATTAGAAGTGGACAATAGACAAGACATAGTAATTGATGATTTGCATTTATATCTATTTAAGATTTGGATATTCTATGAGCCCTTAATTGATTAGAATTAGATAATGGAAAGATATTACTTATTGGTATATACAATTTAAATAGGTTTGATGAAATAATTCTTCATTATAGTTTAAAGGGTATAGCACATTATTATAGTTGTTAAAGTTTCAAAGTATAAAGATTCAAATAATTTGAAATTAGTTCATAGTTAATCTACAATAAACTTATTTTGTCATACTAATAATTTAATGAATTGAGAGATATTTAAGAAAGAAAAAATATTATCTATAGATGGTTAGCACTTTTCATGATAATGTAATTGATTA
This sequence comes from Khaya senegalensis, assembly GCA_032402905.1. Taxonomy (NCBI): domain Eukaryota; kingdom Viridiplantae; phylum Streptophyta; class Magnoliopsida; order Sapindales; family Meliaceae; genus Khaya; species Khaya senegalensis. Next base: position 7,276,684 of record CP135556.1, on the reverse strand, counting down.
AAAAAATGTAGATATATATATATATATATATAAGTGTTATATATGTGTGTGTATATATATATTTATAATTGTTTAAAGTGTTTGAGAATTTGCATAATTTTACATTTTCATGTAATTCAGTGTAAATTACATGACTTATTGATAATAAAAATTATCAAAAAATCTAACTACAAATTTTGAAAAGTTGTCTTAATAATTGATAATTATTTGATAATTATCATTAAGACCTTGAATATGTATTTAATTATTAACTTAATAGATAAATAAATATAATTATATATAAACATAGAGAGTAAAGTGCAATAAATAATAATTATTGGATAATTGGTATTTCGTCCTTAGTTTACACTTAATCATTAATTTACTTAATTTTTAAGTATACAATTATAGATAAATATAAGAATTGAATAATAAATAAGGATATTTATTCAATAAATATCCTAATTATTTAAATCAAAATTAAAGAAAAATATAAAAGGGGTATATTTCTTTATTTTTTATGGGATAGAAAAGAACTTAAACTTCTCTCTCTCTAAAATTAAGCCAAGTCTCACTCTGTCCTTTTGAATGGTATAAATTGTAAATGGTTCACAAATTTGAAGGCTTTGTTCAACAAATCTTTAAACTAGCAAGACAAGAAACTTATCTTTAACAAATATTTTATTTTTATATATATATATATATATATATATATATAGTATCTATTGAATTTACGCATGAGATGCTTATATTGTGAATAAAATTTATGAATTTGTTACATATTTAAACCATCATATTCTTTCAATTTTGTTGAAAATTGAGTATGTACAACTAAAAAAAAATAGTAAGACTTTATAAGTTGAACAAATTTAAAAGGGCCCAAAAGTTTTTCTATTTCAAAATGTGCTCAAAATGAAAATACTCTAATATATCTAAGGACAACAATTTGGTCGGATTTTCAAAATATCTAATAATATCCAACCAAAAAATTATCTAATATTTAAAGTTTAATAGATGTCGGATAGGTTATAATTTTAAAATTAAATATTTGAAATTGATTTCGATTATGATTTTAAGTATGGAATATTTGGTATCTTACCCAAAAAAATAATTTTTAAAAAATATTATTCTTTAAATGATAAATTTATAAATTAAGTACTTAAAAAATAATATTTTTTAAATACTTAATTTTAGAAAAGATATTATT
>CP135556.1:7240203-7260642 GCA_032402905.1 Khaya senegalensis | reverse complement strand
CCATGGTTGAAAATTTTGCATATATGAAATGTAGGCACATTTGGCATTTCAAGTATTTGATGAAATACTTGAATGAATTCAAGTTATTGTTTAATGCATGTTATTTAGTATTTCAATCCTTCAAATGGTATGAGTATGATTGGATTATGATATGAGCTTAAATTTGCTTGAAAACCAAAATATTGAATGCATGTGGGGTATTCGACCAATGTGGGAATGAATGCTTGGAAATTATTTTAAATCAATTCTCATATATTTGGATATTTCATAGTGATGAAATAAACCCATATGTGTGTTCATTTTGGTGAAAAATTAAAAGGAATGCAAAGGAGGCATTTTTGGCCTAATGGGAGAAATGCGTGGGAAAATATTTTCCATGCAAGTTGAATGCATTATCTTGGTGCTTTGAACACATGATGATGTTGTTTGAATGCATTAACATGTTTTAATGTGATTAGAACATAATGAAGAAGTATGAGAAGTATGGTGAAATGATCACATGTGATGTGAATTTACCAAAGTGTGTTCCTTTGGATGTTTAATGGCCAATTGGAAACACAAATGATGGTATTTGCTAATATATGGTTTGGCCAAGTGATGATGTGTTAATGAAAATTGGTTTTCGTCGAAATTGAGATTATGTTTCAATGAGTTGAAAAATCTATCCATGATTCTCATGTTGTTGGAATTGAATTTCATCAATATTTATGCATTTGATTCATGATGCTTGGCTGAATATGTGTATTTAAGAAAATTATGTTTTAATGAATGAAGACATATGTGTATATGTGATATATATGTATAAGCATGTTGTGGAAATTAAAATGTTTAATTCCATGTTTCCATAAATGTGCCATAATATATATTGGTTAATAAAAAATTATTTTCATAGTGGACTTATGTGTTTAAACTTGTCGAACACATGTATGTATCAAGTGTTGATGTATAATGAATGATGTATATGTATGCATAAGATTATGTGATTATGAGATAATATGTCTTGCTTGTTTATGAACTAATTAAATGCATGCGTTTATGTATTTAAAGTGTTTGAATGCATGATGACGTTTTGTTTCATGTATATATATATATATATATATATATGATTTTATGCATGAAATGATGCATATGTGATATACATATATATATATATATATATTATGCATTTAATTTAAAATATATATATGTGTAAGATATAAGTGTATATATGTATACATGTTATACATGGCATAGACATTCATATATATATATATATATATGTAATACATGCATGTATGTATGATTGTGTTTGAAATGTATGACAATTTTAAAAGCAAAACATTAAGTTGGTTTAACAACACAAACATGTATAACATGGTCATTAGTTTAACTAGTCACCAAAAAACCACAAAACTAACACAATAAATATCAAAAATTGTTAGTAAGACAAGAATTTTTTAAAAATCAAGCAAAATCTACAAAAATAAAATATAATGTATAAAGTATTATATGTGTATTAATAATTAAAAAATTATTAATAAAATATACATTAAAATATTTTAATAAAATTAAAATGTGAATATATGTATATTTGATATACATATTAAAGGTTAGTAAATATTTATTCATGATATGAATAAATAATAAATAATTTATATATTTAAAATATGTATTTGATAAATATGAGATTAACGTGTAAATTAATTCCTGAATAAAATTATTAAATCTATGCCTTCCATAATGGAATAACAATGAACTTTGTAACTTGATATTGCATCCCAAGATTCTAAAATGTGAGGTTTATATGAGAGGTATATTTCGAGAAAGTATATTGATTCAGATTTAACTAGTTTAGTATACTAAAAACTCTAAAATGTGAAGTGTTTGGGGTTAGAGTAAGAAAAATGAATCATATCTTACTTGAGATATAATAGGAAAGTGTTTCCTATGTATTGAGATTAATTGACTAAAATTTTAAAATATAAGGTTGATTAATTTTAATAAAAATTTAATTCCTCACTAAAATATTAAGCCTATTAAATTTTCAACAAAACTTTTGAATTCTGACTTGGAGAGTTTGCGATTCAAATTAAATATTAAGAGTTAATATAATTAGTATTATTTTAATAATTTTTATAGTGTTTAATTGTTATTATTTAAATTATTTGAACATATACAAGACAAGAACTAGTACTTTATTTTATTGCAGACTCTTATACTTGTGATATAAAACATAGAAAATGTCAAATAACGTTCTTTTGAGAATGTTGAATAATAATGTTTTGATAGAGCAAAACTTGAAAGATTGGCTCAGAGATCTCAAAATTGTTCTAAATTTCAAAAAATTTGGCTATATCTTAAAGAGTGCTTTACAACTTGAGATACATGATAATACTATACGTGATGATACTAAAACATTAGAGAAATGACACACAATAATTGAGAAGTTCAAAGCTACATGTTAACATCGATGAATAGAGAGCTTCAAGTCTGACATGAAAAGTTCTGTAATGCTGCTGATATTCTGCAAGCCTTACAACAATTGTATAGCAATAATTCTTAGGTAATGAAGTACGAGTTATGTACTTCCCTCTTTAACATAAAGCTCAGAGAGGAAGTGCCATCAGATGATCATGTCATTAACATAATTAATTATTTGGAATAATTGTATACATATAATGTGATTATACCTCACTGTGTACAAGTGAATTTAATTCTCTAATCCTTTCTTCCTAATTATAAATCGTTTATAACTAACTATAATTTGAATTGGATTAAGCTGACTTTTTTTATAGTTGTTCAATGAATTTCAAGAGTTTTATAGGTAAAATAATAAAAGGAAGAGACATGAGAATGTCTATATAACTTCTACTAATGGGACTAGTAAGACGTCAAAGAAGTTACAACAAAAAAAAGGGTCAAAAGTTTATCAAACAAAAAAAGAATTTTAAAAAAACTCAGTCTAAGATAGAAAATGCAAAAACAAAGGAAACTATTTTCATTGTGGGAAGTTTAGTCATTGAAAGAGAAATTGTCCTCAATACATGAAAAGTCTTAAGAAAACCATAGTAGGTATATATAGTTGTTGTATAATTGATTATAAAATATATATTATTTTAGGTAATCAGTCACGTATTTTAAGCTAATCTTAGACTATCATTAAAAGCCCAAAGTTGCACTATTGTAAATTCATTTATATGAATAAGAAATAATTTAATTAAGACCATTTTAAGTAAGCTTTGGATTTCGTCTTAAACTAATAATAATCACTTAACTGATTATTTATTTGATACTCGTAATTAAAGCTATGCAAAAGTAAATGTCATACATATTTAATTACTTACCTGAGGGAAAGGGAAAAAAAGACATGATAGAGAAATTGTAATCGACCAAGCCATGATCCCATTAATTTGTTGCAATCAGCCAAGCCAAGATAGCAACTTCCAATTGTGAATTAAATGATTACTAATACACTACTTAATTCATAATTTCTCCATTAAATAATTACTAATGTAAAAATTAATTAGACAATAACATAATATAATAATATTAATTAAATAATAATTAAATTTAATAACAACATCATGTAATTGATGAAAATTTGTAATTAATACACTTAGTAATATTTTAATAATATATACTTAGTAATTTACATATTTATATAATTAATAGTTTGTTAATGAATTTTGCTTATATATAGTTAATAGTTTTATTAATGAATTGTTTATATTTTATTAATTGTATATTTATAAATTATTTTAAATAGGTAATTAAAAATTAATATTTATTAGCTTATATAATTGAGAATATTAATTGGAAATTAGTAATTACAAAATATTTAATAAATTATTTATAAATTAAATATTAATTACAAACCACATAATCTAATAATTTATAAATAAATAAATAAATAAAAATTAATTAATTACAAAACTTTATTTGATTACAGTATTTGTGCAATCTCAGCTTTTACCAACATTAAAATTATGATCTCAAGGATAAAAGCTATGATCGTAGCACTAAAAGCTATGATCGTAGCTCTAAAAGCTATAATCGCGAGTTTAATACATAAGAAATTTATATTATTTTTCTATTAATTAATTTTACCTTGAAACTATACTACATGTCTTTAAGTGCAGCAGCTTTAAAACTTACAATCTCAACATTAAAGCTTAGGTGATCTGCAACCCCAAAAACAATAATTATAGATTTTAATATAATAAATTCATATTAAATAATTACCTAAATTAAATGCCAAAATCTAATTAAACTTGTGACCGCAACATTAATAGATATGATTCATTCTATGATGAGTTATATGGATCTTCCAATTTTCTTTTGGGGACATGCTCTAGAAACAACTGCATTAACATTGAACCGTGTTTTATCTAAATAAGTTCAAAAGACTCCATATAAAATATTAACTGGTAAGTATCTCAATTTGTCTTTTATGAATATTTGGAGTTGTGAGGCTTATGTGATATGCAAATCTCTAAGAAATTTGGACTAAAATCTAACAAATATTTCTTTGTGGGGTATCCTAAAGAAACTAAAAGTTACTATTTCTATAATTCCATCAAGCATAAAATATTTATTACTCAGATTGATATTTTTCTAAACAGATAATTCATCTCAAGAAAAACCATTGGAAAGAAAATAAAACTTGAAGAAATTCAATATCTATACAGATGAAACTTAAGTATAGTTCACAAGTGGTTGGGGAACAAAAATCTATTGCTAAAACACAAGTCTTGTGTAAGTCTAGTAGAACATATCGTGAGCTAGAGAGATATACATTTCTCATGACTCAGTATGGTAGTGTGTTGCATATGAATCAAGATGAATCTATGGCTTATGAAAAAGCGATAATAGGCCTAGATTCTGAGAAATGGCTTGAAGTTATAAAATTTAAAATGGAATCTATATATGTTAATTAAGTATAGACTTTGATTAATTCACCTGAAGAAGTAAAACCCATTAGGTGCAAGTAGAATTTTAAGAAAAAGATTGACATATATGATAATATATATACTTTTAAAGTGCATTTAGTTGCAAAAGGTTTCAAGTAAATTCATGGTATTGATTATGCTGAGACTTTTTCTACAATTGCCATGCTTTAATTCATTTAGATTTTACTTACAATAGCTGCATTCTATGACTATGAAATCTAATAAATGGATGTTAAAACTGTATTTATAAATAGAAATCTTTTAGAGGATATGTATATGACACAATCTAAAGATTTTTTCATTCTAGAGAATGCTGGAATAGTTAACAAGTTATAGAAATTCATTTATGGATTAAAGCAAACTTTTATAAGTTGGAATCTTCATTTTGATAATACAATTAAAGTGTAACGTCTTTAAATTTTAAAGGGTCAAATAATACTAAAATATTCACAAAACTTATATAATTATGAAAAATTTCACATTACTTAAATAAATCTCGTAAATAAATCAATTAGTCAAATATTTTTAATCATGAATAACTACAAATTTTTAAAATAAATTTTAAAATTAAATAACGAAAAAAAAAATCTCAAAAATTCTAATACTTAGAGAACCAAGTGACAGCAGAAATTCTGTCAAATCTATTCTTTAAGAGCACAATTATTTAATAATCTGAAATCATAATAAATTATAGTGAATTTTAAACTCAATAAGCATATTAATTTTTTGTATACATAAAATACATACATACTTATATACAATGTACTTATATACAATATATGCATATGATATGACATAGGATAAAATCATATTCATTTTAAAAATTTCATAACACTTAAATACTATATAAGTTTCTTTCAAAAAATTTTAGGAATATCTCCCTTTAATTACCTCTTAGTAGAACTTCACATATCACTTAGCACTAAATAAGCTAATGTCACCCGTCGATGACATACTATATATGGGGTGAGCGCAAGTAAGACGTATAATTTTTAAAAAAATAATAAATACTCATGCTCAACGGTAAAAATCACACCCTTACCCTAATCATTGATGAGTCCTCCCACGTGCATAAATATTTTTTCACACGAATGTGAAAACCACTATACTCAAGGGTACTCCTAAGTTCTCTCACATATCATACAAAATAATGAATAATAACAATAATAGCAAACTCAAAGAAATAACCACACTAAATAATAAAGAGTATAACTTATAATTACCTAATAAGAAAATAATAAAATTCGATATCCTAACACACAACACTGAACTTTAATAAGTACTTTCTTACAAAAATACTTTTTCATTATTTTAAAACATAATGTATATATTCATACTTAAATGCTAATGCATGTGGTATAAAAATAATCACAATAATACGATTATAAACAATTACAATTACAACAATATATATACTTAAAAGCAATCATATAAACATATAATAGTGTTAAAATAATACTTTCATAAGAATTTATAACTGAAAAATATTCTTAAAAATATACTCAAACATATACATACATTTATTATGATTTTCTTTTAAAAACATTTAAACACTAACCTTCCGACGGACACAATAAAAGCTAACTTAAACTTTTTAATAAATAATCAAAAATTAGTGTTCATAAGACTTCTAAACACTACCACAAAGCATATATAATTTCATTACATATTAAATTCCTCATAAAACTAAGCCTTTTTATCATCTAAATTTAATCATTTATCCTAATAGCATTATATTATATGCTGAGTAATCTCCAATCATTAATTTTTAGAAAATACAATATATTCCCAAATATCATAAAATTTTTTAAAGATAATAAAGATATATAGACAGTAAATTATTAAAATTTTTGAGTTAAATTCAAACTTTAACTATTTAAAATAAAATTTATTTTCAAAACGTCAATTTCTGCCAAACAGAAATTAACAGTGAACTATTTTCATTCAAAATTTTATAACAAATCATAAATAAAAAATTTTGCCCTGAAGTTTTATTATGATAAATTAGACATAATTAGAAATTAATATATAAAATTTTATAATTTTTAAAATATTTTGGTTAAGTAAAATAATTTTGTCATTTAATTCTTTTACAAAAATAAGCAATTTTTTGTATCCTAGAGTTAGATTTGGAAAATCATTAAAAATTAAAAATATAACAATTTTTTATTAAATAAAATTTATAATAACCCTAGAGACGTCTAGTTTATTCAAAAATAATTTTGACAAATTTGAAATATATAATTTTATAAAATTCACAAATTGAGCTACTATTATAATATTATTTCTGCAAAAATTTTATTTTTTTCTTAACTATCTCTCTATAAATATAAATTCCCTAATTCCTTAATCATAAAAGTTTAATACTAATATCACAATCTAATTATAAGTTTCAATCATCATATTCTATAAAACTTAATAAATAAAATTATTTATTATTAATAGCAAATCATTAAACTAAAAAGTTGTAACATTTTTAAAATCATATACTCTTAGAATCATATCATAGAGTTGTATTTCAATATTTTTAAGAGTTTTGATAAGAGAGAGAGAGTTGGTCGGTATTCAGGACAGTGTACTGTATGAGCAAAAAATATAATATTTTATTACCGACATTAGAAATTTGACGACGGAAGTGGAAAGCTGTAATTTATAGTTGTGTGTGCACGACTATATAAGCGGGACGGGGTCGGAAAACCCGACAACTCAGCTTCACTTTTTCCACCCTTTTCTCTCTCTTCTCTCTCTCATCCCCATGTCTCTCTCCCCTGTGAACAGTGAGTTTCGTCACCGAAGCTCGGATCGCCTCATCGCCGGCGAGTGGAGGACCGCCGGGCCGTCGCGAGTACAACGCCGCAAACCCTGCCACCATGGCCGTCGCCACACGCTCTCACGCGCCGCCTGAAGTCTCGTCGGCGTGAACTTTGACCACCGATTCACGACGGTGCACTGTGAGTTGACCGACACCTTCGGCGCGTTTGGTACCGTCTCGCCGTCCTCTTCATGATGGTGTACCCAGTTCTGGCATTTGGCCACCGGATTCCGGTGAGGGATGGCTGATCAGCAAGCTGTCTTTCTGGCAAGATTTTTGACAATTGGTGCAACTCCGGTAGAATCTGAACCGATTAGTGTGCTCTCCGACACTCGTACTTTGACGCGGTATGTTTAGATATCAATTTGGATGGTGTTTCAATGATCATTCAAGGATCCAAAGTAGGTATCTTGAAATCTAAAAATTTAGGATGTTTGATGATTTTCAATACTTAAATTGGTGTTTTGTGGCATATGAACACCATGGATAGTATCCTGACCTCGCAAGAATCGCGATGGTATGTTCCGTTCGTGAAATGAAAACTAAAATTTTATGGGTTAAATAATACCCATAAATAGTATCGGTAAACAGTAACTGACACGTTTTTTGAAAAAAAATCCTTAGCATATGGAGGAGCATTTCGTACGCGTATATCTTCTCCGAGACAGTTTTTCATCATCCACGTAAGTATTAGGTGCCCGGAGGTAAGATAATATAATATTTAAATTATGAAAAAAAATATATTTTTATATTTATAATGTTTATAATTGTATGAATGTATATCATAACAATAGTTTAAATTATAGAAAAGTCCCATTGACGGGGAATGGGCATGATTGTACAATTATAAGTGTTAGTATCCGTATTTTAATATATATATATATATATATATATGTATATATATAATTATAAGCGTAATACTATCACCGTCAACCTGTAATGCTACATTAGGTATTCTAAAATACCTATACAGCATTATATGTCCTATGTTTGTATATATATATATATATATTTATATGGTAGGTATGCTTGTATATACATATATAATTATACCCATGTGATTAAATGATTGAGTAGATATTGCACGTGATATTTTACAATGCTGTCCAGATGGACATGTGTGTATATGTTAGGGTGTTATAATTATTGTGTCGTAGCAAAGTAATGAGTATAATTTGACTTGTGATAACATGTTAGGATTGCATGTAATGACGCAATATATGATAACCGATTAAAATATATTTCTGTGAATTTGTATTAATAGTGATATAGTGTATCCATATGCTTGGATTGGAATATATTTATATTTCTTATTCTAATTGTGTTATGGTATATTTATATGCCAGAGTGGAATATATTTTTATGACTTAATACAGCTAACCTTACGATAAATCCATGTATATGAAGTCTTTTAGAAGATAAGGGTTAATAAATGTGTTTCATAGGTAATTATATTACCTATTATGAAATTATTAATGTGCCTTTTGGTTAATGTAGGCAAAATGGTCATTTTGTTATGATTAAGTCGACTAAGAATAAATCTGTATGGATAACTGGTATAATTGGGATAATTATGGATCAGTAGTTTTTTCCTTACACTAGTAAAGCCACTCAAGACAGAGTAGTATCATTATAATAAGACTGTGGTGCCCTTCGGGGTATGTTGAACCCACAGTAGCTCTGGATTGATAATAAGACTGCGGTGCCCTTTGGAGTATGTTGAACCCATAGCAATTGAAAAATGATAATAAAAACCATGGTGCCCGAGGGGTATGTTGAACTCATGGTAGGAAGCGGCTGTTCTCCATGACATCCGTGGGTACGTGCAACCCATGATAGAACTATTTATCCTATTGGTCTGAGGAACTCAGAGTGGGCGAATGACCATTATATACATATATTGAAGTGTACGGTGGATATCATGACCACAATCCATAATTTGCTTAATTATGACCGATCTATAAAAAAATGAATTCGTGTGCCTACTAGATTCAAACTGCATGGTAGAATATCTCTATCTACTAAGAGTTGTTTGTGTTTGTGTGAATAGCGATGAGGTAGTAACATGTTGTGTTTCTTTTGGTTAAATAAGACAATGGGTTAGGCAATATATAGGCTGCATTACTTCAAGTATATAGAATCTTATCTAGCCACCGGTATATTTGTGAAACGGAAATAATATGTGTGGGGCTATAATAGATTAAAGATCATGAGAGATGCTTAAAGATATTGTTGAAAAAGCACACTGGGTGTATTGCAGGTCATTCAATATATTAGTCTACACGTTTATATACATGGTTGAGAATACGGTAAGAATATGATGGTGTAGGAACTATGTTCTGAGTTTGCGTTTGTTATTATCAGTGTACATTAGCGAACAACTAAGATTGGATTGATAGGTGTCCTTATAGTGGTATATTCAAGGTTTATGCAGGTGAAAGAATCCTTAGTATAGGATAAAGAATGGTGGACATGTATTTGTGATTATAGTACAACTGTCAGTTTGTCTTGATATAGTAAGAATAAGGAGATAATATGAATATATGATAAAATAGACTGGTAATGAATCAGTATTGAGATAATTGTAATATGTGGATCAGATATGTATGTTCCATCGCACTTAGCTCGGCTTGTAAGCCAGCTTATAATTGAGATATGATGCTAAGACTGTGGTACCCTAAGGGGTAGGTGGAATCCACAACTGTCCTCCAAATGGCCCTCTAGCCTAGAGTAACTACCATGATCCATGATGTCTCTAAGTATAATCGATCACTTGTAAATGCAATAAATTACTACTACTAACCTTCCGAGAGTGGAAATGACATACAGAAGAAGTGTTATCGTTTTTACTAATACCCTCGTTTGTATATATTTAGATGTTTGAAATATTTCTACCCTATGGGGATATTGATTGTGTGCTTAGGATATTTTGGTTATCTCGGGCCGAGTGTGTGATTGAAATTGTGTGGTTATACCGGTTTCTGATTAGTTTCTCTTTATGTGGTAGAGATATTTAGTTGATATCTATACGTATATCATTGTGGTGATTTTATATGGTTATATAGGTATTTGTGATAAGAATAGAAAAAGGAATTAGACGAGTACAAGTGAGGAAGTTATTCATTTAAAATGCAAATTGTTTGAGACTGTTTATACAGAATTCACAGCCGTGATAGTGCTTAGAGTTCTGGATGGTATGACATGATATCTTGTGTACATCATTGAGCATATGCTTATCTGTACATGTACATTGATATATGGACATGCATTTACCTATATGTGTGTGGAATTGTATGAAATGGCCAAAATAAGTAGAGATTCAGGTAACATGCTTCTTCCTTTATTTAAGTATTGTATTATCTTACTGAGTAATGTGGTGTGCTCACCCCTTTGTGAGATTATTATTTTTCAGATAATTACGATACAGCAATAGCGATTTCGGAAAGTGCAGTTGAGGCAAAAATTTTCTGATGAGGCATAATATATCTAAGGTCTAGCCATTGTTATGTAATTTCTATTCTGTGTACTCTGAAATATTATTTTTATTAAAATGCATAACAATTCTTTAGAGAAAAAAAAATAATACTATTTTAGTTGTTACTATTTATGTGGTTACTTTCTATAAACTTTTTGAACAAACGAAAACTTCGCTTCACTATAAAAAAGTGTTGATTTTTACCTTTTCGACAATTTCAATACACTATATGCCACATGAATAGAAATGAAAGAAAAGGGGTGTTACAAAAGTAATATAAAGTAAGAAAAAAAAAACTTACTATTTTTCTTTTATCTTTTCTCTATTTCTTGTCTCTTACTCTTGTTCTATTTTTTTTCTCCTAAATACATTCAAAACCCTAAATACAAAAAAAAAAAAAATCCTTCTATTTATACTAGTATAAATTATCAATTCAATCCCTAATTTAATTTTTTTTATCTATTTGACCATAAACTTATAATTTATTTCTAAAATATCTAATTATTTTCTTTATAAAACATATATTTTTAACAATATAATTTATTATCTATATATATATATATATATATAAAGCATATATTATAAGAAAATAGGGTGTTACACAAAAAATTTAGTTTTATTAAAAATGAAGATGAACCTTGTGCTTGCAAGAAGGTTAGTGGGAGCAATGTTGTCTTCCTAATATTGTATATAGATAACATACTACTTATTGAAAATAATATCCTAATTTTACATCTGTAATTGAAAAAATATTTTTCAATAAAGGACTTAGGTGAACCTATTTATGTATTATGTATTAAGATTTATAAAAATAAATCAAGAAAACCTACTTGGCCTAAGTCAGAGCACTTACATAGATAAAGTGTTAAAAAGATTTAACATGCAAAAATCTAAGAAAGAATTCTTACCTATGTCAAATAGAATAAATTTCTTTAAAAACTAATGTCCTTTGACACAAAAAGAGATAGATCGCATGAGTAAGATTCCTTATGTACCTACTATAGGATTTATCATGTATACCATGTTATATACTTATCTTAATGTCTCATATGTTCTAAGTATAACAAGTAGATATCAAGCAAATCCAAGTAAGCATCACTAAATAACTGTCAAGAATATCCTTAAGTACTTGAGAAGAACTAAAGATATATTTTTAATATATAGGGTGAATAAGAGCTTATTGTAAGAGGTTACACTGATGTTATTTTTCAAATCAATAAGGATGACTTTCGATCATAATCAGGTTTTGTGTTTTACCTAAATAATGGTGTTGTGAGCTAGAAGAGTTCAAGGTAAGAGATAGTAGTTGATTCCATAATAGAGTTGAGTATATTGCTATTTCTAATGTAGTTAAGTTGGCTATTTGGAACAAAAAGTCCATTACTGAACTAGTGGTTGTCTCAAGGCTTTTAGACCTAATAGAGCTCTATTATGATAATAACGGGGCTATTGCACAAGTAAAGGAACCCAAATCTCACCAACAATCCAAATATATACTTCAACATTTTCATCTTATTCAAGAAATTATCAAAAGAGAAGATATCAAGATATGCAGAGTACCAACAGATGCTAATATTGCTAACCTATTGACAAAACCTCTAACACAGAAGAGAAATGATCGTCAAACTAGATCCTTAGGTATTAGATACATGGAAGATTGTTGGTATATGCCTTAAATTTAATAATATTTTAGATATTTGGTACATTTGTATCATGATATTTTGATTTATATATTTTATTTAATTATTTTATTATTACATATTTGTATATTTAATAAATATAATAATGTCTTTAGAATAACAAGTTCATTTAGTTGGACACTATTTTTAAATATCCGTAGTCAAACATTATTGTGAATTGGGTAACAATAATGTATGAAAACTAATTTGAGTAGTGACTGATAACAATATATGTATATTATGACATGAGATATTAAGTCAACTTATGGGTACAAATTAATAAACTAATGTACTAAATCAACCCATCGTGAGAATATTACGTGGATCATTATATGAATGTTATAAGCAATTCTCATAGTAACAATGATATATGTAATTCTTAAACTTGAGATCATTATAGTTTCCAATATTAGGAATGATATAGTTTGATATTTTTAAATATCATCTGTAATAAGATAGACTATAATAAAAATAATCAAATATGTCATAATTTGTGCAGAGGAATGTGTGTGATCAAGATATGATTTATCTTTCCTATATAATAAGGTGATATTTTGGATCATTTGATTAAGATTTTGAAAAATGTAACATCATACTCAAATAAGTTAATATGTGATATTGACTTTCTTTAATAGAATAAATCTACTCGAAATATCAAAAAAATATAATTGAACCATACGAGATAATATTAGTGCAAGTCACATTATTAGAACATTAGTATAGATTGATAGTTAGAGAACAATTTTTTCGAACATGACTGTACAATAATAAATCACATATAATACACGTAGTTAATAATTTATTGCATAATTATATTAGTGTGTGATGTTATTCTTTAATATCATAGAAAAATCTGGTGTAAATGTACATGGTTCATATGGCATATAACTACAAGACTAATAACATCTTGTATGATAAAACTAGTTTAGTCATGTGTAGTTTACATTTGAAAATGAATAATAGTCAAGATAGAATCTGTTAACTCGATATATATACATAGGATTATAGTTTTTACCGATTCAATCCTGACTCGAGTTCTTAAACGAACATCGATAAATGTTGAAATATTAAATCTTTAGTCAGAATAATTAAATGTTACACAAAAGAGTTCGTAGTAACAAATTCAGTGCATATTGATTAATGGTTCATATTTATATCGGTATAAAATTTTAACATACCATGAGCCTTAAATTAATTAATATTGGATAATGGAACGATTTTACTCACACGGTATGTATGTATAGGACTGTCTCAAGCATACAAGGTCAAATGTCTTTATAAACCTCAAGTTTGTGTTCTTGGATTTCATGCTCGCAAAATGCTTGTATTCTTCAAACACAAAAGACAAGCACCAATTTTGCAATTTTCTCAACAACCAATAAGACAACTCGTTTAATGTTGGAGTAAAGGAAGAAAATAAAAATTGAGCATCACCTTGTATAAATATCAAACTGAACTCAGAAAGTGAAAAGGTCTAGTCAAAATCTAACATAAGCCCTCATCAAGATGTTGGTACCAGAAATGCATTAAACAGTTGTATTTTCATGAGCAAAGTTTTAGAACCCTATCCGAGTACACAAAAGTTGGGAAAAGCATATGACTAAATGAAAGGTTTATCTGAATAGAAGGTTAATCTCTTTTACCCATATGTTAAAAAGAGGTTATCATTGAGCATCCATTCACAGCGTTCAAGGAAATTCATAAGTAACATCAAGACACAACGACACAAATGACAAAAAAACTTATTTTTTGCAAAAGAATGACAATGAAATAAGAAGCTCACAAATGCAATCATAATTGAAAATTTTGTCCTAACTTAGCCCCTTTAACATAATCAACAAGAGTAAGGTGCATGAGATCACATTAACTTCTAGTGAAAATACTCTAGGAAATGAAATGATTCACTATCAAACCATATTCTACATCAACAAGTATGCATTAGTTTATTTCAGTTCTTTAGAAACCCTATTTTATGCAAATAGCAATTCAACAAACATATATGAATAAAGAAAAGAGGACTGTTCTTCTATTTTAATACTTGCCAAAAATAAGTAAATTGAAGCATGTAAGCTACCTTTCAAATGGATCAAATACAAACAAAATTTTCCAATAGCAAAACAATTATATATGTAAGTAGACATCAAAAAGAGAATTGAAACATACCTTTCCATGTTTGTTATGGATCAAAATTGGATTATTACTCACATCTACAAACAAAAACAAATCAATTATGATATATTATCTAACACAAAACTAAAAATTAAAACAGGGCATAAATTAAAGACTAACAGAATCCAAAACTTTCCATCTATGAAACTAAAAACTAATTCAGTGCCAATTAAGATTTTTAGAGCCTCCAAGATTATATCCCTAAGAATTGACACAGGGGACTCTTGTAGATGCATACTATAATCATAAGCAATACAAAATAGAAATAGACAAATAAGAAATAGTTTCAATTATATTGTATCACATATCATTAGCATTCCCCGAAAATGTAAGTATAAGTTCGATAAAATACTACTTCATTGTAGTTTAAGGGTTATGACATATTATTAAATGTTAACCATAATCGTTAAATTTTTGAAATGTTCAATATCTAAAAAGGCCAGAATAAATTCATAATTGCTTCACAATAAACCTATATGGTTATATCAATAAACTCAAAGTAGAGAAATAAATTTTAGAGAGAGAAAATATTATTTAAAGGCAGGCTAGTAACTTCAAAGATAATATTATGATCAATATATATATATAAACATTATATATATTTATATTTTTTTAAAGTGTTTAAAGAATTTTGATAACTTTGTATTTTCATGTAATTTAGTGTAAATTACATACCACTTTTGATAATATGGATTATCAAAAGACCTAAATACAAATTATTAATTATTAAATAATTACAATTAAGTATTTGAAGTTTTACTTAATTATTTATTTAATGATTAAGTAAATAAAACTATGTAAAAGTACAAAGACTAAGGTGTAATAAATGATAATTATTGTTTGATTACTACTTTATCCTTAGTACATATTTATTTATAAATTAAATAATTTTGTAATTATGGATAAAGAACTTAGTATATAAAGGCTAACTTTACCAAATTTCATAAGATGAAAAATCTAACTCTCACTCTCTAAATTTGTAATTTCTCTCTCTATAACTTGAATGGTATAGATTGTTGGGATTTCATAGATTTGAGACCATTTTTCATCAACTTAACAAGGTAAGGTAAGAAAACTCATCCTTATTTAATATTTTCATCATATATTTAATATATATTAGAAAAAGCATGAGATGCTTTATGTTGTTAGTAAAATTTTTTATTTATTACATGTTAGGCTATAATCATTCCTTTATATAATGAATGATAAATTTTGAAAGTCCAAAAACCTAAGAAACTAAACGACAACAAAAGCCCAGTCGAATCCATCCATTATGCACACAACTCTTCAATAATCTAAAATTACAATAAATTATATGAGTTTTAAACTCAATAAATATACTTATTTTTATATAAACAAAATATATACAATATAATTCATGTGTATGTTTTGGTAGGACTAAAAAAAAAAAAAAGCACAATCATTTTCAAATGTTTCATAATACTTGAACAACGTAAAAGTTTCTT
Source organism: Khaya senegalensis (assembly GCA_032402905.1). Classification (NCBI taxonomy): domain Eukaryota; kingdom Viridiplantae; phylum Streptophyta; class Magnoliopsida; order Sapindales; family Meliaceae; genus Khaya; species Khaya senegalensis. The sequence continues at coordinate 7,244,113 of CP135556.1, read as the reverse complement.
TTAAAATTTTCTAAAATTGTCTTTCTTCAATTACTACTTAGTAGGACTTTATATATCACTTGATAATAATTGAACTAATATTATCTGTTAATAACATACCATATATGGGGCAAGCACAAGTGAGACATAAAATTTTTAAAAATAATAAACACTTATACTTAAATGTAAAAGCTATATTTTCACCCTGATCAACGGTGAGTCCTCTCACATGCACAAATATTTTTTAATATAAATGTAAATATTACTATACCTAAGGGTACCCCCAAAAATCTCTTTCATATTATATAGAATACTGAACAATAACAATAATACCCAACCTAAAGGAATAACCACATTCTAAAATCTCTTTATACATTTATAATTGCTTATTAAACAAGTAATAAAGTTTAATATCCTAACACACAAATATTAATTTTCATGCTTACAAAATCAATTTCTTATTAGTTAAAATATAATGTACATGTTCATACTTAAATATTGATGCAAGTGAAATCAAAATAAACATAATAATACAATCATAAATAATTACAATTACAAAAATATATATATATTTATAAATAGTCATATAAACATATAATAGTGTCAAAACAAATACTTTCGTAATAACTTATAATTGAAAAATATTCTTAAAAACATATTCAAACACATATATATGTTTATTATATATTTTTTAAAAAATATATAGTTTATTTATCTCTTGACGATCATAATAAAATATAATGTTAACGCTTTGACCTATAATCAAATATTAAAATTCATAAAACTTCTATACACTCCCACAAAACATAATATAATCCTATTAAACTTTAATAGTATAACTTATAAAACTTAATCTATTTGATAACTTAATATTTCTAAACTTACCAAAACTAACGTTATAATATTTAAGGATTTATCTTATATCTTAAATAACATTATTTTCTAACAAAATTATAACATAATACTCATGAAATATAATATAAAATTTACTAAAATTATCAACTTTTTAACCCTTGTAAAACTAAACCTTTTCATATTCTAAATTTAATCATTTATCTTAAAAGTGTTTTGCCATATACTAAGTAATTCTCAATTTTTAATTTTTAAAAAATACAATATATTCCTAATTATCATAAAATTTTGTAGATAATAAAGACATAAAGATGTTAAACCATTAAAAGTTTTAGATCTAAATTTGTACTTTAATTATCTTAAATAAATTTTAATTTTAAATTGTTAAATTCTATCAAATAAAAATCGACAATAAGTTATTTTTATTCAAAATTTTGAAACAATTCAAACACAAGATATTTAACTTTAAAATTTTAATGCGATATAACAAACACAATTAAAATTTAATATACAAAATTTTATAATTTTATAATTTTTTAAGTTGATTTGGTTGAGTAAAACAACTTCATCATTAAGCTATTCTATATAAACGACTAGTTTTTTTTGCATCTTAGGGTTGGATTCCAAAAATTATTAAAAACCTAATATTTTTTTAATCAAATAAAATTCATAATGATCCTAAATATATATAATTTATTCACTTAAATTAGTTTTGATAAATTTATAACATTAATAAAATTTATAAATTGATCCATTATTTTATATCACCTCTATAAAAATTTTATTTTTTTTCTTATTATCACTCCACAAACAATAATTCCTAATTATCAATTATGAAAAATTGTAAACTCTAAATATAATAATCTGATTATAAGTTCTAATCACCATATTCTATAAAATCAAAATAAAAAATTACTTATTAAACTAATGATAAATCACCAATTCAAAAATAAATATAAAATAAACATAAAAAGACCTTACTGACTATTTATCCTTTCTTCTTCCCCTTTTACTCTTTTCCCTCTTCCCGCTCACCACACCCTGCACCCCCTCAATCTTTTCCTTGTCTCCTATTCTTATCTTTTTGTTCTCTCAAATACATTAAATTCCTAAACACAAATTAATTATTCTATTTATAACAATGTAAAATATTAATTTAGCTTTTATTTTCATCCATTTGACCCTAAATTTTAATTTATTCTTAAAACATTTAATTATTTCTTATATAATGTATATATGCTCAAAAACATAACTCATAATCTATATATAAATAAATAGCATATATATAAGAAAAAAAAAAAGGGTGTTACAATAATATAAAATAATTTTAAATAATTAACTTTCAAATAAGATAAACTAAAATATGTATTGTTTTACCATAAACAACTTTATTTGATGAATTTCATATATACTTTGGAGGCAAAAAATGTTATTATGTCCAAAAATAGATATTAGTAAGTTTTAAGTTATCAAGTCAAACTACTTCATAAAACATGTTCGATTGCTAAAAATTCAAAGGTGCTTGGGGTTTTTCAAAACAATCAAAATATAAAACTTATTAAAATATCACAAAAAAATGTGAACATCTACTATATTTTAAAATAAATAAATTTAAATTTAAATAATTAATATAAATCATGCGTCTTTACATAATCAAAAGTCTAATAATTTAATTAAAAGTCACACAAATATACCCAACATTGAGCAATTGTAACCCACTCGCTTTGACTCCTGGTACTCAAGCATACTACTTATTTTGTATTATCTACGTCATGCTAAAAAAAATTTCTTGGAGGAAAAAAAAATATGAACAAAATTACAGTACCTAATAGAGATTAAAATTACTTACCCAAATTAATTTTTACTATAAAGTCTGCATAGTTAGTATAAAAAATTTCATGCCTATGTTCAAAAAAAATAATTAATGATGCTAATATTGATAACAACAAAAAAATTAATAAAATCTTTTGCATTATTATTTCTAAGGACTATCACCCTTAAACAATCATGTATACTTTAAGAGTAATAATCTCAAAAACTGTCATACCACTTAATTTTTTATTTACTAACTTTCATTGTATGATAGAAATCATATTTAAAGTCATCAATACTTAATTGCTCATGCCATTGCATATTATATTTAACAATTCAATCAATTTATTAACATAATAGTATTTCAAATTTTCATTGAAATAAAAAATAATAATTTCTATTCCTTCCAAATAAATATTTTCAAGCACATATAGTCAAAATACAACACATATATTGAACTTTTATTACTAAAATTCATATAAATAAAATTTAATAAAAAATATTAATTTCAATTTAGCAAATAATTTATCAAATCAATACAAAGAAATACTTTTAAAAATTCATATCCATTTGCTTTAATCTTTAATAAATTAAACACCTACTTTTTAGTTTTGTAAAATTAAAATCATCTCAATTACATATAAACACTTACCTGACAAATTCAAAATTAGTTGCTTCACACTTTCACTAATTTATTTTATTCCTTAGGATCACTTTGTAACAAAATTAATAATAACATTTACTAATAATAGTAATTAAATTATTCAATTACAATAATTTTACTGCCTATAATTAAGAAATTAGGCCTAATCCTAAAGACAAAAAAAATAATTTCTCCCAAACTATTAATTAGAAAATATGATATTGTATTTAGTAATATTATTATAAAATAATAATAACTACAAAATAAAATACATATATATTATTTACATATGGATAAAACCAATATGCCCCCTAAATTATTTTAGATTTATAGAATGACCTAAATCTTTAGTAAATTAAAAATATGACTCAAAATCATTTTAAATAACGATTCTAACCAATTTATGAACAAAGGCTGTAGATAAATCCTAACTAATTACAGATTTTTTATAATTGTAAACTAACATAACAAATAAACCCACATTTAATATTAAACATAAAAATCATTTTTTTATCATAATTACTAAAATCAAGCACATATATACCCCTCACAATATACAGTGAATAGTTAATCACAAATAATAATAATAATAATAATAATAATAATAATAATAATAATAATAAT
>CP135556.1:7150843-7240198 GCA_032402905.1 Khaya senegalensis | reverse complement strand
AATAATAATAATAATAATAATAATAATAATAATAATAATAATAATAATAATTGTTGTTGTTTATCAATCTATCTTTCTTTTTTTTTTTTCTTAACTAAACAATTAAAAAAATATTAATATAACAAGCTCATTACAATTGCATATATATATATATATATAATCATCAAAGTGGGTCCCATTTGCCAAAATAAATTAATAAAATAATCATACTAACAATAATAATAGTAACAATCTATTACAATCTATCTTCTTTATAAGAATTCTGTCCCTAAAATTCACATATCTAACTAGAATAATTTTAGATATTGCATTCGCATGTGATCCTTAAGTTCCCATGTGGCTTTATCTATACCATGATATTGCCATAAAACTTTTATTAATTTTATTGTCTTATTACAAATAAATTGTTCCCTATGATTTAGAATTCGAATTAGCTTCTCCTCGTAACAAATATTTTACTATAAAACAAGATCTTGAATGATACTTATTAGTATTTAAACATGGAAAACATTTTAAATATTTGACAATTATAGAAGTAGTGCTAGCCTATAAGTTTTCGCTTATTTTCAAATCCAATTGTTCATGTGTGAGATTTGACTTTTAAAAAGACATGATCATTCACATCAAACTCCAAATGACCTCTTTATATGATTTGTATAACTCTTCTGACAATTTTAAGTTATAAGGAGTCATTGCTTAATTAGCTTCACCTTCTCAATAGTTTTTTTTTTTTTTTTTTTACCAATTTAGCACCAATAAGTGAAATTTTATTAACTTTTGCCTACAACGTAAGAGATCTACATGGTCTATTATACAACGCCTCAAATGATTGTTAGTATATACTCTAAATTCAATAATATTTTAAATATTTAGTATGTTTGTATCATAAAACTTTTGATTTATATATATTTTTTGATTATTTCATTATTACATATCTGTGTGTTTAATAAATATAATAATATGTTAGAATAATAAGTTTAATTAGTTAAAAATTATTATTAAATGTCTTAATTAAGTATTATTGTAAATAAAGTAATAATAATGCATAAAAACTAGTATATGTAGTAATTAATTGTTAGAGCATGCCCAAGTTATTTGTGTTATCGGTTTTAAGGATACGTTTGTCTTGTAAATATATTATATATATTAATAAAAGAAAGAGTTTTTTATTCACAAATATATGTTATTTTCTTTATTTAGTCATATATATAAATAAATTATATTTGTTAATTGTCCAGATAATTTATTTAATAGTTAAATGATATTATCAAAATCGTTTTCTGTGAAAGTAATAATGATTGAGCAACGATATCACATAATAAGTATATTAAATATTTCCAATGAATATCATGAGATGATATTAATGTGGGTAATGTGATGGTCACGTTATTAGGACATTAGTATGGAATAAATACTTGGAGAACTATATATTTGAATATGACCATATAACGATAAATCACGTAGTATTGCATGTAGTCAATGATTTATCGTGTAATTATAATAGTACGCGACGTTATCCTTTGACCTAAGACATCACTAAAGAATTTGGTATAGATGCACATAGTTTATATAGTGAATAAGTACGAGACTAGTCACATCTTGTATGTTAAAATCGATTTGGTCATGTGTTGTTTGCATTTAAAAATGTATAATAGTCAAGATGGGATATGTTAACTCGATAAGTATAGAATCAAAGTTTTCACTAACTCGATTCGGATTCGAGTTCTCAGACGAACATTGATAAATAGCTGAAAAGTAAGTCTTTGATTAGAGTGATCAAATGTCACATGAAAGAGTTCGTAACGACGAGTTCAGCGCATATAGATTGATAGTTTGTAAGTTTATTGGTAAAAGATTTTGACGTACTATGAACCCTGAATCGATTGGGATTAAACAATGAAAAGATTTTACCCACACGATATGTACAATTGAGATGGAGTATGATGAAATATGATTTCATTGCGATTAGAGGTTGTAGCATATTACTAGATATTAACCATAGTCATTAAATAATCGAATAGTTTGATAAATTTGAAAGGTTTGAAATAAATTCACGGCTATTTTACAATGAACCCATATGATCACACCAATAATTAAAAGTAATGAGAAGCATTTGGGAGTGATAATATTATTAAGAACAAAGATTAGTACCTTTGAGATAATATTTAAGTCAAAATAAATATATATATTCGATATATATATTTATAAATTTTTTGAAGTGTTTAAAGATTTTCTTGTATTTGCATGAAAATATAATTTATTATCAATTATATAGTTAAATTGATAATATTAATTATCTGATGACCTAAATGAAAATATGTAATTATAAAATAATTACACATTGTCCTATATTTATATACTTAATTATACTTTGGTTAAAAGTTAGTCAAATATTTACACTTAAGTTTAAGGACTTAAATGTATAAAATAAAAATTATGTGATAATAACCATTTTATCAATGCTACCTATGCACCTTTAATTAAAAAGTAAGCATAAAAATGGAAAGGTTTAGATTTTTTTTAAGTATATATACATGAACTTTACCATTTTATGATAGAAGAAAAATTTGTCATAAACCCTAAAATTCTCTTAAGTTGGCCAAGCTTTTCCAAGTCCATTTGGTGGTGTAAATTGTGGAAACTTCACATAATTGAAGATTTTTCATCATCCCTCATCAAGTAAGTACTAAAATTCATTCAAAATTTGTCATTTATACAAATATATGATATATGATTATTTGGCTTACCACGTGTTTGTAAAAATATTTCAATGAATACAAACTTTGATTTTATATATGTCATAAACTTTTCAATCCAATACTAATAACAATATATGTATGTTATCATATGATATATCAAGTCAACACATGAGTACAAGTTAGTAAATTAATGTACTGAACCAATCCATCATGAGAATACTACGTAGATTATTATATGAGTATTATAAGTGATTCTCATAATAACAATAGTGTATGTGCTTTTTGGACTTGAGATTACTATAGTTCTCAATATAAAAAATAACATATTTTGATATTTTCAAACGTTATCTGTAATAAAATAGATTATAAAGAAAATAGTCAAATATATCATAACTTATGTAGAGAGATGTGTATGATCAAAATAAGATTTTTTTCTCTTATATAATAGGAATGATATCTTAAACTCTTTAATTATGTGAGTCTTTAAAAAATATATGTTCATACTCAAATAAGTCAATATGTGATATTAACTTTATTTAATAGAATAAGTTTACTTAAAATATCAAAAACATATTAAATTAAATTATATGAGGATGACACATTCTATATTTTGTGTTTAATTAAGACATATAAGATAAAAGGATTAAATTACACAGTAATATTAGTCATGAATAAGGTAATATCAAAATACAGATATTCTACTCACTTGAATAGTTATGATGTGTTGTTAAGCACCGTTTATTACTTGTAATGCAAAAATTAGATTTTAGTGTTACTGTCAATATTACAATAATCTATTTGATTGTACATAGGATTGATAATAATAATAATAATAATAATAATATATGGAGAATCCTAAATGTATTTAGAATTTATTGAATTATTTGAGTATTAATTTTAATTAAACCTATTATGTAAAGATTGAATCAAATTTTATTAGTATTTGCTTTACTAAATAAATTAAATTTTATAAGAAAATCCTATAAAATAATTTAAATCAAAGTTAGATACCTAAAATAATAATATAAATATATGATATTTGTATATTAAATGTGTGCCTAAAATTTATTTTTATGTCTTTACTTTTGAGAGAAAAAAAATGCACAAAATATCACACACTCAAATTATAGGAACTAGTACTCCAAGATAGATTTCTAATCATGTGAATATCATAGAAATGTAGAGGTAATTGATTTGTATTCATAATTTAGTAAAATCATTTAATTAGAGGTATGTAAATATTTATTGTGATAAATTATATATATATGATAACATTAAAATTTATCACATGTATTTTAAAAAGTAAATAATTTATTTTGTGTATTTTTCAATGCGTATAAATATTAATTTGCTTACAATATTATCATTTTAAGGTTAAATTGATAACTGTTATTATATACAAATTTTATTAACGACAAACAAACAGCTTTAAAACCTTAAATATCTAAAGCACAAGACCAAATATGTCTTCTAGTGTTTTAATTTTTTTTCAAATTTATTAAATATTAAATATCCGTTTAAGTATGTTTGATAATAAAATATTAAATTCACTACGAATTCAGTGAAAATTTAGTATTTAATTTTTATAATAGATAGAAATGCGAATTTAAAGGTATTCATTATAAATATAAACCATTACTATGTAACACCTTGAAATTTTTATACTCTTAAAACCTTGTAATGGAGTTATAATATAGTATTTTTGAGAGTTTCGATAAGAGAGAGAGTTGACCAGTATTCGAGACAGCATACTGTATAAGCAAAAAATACAGTATTTCATTACCGGTACCAGAAATTTGACGACGGAAGCGGAAAGCTGTAATTTTCGTCGTGCGTGCCCGACTATATAAGCAGGAAGGGGGTCGGAAAACTCGAAAAATAAATTTCACTTTTTTCCTCCATTTTCTCTCTCTTCTCTCTCTCCTCCCCACGGTTCTCTCTCCTGTGAACAGTGCTTTTCGTCACCGGACCTCGGATCACCTCACCACCGGCGAGTGGAGGACCGCCGGACCGCCGCGAGTGCAACGCCGCCAACCCCGCCCCGATCGCCGCTGCCACGCGCCCTCACGCGCCGCCCAAAGCTCCGCCGACGTAAACTTTGACCGGCGATTTACGGCGGACGGCGGCGAGTTGACCGACACCTCCAGCGCGTCTGGCACTGTCTCGCCGCCCTCTTCACGGTGGTGTGCCCCGTTCCGGCATTTGGTCACCGGATTTCGGCGTGGGAAGGCTGATCGGGAAGGGGTGTTTCCGGCAAGATTTCCGGCGACCGGTGTAGCTCCAGTGGAATCTGAACCGACCAGTGTGTTCTCCGACACTCGTACTCCAACGCGGTATGTTTAGATCTCAATTTGGAATGAGTTTCGATGATAATTTTAGGGTCCAAAGTAGGTTCCTTAACATTTAAACATTTAGGATGATTGGTGATTTTGAAGGCTTTAATTTGTGTTTTGTGGCATATGGACACCATGGACAGCATCCCGACATCGCAAGGATCGCGATGGTGTGTTCCGTTCGTGAAACGGAAACCGAAATTTCGTGGGTTGAATAGTGTCTATGAATAGTGCTCGGTAAACAGTAACTTACACGTTTTTCGAGAAAAATTCCGTAGCGTACGGAGGAGTATTTCGAACGCGTAGACCCTCTCCGGGACAGTTTTTCATCATTCGTATAGGCACTGAGTACCTGGAGGTAAGATAGTATAATATTTAAATTGAGGAAAAATAGGTTTTTAATATTTATAATATTTATAATTGCATGAATGCACATTATAATAATGGGTTGAATTGTAGAAAAGTCCCATTGATGGAGAATGGGCATGATTGTGCAATTAGAAGTGTTAATATCCGTGTGCTAGAGATATATATATATATATATATATAGTTATAAGCGTAATATCATTACCGTCGACCTGCAGTGCTAGATTAGGTATTCTAAAATACCTATACAGCATTGTATGTCCCATGTTTGTATTTATATATATTTATATGGTAGGAACGCTTGTATATACATACTTAATTATGCCCTTATGATTGAATGATTGAGTGGATGCTGCATTCGATGTTTTGTAATACTATTCGAATTAACATGTGTGTATACGTTAGTATATTACAATTACTGTACCATAGTAAGGTAATGAGTATATTTTTACTTGTGATGACGTGTTGGGATTGCGTGTAATGACGCAATATATGATAATCGATTAAAATACGTCCTGCGAATTTGTATTAATAATGGTATAGGGTATCCATGTGTTTGAATTGTAATATATTTTTGCGTTTTATTTAGACTGTCTTATGGTTTATTTACATGCCAGAGTGGAATATGTTTTTATAACTAAGTATTACTAGCCTTACGACAAATCCCTACGTATGAATTTTTTTAGAAGATAAGGACTAATAAATGTGTTTCATGGGTAGTTATACTACCTATAATGAAATTATTAACTTGCTGTTTGAGTAATGTAGGCAAAATGGTCATGTTGTCATGACTGAGTCGATTATGAATAAATTGGTAGGGATACTGGTATAATTAGGATAATTATGGATCGGTAGTTTTTCCGTTACCTCAGTAAAGCCGCTTAGGACGGAGCAGTATCATTATAGTAAGACTGTGGTGCCCTTTGAGGTATGTTGAACCCACAGCAGCTCCGTATTGATAGTAAGACTGTGGTGCCTTTCGAGGTATGTTGAACCCACAGCAATTGAGAAATGATAATAAAATCATGGTGCCCGCGGGGTATGTTGAACTCATGGTTGGAAGCGGCTGTTTTTCATAGCGTCCTTGGGTACGTGCAACCCATGGTAGAATTAACTATTCTGTTGGTCTGAGGAACCCGGTGTGGGCGAAAGACCATTGTGTACATATATTGAAATGTACGGTGGATATCATGTCCACGACCCATAATTTACTTACTTATGACAAATCTATGAGGAAATAAATCCGTGTGCTTAATAGATTCAAACTGTATGGTAGAATACCTCTATCTTCTAAGAGTTGCTTGTATTAATGTGAATGAGGCAGTAACACGTTGTGTTTTATTTGGTATGGGAACTGTCATGGTTTTATTGTGCAGGTAGGGTAGCTTATATGTACAGGCAAACTCTTGCCGAATTCCTATAAGAAATACTAATCATACAGCCATTCATGACCTCCCTTTGTATTTTGGTTTTCATATGTAGCGAAGGGTTTAGGATTACCTTTAGTTGCAGTCATAAATAGATTATTGTTATGATTGTGAATTGCGAAAATGGCGGAAGTCTAATCATACCTTGGCAAGTGTCAAGTCTGTATGAGAGAACTTAATCTGGCAGAAACAGAGAGCTAGCATCAGCTTGAAAAAGGGGAATTAGTATTTAAATAAGATAATGGGTGAGGCTGTAAATAGGTTATCTCACTTCTAATATATAGAATCCTGTTTAGCTCACCGATATGTTTGGGAAATGAAAAGAATATGTGTGAATTCATAATAAGATTAAAGATCATGTGAGAAGTTTGAGAATATTGTGGAAAAGGCACATTGGATGTATTAGTTTATACGTTTATTCGTATGGTTGAGAATACAGTAAGAATATGATGGTGCAGGAACTATGTTATGAGTTTACATTGTTATTGTCGGTATACTTTAGTGAACAATTAGAATTAGATTGGTATGTGTCCTTAGAATAGTATAGTCAATATTTAATGTAGGTGAAAGAATCCCTAGTATGGGATAAAGAATGAAAGACGTGTATTTGTGATTATAGTATAACTGTCAGGTTGTCTTGCTTCAGTGAAAATAAGGAAATAATATGAATATATGATAAAGTAGACTGGTAATGAACCAGTATTGAGATAATTGTGATAGGTGGATCGAATATGTATGTTCCATCTCACTCAGCTGGGCTTGTAAGCCAGTTTCTAATGGAGGTGTGAAGTTAAGACTGTGGTACCTTGAGGGGTAGGTGGAGTCCACAGCTGTCCTCCAAATGGCCCAGTGGCTTAGAGCAACAACCATAATCCATAATGTTTCTTGGTATAATCAATCATTTGTAAACGCAATAAAATTCCTATCACCAATCTTTCAAGAGTGGAAATGGCATACAGGAACAGTGTTATCGTTTTTGCTAATACCTTCGGTTGTATCTATATTTAGGGTTTGAAATATTTGTATCCTATGTGGTATTGATGGAGTGCCTAGGATATTTTGGCTATCTCAGGCCGAATGTGTGATTGATACTGTGTGGTTATACCGGCTTCTAAGCAGCTCCTCTGTATGGGGCCGCGTCATTAGCCGTTATTTATACGAATAACTAAGTAATGATTTTATATGATCATGTAGGTGTCCGTTGATAAGAATAGAAATAGAATTTAAACGGACACAGGTGATAACGTGATTCATTTAGAAAATATATTGATTGAGATTGCATTATCTGTATATGGTATATCATGAGGAGTGTTACTCTGATTGAGATATTTATACAGAATTCATAAATGGTATAGTGCTTAGAGTTCTAGAGGAGATGATATAATATCTTGTGTACATTATTGAGTATATGCTTGTTGGAACATGTACCTTGATATATGGACATGCATTTACTTGTGTGTGTGGAATTGTGTGAAATGACCAAAATAAATAGGGATTCAGGTAACATGCTCATTCCTTTATTTAAGTATTGTATTATCTTACTGAGCCATGTGGTGTGCTCACCTCTTTGTGGGATCATTATTTTCAGGTGATTACGATATAGCGCCAGCGGTTCCGAAAAGTGCAGTTGAGGCAAAGATTTCGAGTGGGGCATAGTATATTTAAGGTTTAGGCCATTGTTATGTAATTTATTTCTGTGTACTCTGAAGTATTAATTTCATTAAAATGCAAAACAATTCTTTAGAAAAAAAAAATAATACTATTTTAACTGTTACTATTTATGTGGTTACTTTTTATAAACTCTTTTGAATAAATGAAAACCTCGCTTCACTATGAAAAAGCGTTGATTTTTGTCTTTTCGATAATTTCAATGTACTATATGCCACATGAATAGAAATGAAAGGAAGGGAGTGTTACATACTATCCTTGGTTTCCGGTCTTGCACCAAAGTTTATTATCTAGTTAATGAAAGTGATATCATCACTCTAATATAAATTGAAATACTTAACCCAAAATGTCTAGAAATCAAATACTAGAATATTACAATCTACTCCATTTTCTTCACTATATTTTTAAGTTCTTTTATTAAGCTGCATAATTTTTTTTATGAAAATAAATTTTATTTAAATTCTATTTGAAAATTTTGGTTCAACTAAAGTTTGCAACTTAAGAGAAATTGAATAGTGAATTTTAGGAAATGTAATATTTGTACCCAAAAAGAAAAGGAAAAAAAAAACCAGATCAGCATGGACGTGAAACTGAAACGTGTGGGTCTACGATAAGCAATGTGACAATCAAGCTGTCCATGTTGCACGCCAGTCAACCCAACCTTGTACAGACTCGAAACATCATATCCTTTGTCAACCTTGTCTGCAATCCTTCCTTGTATTTTATATATAAATGATAAATATTTCCAACAGATAAAAATCTTATTTGGTTTTCCAACATTTTGTTTTTATCAAAATAAAAATGAAAACCGCCATTGTTCGATGAGGAAAAGGCCTCTACTTCCTCACTTAATTCTCTCTTTATAATATACTTATTTAAAATAATTAATTAAATGAAAATATAAAGTTACTTTCTCACTCTCATCAGTAGTGGGGAAAATATCGCCATCCCATGTGCAAAAGCACCTGCCAGCTATTATAGTAGCCAGAAGCAGCGCTTCACTGTCCTATTTTCGGTCTGCTTTTTCGATCTTATCTTTAAAATTTTTATTTATGGTTCTCTACCATGTCGATTGCTTTGGGGAGAAACAATAGTAATCCAATCCAACGGTCCAAGTTCATGCGGTGTGGGTCAGTCTACGAGTCACCGGACACAAAAGCTTTTACCGGTGACTGGCGGTTCCTGGTGGAGGGTGAAAGGGAGGGGGACGTTGATTCTAGCAGTTCATCATCGATTGGGGGGAACAGTGACGTCTCTGGGGTTTCATCCGTCGGTGAGGATTCAAACGAGGTGCAGAGCCCGTATAAAGGACCCTTGGATACTTTGGGTGCTTTAGAGGCAGCGTTGCCAATCAAGTGAGTTTCTGGGAGTTTTTTTCCATGACAGTCTGTGTTGAATATTTACTTTTATTGTTCGTTTTAATTTTGTTGTTGAAAGTTTGGGTTGGGTTATATATATATAAAAAATATATAAATGTGTGTGTGCGAGTGTGCGCGCATGTATGCATATATTTTGTGTTAATATCTGTCTATGGTCTGGCAGTTAATTTGTTGTTCAAGGAAAATTATTTATTATTTGTATTCATATTGAATGCTAAAAGTTCAGAAAACTTGTAAAAATAGCCTTTTGAGATTGAGATTGTTTGGAGTGTTTTGGTTTCTTGCAAAACTTCGTATAAAGGTAGATAATGAAGATGCCTTATTTGAAGCTTGCACTTTGCTCTCTTTCAATGAGAATTATGGCAGCACTTAGGAATTTACTTTTAGTAAATTAAAAAATCCAAACGTCAAAAATCTCGTATATTAGAAACTTTAGTCATATATCTATTGTTTATACAATTTTTCACATGCCGTAAAGCCACACCCTAGAACATTATTTTTTCCTCTTTTAGTGTATATTTCTACATATTTGATTATGTTAGATTATAGATGCAAATTCCTTGGGTCATGTTTTTCAAAAGAAATTTAACTTGCTATACATTGTCATGATAAAAATTTTCATTTTTCTGACCTAGTCCCGGTTCTATTGCTTAACAAGTTAGTCCAAGTTTATTTGTTTTGACTGTTGTTGTTGGCTTTGTTTGTTCAAATAGCCCAAGTTTTTATTACTCTATCATGTAAACTAACTGTAAAATAGTTATTTGTAAAGTATGTTCCTTGGCAGAACTAAGGTTTATTACTAAATATGATCTGCCGGTACTGAATGCTTTTTCTAATAAGCATGAGTGGGAAGAGATAAGATGTTCTATCTGTTATTTTCCTTTCTTTGTTTACCATCTAGGTTGCTGAACTTCTTGCAATTTGTTTTTCCAATTCTTTTAAGGAGAGGCATATCCAAGTTTTATAATGGCAAATCAAAGTCTTTCACAAGCCTAGCAGATGCATCCTCTGCCTTGTCTATTAAAGACCTTGCAAAGCCAGAAAATCCATACACCAGGAAACGCAAGAATTTATTAGCTGATAATAATTTGTTGGACAAGAATCATGTTTCCAACTTCAAAAGTAATGTCAGGGGAACATCAAAGAAACCAGTCAATTTTGGTCAAAGTGCATTGGTTCTGGGAACGTCCATGGACAGTTCTGAGATCAATAACAGTGAAGACTCCAGCTTGATGATGCCATCACATTCTCATCATCTTCCACCTCTGCATCCTCGATGTAAAAGATGTCCGGGCAATGGATCATCATCGCCACCTCAACGAAACACTCCCTGCCGTTCTTTCTCCTTGTCTGATCTACAATGTGCTGCTGCTACAAATCCTGACATGATTGGTTTATCATTTCACGGTGAAGATGTGGACGGCAAACAGTATTAAAAATTTGTCTGTTCATGCTATGAACATGCTATGAACCTGGAAGTTTGAATGAAGTTCATGTTGTTGAAGTTTCTGGCAGGCAGTCTCCTGTTTTGATGTTGTAATTTTGTCCATTGTACTTGTAGCTTTAGGTACGCCACTTCACGTGTTTTGGAGACTATAACTGCAGCTGTACTCTTTCTCCAGTTTGCTTTTGCTTTTAGATGGTGACTTGAATGCTTCGCTGTATCATACAAGAATCTAAGTATATCTTTCCATATTCAAAATTTTGAATGAACCTTCTGCCATTCTTAAATTGCAAAATTTCAGTAGAAAGAATAGAGATAACCAGTTGCATTATCTGTTTTTTTCAATCTCTTTCTAGTCTGTATCCTCTGTAATTAGTAGTATTTCTGGTTTTTCATTTTTCAGTAGAAAGAATAGAGATTTCTTCTTCCTTTTGATATCTTTCTAGTCTGTATCCTCTATAATCAGTAGTATTTCTGGTTTTTTATTTTGCAGTAGAAAGAATAGAGATAACCAGTTGCATTATCATTTTTTTTTTGGATCTCTTGTAGTCTTTATCTTCTGTCTTAACTAGTATTCTGGTTTTTTATTTTATTTTTTTTGTGCTCCACCTTGCGGAGGTTCTTCCCCTTTCCTCCTTTCAATGCTCAGATGAGGTGGGTGTTTTATTCTATTGGGACATGTCAAACACATCCCATGCACTGAGTATTTATGTACATATTTGATTACAGATGCCAAGGTAGTGCAGCCTGAGGCTATTGGCTTCCCAGCAGCCATTAGTCTGACACCTTCACAGCATTCTTCTTTCTAGGAATTGCTTGCTTGCACTGCTCTCAACAAGAGGATTTGTGGCTGCTGGTCACTATTAATGAAATACCTGAGGATCTTGCAGTATGGAAGTTCTGTTTGGGTACCGATCTGCAGGTAATTTGTTGTTAATTGGTACTCAAAGTTGATCTTAAGAAAGATTTGTGAATGATTGGTAGCGAAGGTTATGATGATTTGAGAAGATGTCATGCTTGGTCTCTATTTGATGGACAAATTGAAAACAACCAAGTTAAATATTTACTTATGGTGATTGATCTCAAGTATTAATGAAGAGCCTAGCAGTTATTTCTTTTCCTTTGTCGCAAAAGGAATACCAGTTCAATTGATGATATTAGTTTTCCTTTAATTGAAACCAGTTGGTTCATGAGAAATAATGCTAATTGAGCTTCATAGTTGGTAAAAATAAACATTGCTTATGGTTTATGGGAACCAACTTTGAATAATGTCTGTTGAGATTGTTTTAAAACAGAAATTTGTCGTTTTCAAATCTCATTGACCAGTTTTAATTTTTGATATGGTTGTAAGCCTGTGTGTTAACTAGAAGCAGATAAATTTAAATATTACAATTAATGTAATTTGCACCTTAAGATAAAACACAGATAAATAAACTAGTAGATACTTGACTTTCTAAATGCAAAAATACAAACTAAAAATTATATCGTTATAAAATGATTTCTTCTGTATGTATGAGATTTTTCTGTATGGCATGTAGCCAACTTCATTTAGTATTTCCTGTTCAATTTCCCGTAGGGTGAAGCATGAGCTTAAACAGAAAAATGAACATGGATGATCTCAATGTCATAATTAGTTGCAAACTTGAATCGTAAGACGTTTGGCCTGGTATTGATCGATACAAAACCATTTATTTAGTAATTATTAATATGCTCTGTCATGCTAGACATGTGTAAAATTTCCTCACTGCCAAATAGAGATACCTTGAAAAAGGAAAAACTCTGAATGGCCCAACTATGTTTTCTTTGAGGTTAATTATTATTTCTTGCCATAAACAGGTTTTTTCTTAAAATGATATTGAAGCCAACAAAGTTCTGATTGTATGTGTTAGGCATAGATAAGAACAAAATTATGACTCTAGCTCATTTCTGGTTTGCATTTTGTGCACATTGCTTATAAATTGGCTCAGACTTAGAATGTCATTACCTTGGGTGCATTTTGGCGGTGTTAGTTGGTCACAAGGATTTCATAGTAAAAGCCTCTTCCAGCTCAGAATCATCACCAGCAGGTTCACTTCTGCTTGCAAAATGCTTTGGATTGTATTTTATGACTTTTGTTATGGTTGACTCTTGCATGCTGATGATTTGATCTTTAGCTTTTCTGTCAAAAAAATTGTTTCTTTCTCTGGTAAATGGCCAAGCCAGGCAACTCTTTCACATCCTTTTTCTTCTATTCTGAGATTTGTAAGACAGTAATTACTGGTGTGATGTTCTAGCAGGGTCTTGGTTCATTCTTCTATTCTCTCTGCGCCAACAGATTGCTTCAGTCTACCATACGCTTCAGATGATGCCTTTTTCATCTTCTTTCGTCTCGCAAGAGGAATTCAAGATGTTTCATTCAATTGACAGGGAATTATACTCTTTACTTGCCATCAGTTTATGGCGGGATCCGGTGGAATCCTTGCAGATTATGGCCTTATGGCTCTGGTTGGAGAGAACAGGTTTTGACAATGTTGTGAAGAAGATTTTATCCTTGCCTTGCACACTGATAAATGAACTAGCAGATGAAGCAGTCACATGCCTGAACTGCATTAACAATGACCATTTTGCTTGCTCATCAGAGAATCAAGATATTCCTTTGATGCAAAGCATAATGGACAAAGAAATCTCTCTTAGATTTTTTCATGACAATCGGCTAAATGCTACTAAAGGGGTGGCCAAAATTGCAAATGATGTATGCATCAGAGCATTATCTGACATCATGCAACAAACCATTGAGAGAAATGCTGCTCAAAGCTTAGCAGATAGCCAGAAGTTGATGGTACATTCTTTACATCAATTTTTGGTTCATCCTGGATTTTCTCAGATGAGATTTGGTCCCTGTGATCTGCTACAGTCGTGGACTGAAGAAAATGAGGTGCCACCAGATGATCGGACTTTGTTTGTTACATTTTCTAAGGGTTATCCCGTACAGGAAAGGGAGGTCCGAGAATTCTTCACAAGAGGTTATGGGGATTGTATTGAGACCTTGCACATGCAGGATGTGCAGTCAAACGAGCAATCGCTCTTTGCTCGTGTAGTTTTTCGCTCAGCTGCAACCATTGATATGATTCTGAGTGGTGTGGGCAAAGTAAAATTTACTATCAACGGGAAGCATGTGTGGGCTCGAAAATTTGTGCCAAAGCGTACAAAATCCTTGCAGATGCCGTCTGTGCCAACCAATCTGGCCCGACAGTGAGGTTATACTAATTTTATGAGATTATTACTTTAGAAAGTCATTTATGTTAATGGTAAGATCATCGAATAATGTCTGTTTTGTTTGTTATATATGTCCTTTAGTTGTTTCAATGCATAATAAACATCACTAGTTTTATTCATTTACACAGTAATTTGATGGTTGCTTTGCAGTTTTGTAAGAAATAGCAACGCCGCAGTGGGGTTAACTGTAGTGATGTGTTTAATTTGTATCGTATCTCGGGGAAAATTCGATAGCATTGCATGGTTCATGAATGGATTTGCAATTGTATTCAAAATCCAACCAAGGAAAACCTTTGATCTTACATCCATTTCGCCCTTTCTCTGTTTCTGAGTGGTGGTTGCTCACCACTTCCGCCGATTAATAATTATAGATACATATTATTTATAGGAATCTTTTTATAATTTAGGCTATATATTGTCATAAACATGGTCAAAATATGGTATTTGGTAGCCAATTGCTGATTCAATCTGATACCTAATTTGTTGAATACTGAGTAATAAGCAAATATTGGCAAAAAATATATAAAAGAAAATTTAAAATGTACAAACAAACTATTCTTTTAAATACTTACATACAAGGACAGAAAATGTAAAAGAATATAAATTATATATAGTATTAACAATATTAAGTGTACCCACGTGTTCAGCCCAAATTCTAAAAGAATTAAAATCCTAAATTGAATAATTAATGTTAAATTTTGTAGGAATAAGATTAAAGATTTAATTGTTAAATTCATAATAAATTATTGAGATCAGATTATAATTATATAAAAATATTTGTATATAATTATAATTTTTTTTTAAAAAAAAATTGATTAAGATAATATTATTTAATTAATTAAATGATATTTAATTTTAAAAAATACTAATAAAATTATAAATTCTTTTAAGTGATTTTTTTCACTTGAATTAGGATTTAAAAAATAACAGAAAATAAAATCTATATAAACCATTTTATCTAAAAAATTATTAGACAAAAAAAATCAAGGGAGAATATATATATATATATATATATAAGGTCAAATGTCTCTGTGTGTGTCTATATGGTATAATAAACAGTCAGAAAAGAATTTCTCATAGTGTTCCTCCTACTTGGGGAACTTAAAACCCCTTCCTATTACTCACACGCACTTTGCATTTGGGCGAAATTTAACCCCTTATTCTAGAGTGAAGTGAAGGGCAGGGTTAGGGAGGCGAACGTTTACCTTCCAACCAGAAACATGGAACTTCTTTATAAGTATGCCTAATAAATTGCATACAGACCAAAATATCTCTCTTTCTTGTAACAAAATAAATCCTATTTGTTATCTACGGATTCTTTTAATTTTACAAAATAACAAATACTTGTATGAATCTTTTGTTCGTTTAAATTTGCTGACAGTCGTCGATTAATAGTCGCCAATAAAATCCGCCTATGTTGAAGGACCCAAATCCTAAATCCAGTCTCTCCCTTTCTCCTTCAGCTTCTTTTCAATTTATTTAAGCCCAAAAACTCAATTTTGATCTTTCAGCCCAATTCTAGCCCAAATTGTCAGGTCCATTCATTTAATTGCAGGAGTTTAAAAAAAAAAAAAACCCACGAAGGTGGAGAAGAAACCAGAGCTGGAAAGAAGAAGAACAGTAAATAAAGATGGATGCGAATCCGAGTGGAGTGGAACCAACGTCCTGGGAAGAGCTTTACAGCATAAATTTGATGCCATCGGAGTTGTTTCTCAAATTTAGGAAAGAAATTGAGGGGTTACGAGTTGGTGTCAATTTAGAGGTTCATTCCCTGCCTTCAGCGGTTTTTGTTTTTTCTGTATAATGTTTCATGCTTTTAAAACTTAAAAGCTTATGCTTTCTTTACCATCTGAAATTTTAACAATTGTTGGAGATCGGTGACAGTGGTTGCTACTAGAGGATGGAGTTTAAATTATGTAAACTATAACGTACTTGTCTCTTGTAAACGATGTGATGATTAATTCCTTACAATATTTTAGTTTTGATTTAATGAGATTTATTGTGTTTGTGTTGGGTTCTTCTGTTGCATGTGGTTTGGCTAACAATGGAGAGTATGTTATCTTTATATCTGGGGTTCGTTTTATGAGGCTTTTTTTGTTTATTTTATTATATATATATCTCTAGTTTTGTGGAGCTTCTGGCTTAGGTATAAGGATTCAACTTTTTCCACCATCTTTGCTCAATGGTTGCATTTTATTTTGTCTGTTTTTATATTTCTATTTTTTGTGAGGTTTAGGTAATAATGATCTAGGATGAATTGATATGTGTGTAATTCTATTGACATAAATATACATGAATAGACTACCTCTTTTTATTTGGCTTCGGTTTATATGTATATGGGGCTTACTTTGTGTTATTAGCTGAGGCCAACAATGATTCGTGAAGACATTTCAATTTGTAAGTATGAATGCTAAATTTAATAGTTATTGCTGGAGAATGTGTTGGACAAAACTGCCAACTGACAAATATCATTAGGTGTTTATGGAAATATGCAGGGAAGGCATACTTGGTTCATTTGAAGTTTGTTCTATACATTAATGTAATTGAATAAGAGACTAGAAAATTATATATTACATATCAGAACAGAATGCTTGATTGCCCCAGAATGTATTTCTCCTTAGATCGGGGCGTTGTTGTGGATGTATATGACTCTTTAGCAAGCATTCATCTGCATCCATTGCAAATTTTTAATTTGATAAAGGGGCATCTGTATTGTAGTTGCTTTAAATTTACTGATGGAAAATTTTACAATGTACTTGTTAATGTTCGGTGCTGTTTCAATTGTGATTTACTGTGCTGTTGGTTTTGATTTAGTTCTATAATTCTCCAATCAATGAATACCATGCCAAAATTGTACTGAAGCCTTTGTGCCTTGATCGGAAGTGGAAGTTCATATATGAGCCTACACATCATGATGTGCGCATTCTTTCAAAGAAGATCCCAGTGACAAAATTTCTGAATCTCCAGGTTGATCTTTCATCTTGATCCTTCTATCTCCAGCATGAATGTCCCTGGAATAGATAATTCGATGTGATGTACCAATGAGTCGATAGATATTCTTACCTCTGTGCAACTTTACTGGCTGTTGAAACAAGGCCTGGGCAAAATTTTGCATCAATAATGTTTCAACTACTTACAATTACAGGTTGGCATAGGCCATAATTTTCAATTGCATACAACTGGTTGGAAATGGAAACTCACTACATGTTTGGGTGGAGATGGAATATCCCGGATTCGGAATAAGACATCTTTAGGCTTGTGTCCTGGTGTGGATCTGCGGTTTGGTTGGAGGGCAGATTATGTTCTTCCAGAGATTACCGGGTAAGTTCATTGATCTTATACGTTGGCAATACTGAAGAAATCATGAGATCTATTTCAAATATATGTTAATAAGATTCCAAAATAACTTATTACAAAAAATGGATGAAACATTACTTACTGTTGCTCTGCAACAATAATTTTTCTTCTTTGTTTAATATTCTTTTTGTTCCTCATTTTTGGGTGCAATATATCCTCTTATTGTATGGCTCATGTTGGAATCTTAAATTTAGCAGGGCTCTAGGTACTGATGAACCTCTATTCAACATGAACTCAGGAAGATTGCAAGCATCACTAGATAGAGTTGAGACAATTTTAACTCATACTTAATAACAGTTGTTACAAAACCAGGTACACATTTCTTTGAACTTGTTTTAGTTTGTTGAAGTACTTTAGTTACTCTTTAAGGATCTGGGGTCTATTTAAAACTTACACGAACATTTATAGTTTCACTTCTTCCTTTGCACTCTGGATGGTGTTGATTAGATTGTTTCTATTCATCTTGGTTACATAATAACTTTTTTATTTATTTTATGTCTTGCAGTGCTGGAGGGATATTTGTAGACGCAACCTATTGTTCAAATGTCTTGCTCGCCATTAACGGAGTTATGTGGGTCAAAAATGGGTTAGCAGGTTAGCACATTATAAATCACGTGATGATGCTTCAAAACATGGGGAAATTTCCATTACGAGTATGCAGATATGTGAACAAGAATTATCAAGTTTTTGTTGATTGCTGCTTTTTGAAATTGTAAGTTAATGTATGTGATTGGCTCTCGTATAGTGATTGTTTGTCTAGCTGCTAATTTAGTGATTGCTTGAGTTTCAGCGGCTTTCATTTTTTCTATTCCATTCCTCTTTTGTTGAAGTTGAATGTCTTGAATTATTTCTACTGCAAGCTCCTTGCCCATAAAAAGGGGAAAAAATAAAAAGAATCATTCCGTAGACTTAGCAACCAAATCAAACATATGAAAGCCATAAACAGAACTCCACCTTAAAGTTCCCCTGGTCATGCTTGACCAGAAAAGACCGAATCAACTTTTTGTGAGATGGAATCAGACGCCTGCAACCACAAGAAATTGGACAAATCTTTGCATGCTTTTGGCAAGCAGCTGAATATTACCTACGGGCTCTTGATATGATTCTTGATCGGAACCCATAATACTCAAATTTTAGCCCTACACACTTAACCCATTAGCAATCATCTTAACTTAATTGAAGACAAGCCCATGAATATTCTAACTCACTAAATTTAACTACATTTAAACACCAATATTTAATTCAATTTAATTCTCAATTTTTCTTTAACCAATTTAATCTAAATTCTATTTAAAGATTCAAATTATTCCTTTAATTTAATTATAATCACTTGAACCAATGATATCTCACTCGCATAATTGTCATATCATTTATATGAAACAAAACAAGGACACATTAATCTTAGAAGAAAATATTGAAAATTGGTAAGATTAAAAAAAATTTAAATTAATTAATATTTTATTTTATCATTTTATTTCTTTTATATGACTTGAGAAATTTTAGCAAGTAAACTCAAATCATTTGTAAAGTTCAAGGATGCATTTATAGTAAAGAAGAGGTTGATTACAAAAATTGCAATTTAGGTCAAGACAAGTTTTACAACAAGCAAGCATTTATCTCTATTTTTCATTTTGAGATTATCTTATATTTTAAAAAAGTATCATTTCTTTTTAATTTTGAAATATATTTTAATATTATTTTAACTTGAATTAGACTTTTATAAAGATCTTTAATTCATGAAAAGAGTTTTTTTTTTTTTTGAAAAAGTAAAATTAAAACATTGAGCTTGTTTTTTTAAGTTTGAATAAACCTTTATTCTAAATTTTCTTATTGCTAGAATTTAAGTAATGGTTTCCTTGGTTGGCGGCTTTAACTTTATACCTTGGATTTATCTTGACTAATTTAATATTTAATTCATACTCTACTCACCTAGTGATCTTGTTGGATTTTGTTTAAGATTCACATCAACTTTTGTGTCCTGCAATGGTTTTATAAACCTTGGATTGATGTGGAAGTAAATAATTCAATTTTAATTAAAATTTGCTTTGAAATTCAGGTAATTATAGTTATCATGCAAATTGGTTTCAGTGGTCAAGATTAAGGATTGATTGTAGAGTAGATTATGCTTTTTAAGTTCTTATCTTTTAGGGATAAGAATGAAGGAGAACAAATTGTCTTATTGTAAGACTGAAGCTCTTTTAAAAATCCAAACACAAGTCTTAGCTCTTGAACTTTAAAATCAGATGGCGAGATTAATGAGGCTCTATGGAGGTTTGAAAAAAAAAGTGGGTCCTTTGTTCCTAGTCGTTATTACCTTGAACAGTAAAAATCTCCTTACTATATAATTTCAAATTTACATTAAAACCCTATCTCAATCAAATTCAATACTAGATTATTGCATCAATCAATCTACAAATGGCTTCCTTTAAGCTTTAAGCTCATGTTCCTTCCCCATTTTCCTCTTTTTTTTGTCTTAATTTCACTCTCTTTTCCTCCCTATAGCTTCTTTGGCTCCAATTATTCTCCTCAAATTGCCACATACTTCATTTAGTATGGCATTCTATATAGTATCTTTCAAATTATACTTCCAATGTTTAAAATGTTGTGAAATGGTATGAATAAATTATTTTATTATTACTGTGTGTGATTAGATTATGAGATGGAATATGACTTTTTGTTTATTACTAGTGACTATAAACCTAATTTTAGTCCTACAGTGAAAGTCCGTAAACTTGAAATCATAAACGGTGGTTCTTGAGTATAAATCCCCTAAAATACATAAACTACACATTTCTTGGATGGCAGTTTCTAGAAATAATGCTCCTAAACTATGTGTTACATATAGTGATAGTTAATTTGAATTATTGTAGTGTTATCATTATTTATGATTGTTTCTATTTATATACGTTATTTATAATTTGTTTAATTGGAAGCATGATTATTATTAAATTATTTGAAAAACTCTAATTATATGTGAATATTTACGGAGTTTTAACTCATACTCTACTTTTTAGGTTCTATTGGAGTAGTAGGAAATAGGTGAACATAAAGGAATCTTACTCTTTTTACTATATAAATTTTGGAGGATTACTTTATTGTATATATTATGTTTATTAGAATATTAAAAGAAGATTGTTCATATTCTATTAAATAAATATATTAAATTTTGATGTAATATATTGTGTTATGGCAGTAGTTTGGAATTTTATAAGAAATATTAAGAGTATTGTAGAATTTTTATACTTGCATGTCTATATAGATATTATCCATGTATAGTGGGACTCTACCAAAATATCCACAATTTCATTCTTTCAACTTTAAACTACCCCTTTAAACCCTAAATCACGAATCCTAATTTAAGGGGCATGACAGAAAATGGCCTATTAAAAAGCATAGTTAGCTAGAGAAGAAGTGCATAAGTTAGCATGTATGGATCTGGTTAAGTCTTTTAGATTACTTCCACAATATTATAATGTGTTAAAAGTCAAAAATTTAGGATCCATTACACATATACAAACTAACAAGGAAAACCATTTTCTGTACTTCTTCATGGTACTTGGTCCGGCTATTTATGGGTTTTTATTATCAATTCAGTTTGTGATTGAGGTTAATAATGCTTTTTTAGAGAGTATATATTGGGTGACTATGTTTATTGTGACTACTTTTAATGGTAACAATTATATTTATCCCATAGCATTTAAAATAGAGAACTCAGAGAATGATGGATCATGAAAATGATTCTTACTTAAGTTACAAGATACACTTGGGTTGGTGTCAAATTTGGTGTTTATTTCCAAATTCATACCATGATTTTTGTGATTACCATATTAAAGGGAATTTCAAAGTAAGGTATAAGTTCAAAAAATATAAAAAGATACATTTCTAATCAGTTATTATATTGCTATAAAAGTAAACGTATTTAATGAGTTTGAAAAATACATGGACAAGTTGAGGTTAATACACCCAAAGGTAGTTAACTATTTATAATATGAGGTTAAATTCCACAAGTGGTCAAAGTGTCATTTTCTTGTGTGTGAGATAATATTATGACCACTACCATAACAGAGAGTTTGAATGTATTACTTAAGAATGAACGTTGTCTAACGATTGTGGTTTTAGCTGATTGGATATGGTTAGTGTTGCAAAGCACAATGTTAACATTCTAATTCATAATGTAGTGTTAACAATTGGTAAAGAAGAGTTGGCCTCGTTTACTATATTAGTATTCACCATCTCTCAATATGAAGTCAAAGTCAAAAGTAAAAACAACATAGTGTGTGCATGTGTGTGTATTAATTGATTAATAATATATTAATATATATATTAATAATAATATTAATATAATTTATAATTTATATATTAATAAAATTTACAACATATAAAATAATGCAGTTCAACACCATAAATGTCTTAATCAAATAATAAATAATAAATATAAATTATGTACTATTTCAACATCAATACATTCATTTTATGAAAAAGTAAGATAATTTTATTAATTTTAAGTATTTTATTGTCACACCTAAAAATGCTTTATTATTTAATTTGTAAATTTCAAATTAAAATGCTTTATTTTAAATCATTATTTTCATTAAATATCATGAAAATATTTTCATTTAATACAAATGATAATTAATAAACAAAAATGTGATGAGCAATAATTTCAATAAATTATATAATAAAAAAAACATGTGTTGCCCTTAAAATAATCAGCCTGAATATAAATTATGTGTCACATTTATTATAAAAAAATACCCATGCTTGCTAGTAAAATTTCATTGACGTCCTAAACCAACATACTCAATGAATGTACACATAAAAACACCATAATTGTTGCTACATACCTTTTGTCAAGGCAAGTCACTAATCATTTATTACCCAAATGCTTGGGTATGATCAGACAAGTTCGGCCTATCCGTATAAACCCTATAATGATTCATGACATGAGGTAACAACTCACATAATAGCTCTAATAGTTTCTTCATATCTTTCTTAGAATGACCCAATAGTGATGAGTTGTATACTGCAATGAGCTGACTACACAAGTCCACATAAAATACAACCCAATGGTCATTGCAAGCTAGTCCTGGAATGAACACATAATCACATACACTTCAAGGCCTTCAGGCACTTTCAACGTCTCCTTTGACGAGTACATTTAGGTTCAATCGGGGTGGAAAAGAACCAATCTACAACTTCCTTTTAGATACCAGCTTCCATTTGTACAATAATTAAGTATGCAAAATATATAAATAAAATACAACACATAAGTTACTTATTTGATGCTATAACACATTTCCCTTAAATTTTAAAATACATGGATATAGGTGTGAGTAGGTAATTGTTTAATTCTGATTGGTGATATGTAACACCCCTCTATTTAAAATCAACTACATAAGATATAATCTAAATTTTTTTTTTTAAACATAAAGATATATATATATATATATATATATGTGCGAAAGTTGGATATGTATAATATCCTGGTTACACATATAATCCATAGTATGTAACTCAAAAATATATATATATATACATATACATATAGATACATACGCATAATTATGCATTAACACTAAAAAAATACCCTCATCATCAAGATACTAGCCCTATTGACGCCTCGAAGAGTTTGCATCCATATCCCGCGGCGTCACATTACTTATAAAAATTACAATCCACAAAGGGTGAGCGAAACAGCTCAATAAGGAAACATAATATTCTAATACGGAATTTGTTTCCCTACCATATATACTATACGATACTGATGACGTAGAGGTTATTAAACTCATATCGCCTTAACATAATCTAACGAGATAAATACACTCTGACCATATACTCTGTATCACTATCCACATAATGCTCATAGTTATTATATAGAATATAAATAAATCTACATGCATTTCGAAATCAAAAACACATGACATTTTTAACAAATTATCGATAAATATATGACCGGTCGTGCTAACACAGTTATGGATCATGGCCACAAAGTAAATTCGCCCAACCCTCATCCATTCACACCACTCGTCTATCGGGCTGAGCATATATTTTATATATGATCGATCATATAATCTGGCTATAACCAAGCCAGCGGGTGTGAAGGGTATCTGAATATTCGGATCCATAACTAATGTAATTACACAATTAATACCACATGGCCTAAAACCATGCATTTATTTTTTTTTAAAATTATTGTACACTCAAACCATGCACAATAAATACCATATATGCGTACTTATACACACAGAAATGATAAATAACGTTCACATCTCGATTTTAGCGCATATGAAATTCGTTCACATAATGAATGTATAATGCACTTGCGGATAGTGATACCTAACCAATAATTCATAACACTTCCATAATCATATACACTCGCAAATACCCAGTCTACCAAATTCACTAAGATTTATTCATCACAATTATAATTTTTACTATCACGATAAATATATCATATACTATCCAATATTAATGGATAACCACATTAATGCATCATTTACTAATAAAGAAAATTTACATAATAATTATAACTACTATAATTATTATGACAACCAACGTGCAACGTCCTGAATATTACAATCTATTCTAAATTCTATTAACCACGCTCTGATCACACGGTTATAATAATAATTCATTTATGCATTCCAACAACCATATAAAGTATTATACCTACATAACACATCAAAATATTTCTAAATCTCCACAATAATAATCAAAGTTACCATTTTACCCTTCCTTCAAATTTTTTCCTCATTTTGTCCACCCAAATCAATTCCTACTAATTTCATTTGCTCCCTAACATACCTATACACATTCAAACATACCATAACATGTTAAAATATATCATTTAGAAGCTCGATGAACAATACTCCGAATTTATCATTTTGCTCCTCTTTCAAATTTTCTTCCATTTTATACATTATTCTATACCCAATTTCATCTAAACACCATCCCTAAATCCATTCCTACACAAATCAACCATCAATCACAAATTTCATAAAAGAAAATTATATTTCCTTACCTTTAAAATATGCTAATTGCTTGATTAAACCTCCCAATACCACAAAACCACCTAAATCACCATTAAAAACCATAAACCACTTTTAAAAACCACTTTTCAACAAACCCATAAATTGAAACTTAGCAAAATCAAGAACTTTTACCGTCAGATTAAAGCTCTCAACGCGTAGAACAATTTTTTCTTCTGCGGTAACGCGTTTAATTGGGTGGATTAAAAGATTTTACTTGATTTTTGTCTAAAAAATTGAAAGAGAAAGGGAGAAGCACCTCATGGCAAGGAATTAGAAGAAAAAGTGATAATTAAAATTGATGGACTAAAGTGAAAGAATATAAAAATGGCTTGAGCAGTCTCATAATTTTCTTGGGAGCTAAATGCAAGCTTTGAAATATTTTTGGGTAATAGTATAATTTTTAAAAATATGAATTTGGATAAGATGGGTTGACTTTTCAAAATTGAAAAGAGATGTTGGAGAATTTGTTGCATGGTGTCTGATATGTTAGCAAGTTAAAGCTGAGCATCAAAGACCCTCTGGGTTACTACATCCACTTAGTATCCCTGAGTGGAAATGGAAGGACATTTCTATGGATTTTATAGTTGGACTACCGAGAGTGCAAAGAGGATATAATGCTGTTTGGGGAGTAATAGATAGATTGACGAAAATAGCTTACTTTATCCCTGTAAGAAGTGGTACGACTACTGAGCAATTAGCTCAGTTGTATGTACGAGAGATAGTGAGACTGCATGGTATACCCAAAACGATAGTATCCGATAGAGATACTAAGTTTGTATAAGCTTTTTGAGGTAGTTTACAAAGAGCATTAGGTACTTGACTAACATTCAGTACAGCGTATCATCCTCAGACAGACGGTCAAACGGAGAGGATTAATCAGATATTGGAAGATATGCTTCGAGCATGCTGTATGGAGTATCAGACATCGTGGAATGAGTTGTTGCCTCTAATAGAGTTTGCATATAATAATAGTTACCAATCGACTATTCAAATGGCTCCATATGAGGCATTGTACGGTAGACGATGTCGATCTCCGTTATATTGGGATGAGATAGGTGAGAAGAAGGATCTGAGTAAAGCCCTTGGACTGGATATGACTCAAAAGATGATTGAAGATGTTCGGATGGTCCGAGAGAAACTAAAGCAGGCTCAAGATAGACAAAAGAGTTATGTTGTTCTAAAGAGAAAGGATGTGGAGTTTCAAGTAGAGGACAAAGTATTTGTGAAGATTGCCCCTTACAAGCATCTAATGAGGTTTGGAACGAAAGGGAAACTTGCGCCTAGGTATATTAGGCCTTTTGAAATATTAGATCGAGTGGGCAAGGTGGCATACAGGCTGGCTCTTCCACCTAGCATGGACAGGATTCATAATCTATTTCACGTTTCTTTACTCTGTAAATACATTAGTGACCCTTCACATGTATTGGCACCTGATACAGTGAAATTGGAGGAGAGCTTGATTTATGAGGAGCAACCAGTTCAGATTCTGGATAGAAGGATCAAAGAGCTCTGAAATTAGCAAATTCCACTGGTTAAGGTTTTATGGAGAAATCATCAAGTAGAAGAGGCAACTTGGGAAGTAAAGCAGCAGATGCAAGAGTGATATCCTGAGTTGTTTGCTTAATTTCGAGGATGAAATTTCTTGTAAGGGGGGAGAAAATGTGACACTCAGATATAAATAAACACTAATTTTTTATTATCTCTTATCTTTGAAAATATTTTGTGGAGTTATTCGAAGGAGACCGAATAAAAATCGATTGAATAAGTTATTTTGTCGGGCAAAGGCAAAATAGTCTTTTCACTCAAAATTGAAGCCAAAGTGAGTTTTGATAGCATAAAAAGTCTTAGAATTTCATAAATATTATGTTGGTATATTTAATTTCAATTCGAGACACGGTTGGTATATTTTTGGGAAGTATCTTCCACTCGTAGTATAGGACTGAGGATGTGGTAGCTGCGAAGGTGCAAGAGTTTATTATATTGCAGTAAGGTGCCATGTCAGTTAAAGAATATTCTACCCGATTTAATGCTTTGGCGAGTTTTGCGTCAGGGATGGTGAGCACTCAAGTGATGCGGCGAAATAGATTTCTTCAAGGATTGAGATCAGATATAGCTGCATATGTGATGACTGGTCCACAACCTCCACAGACTTATGGTGAGGCATTGGATAGAGTTTTGAGGATGGAGGTTTATGCGAATAGAGTGCTACAAATAGTACCGCAGACAGCAGCTGCAATGCCGGCTAAACCATTTCAGACCAATATACCACAGAGAGGCGGGTCCTCAAGACAAAATTTCCAAAGTAGGAAGAGATTCCCACCCCGAGGTAGTCAAAAATCAGAACGAGATAAGAGACAAAGGACAGTTGGTCCATCACAAGAGGGTTTTTCGCAATGCCAAAGGTGTGGCAGATTTCATGTAGGCGAGTGCCAGTATGGGGGCCGGCAGGTAATATGTTACAAGTGTGGAAAGCCGGGCCATATTAAAAGGGACTGTCGGGTTCAGATGAGTCAGACCGTAGTACCCCCTTCAGCCCTATCCTTGCAGAGTGTAGGTGGATCTCAGGCACGAGTATTCACTATAGCCCAAAGTCAAGTTGAGGCTAATCCATCAACAGTAAATTTGTATTTTT
This sequence comes from Khaya senegalensis, assembly GCA_032402905.1. Lineage (NCBI taxonomy): Eukaryota > Viridiplantae > Streptophyta > Magnoliopsida > Sapindales > Meliaceae > Khaya > Khaya senegalensis. The sequence continues at coordinate 7,212,607 of CP135556.1, read as the reverse complement.
GAGTTACATATTATGGATTATGTGTGTAACCAGGATATTATACATATCCAACTTTCGCACATATAAATATATATCTTTATGTTTAAAAAAAAAATTCAGATTATATCTTATGTAGTTGATTTTAAATAGAGGGGTGTTACATGATATATAGACAATACTTTTGTCAGTAGGCAAGTAGATATGGGTTTTTGTCGACATGCTAAAAGTACAAGAATTAATAATTTCATAAACTACACATACTATACTATCTAAAAATTTAAATACAACTATCAACATGAATAATAGAGAGAAAATATATCCACTTACTATATCCTCTAATTAAGAGCTGAATCAGAAATACCATAAAGCTAATTTGATGTCATAGTCACTGAATGTGTCTCAATGCCAACATATAGTATTTGCAACCATTTAAAGTACTCTTTTACTAAATAATTTGACCAAGAGGCCAAAGGATTAACAATTAATTTAATAAGATATGTTGATAAAGGTCAGTTGGAGGACACTGCATAATGTCTCTTTACAGGATTAGTATAAGAGCTTCTGCTATATGGACTTTTCCTATATACATGCCCATACCGACTTTCTTGAGTAACTAGAACTAAGTTCATCTGACTAATGGATACGTCAACTACTATATCATTAATGTCACGTACATCTCACTTATATTTACTAAACTGCAACAGAATTGCTCATTACAAGCCTTGTAAAGTATACTAGAAAATGATAAAGTTTCATAAATATCAATTAAACTGTTGAAGATCTTTTAATATATTCAATATCCATTGATCTATATGGTGATGTCAAAGTATACCAAATAAGACTCTTTTAAGCATGTGCATAAAAGATAGTTGCACTGAATCTATGTAAAACCTGTCTTTCGGACTCGAGGAGGGTAGAATAATCATTTCATAAAATGAGATGTAAAACACTAATTTCTTGTAGAGCATGCATGGGTTTATATAAGGACAGGATGGTTGAAAAATTGATAACTTAAAACACTTTCTATGTCTTCTTTCTTTCTCCTTGTGTGTCTCTTTTTCAAGTGAACAATGTCATTTTTTTCTTCAATGATCAAATTTTGACACTGCCATTACCATTGGATTCCTCGCACTGCCATGATCACAACTGTGCAAAAGAAGCTGTCATCGAAACTTTTGTTACTATTCATGTACCATCGCAAGTTATGCTAGCTAAATTTTCTTTCACTAACTTACGGTGTTTTTTAGCGAGTGAATTGACACTTTCGATACATTTAGACACATACCATCGTGCTCTATGTCATGGTGTGGTCATTTTTTGGTAAACTCTCTCATTTTTTTTATCATGGATTTATTGGTCGACAAGCTCAATTTTCGTTCATTTTTCAACAAATGGTAAGATTCTCAAAAATTTTAACATCACCAACAAACTACTAGAGATACAATCTACAACGCATATGTGCTATTTCTTATTAATTGAATATTTTAGTTGTGTAACAATGTCTTGAAGTAGGGTGGTTAAAAATGTGTTTTGTATAATTTTTAACAAATAGAAGTGTGATTTTAGACATATGAATGTTGTATTCAGATTCCTCAGGTCAATACAAATGCGACAGTATAATTTGTTCATAAAATAGAGATCATTGGAGTGTGGGTTTATTATCCCAATTTGATTCGGTCTGGTCCGATCTGATTCACTATAGTGCATTACAGTATCGGTCTACTATAGTAACTTTACAGTTTTTGAGGAATTCTCCAATATGCACAGAAAAATTATTGGAGAGTGAATAGCCTCCTTAAAATTGTAAGTAGGTGTTTAGTATTTTATTAAAAATTTAATTTATATAAAATATATTTTAAATTTAATAATTTGATTTCAATTTATCTACTTATGAAATATAAAATACTAAAGTTAGTTAGAAACAAATTTTGGATGAATATTAGAATAAGGGTTTTGGTCACGGGTATATAGTATTGTTGTAGTATTATTAGATATAGCATTGGTGAGGTGAATGAGGTGGGGCTGTTATCTAGATGAGTTGATGGAAAGACCACCTAGTGTCAATATCTTAAAGAGTGCCATGTTAGTCACCTCATAGTCCCCAACTAACACTAGTATGTTGAGCAGGTTTTATAAATTATTAATAAATTCTATTTTTTTAAAATAAATTAAAATCGTGTGCATTTTTATAAAGGAAGATATTAGGGGATTCAACTGAGCCTCAACTAAAGTACAACTCAAATAGAAATAGTAAGCTCAAAAATATCTTAAAATGAAATTATTTTGCTAAATTCCAACTTACTAGATATATTTTATATACTCACCACTTTATTCCCACATTCCAAGTTCTAGTTCAAGGCAGAGTAGCAATGCACGTTAATAATAGACTTACTTAGCATATACATTCGAATACGATATTCTTGACTCATAATTGGGTTGCACGAGATTCATTAGGCTATTTGATTTATAAAATATATTTTGTATTATTATATTTTTGTATTTTAAAAATTTGTATTTACACATATTTATGTTGCAAAGGATTTTATGAATATATTATGAATTTGGTATATTTGATTTATCAATTTTGTCTGTGGATGAATTTTTAATACCTTATTGGTTATCGAGAGGCATACCTTGCTAGTGGGATGTAACTCGAAGGCACGTAGCAATTATTATATGAGGACCATCGAGTAGGGACATGACAATTTTATTGGTATTAGAACCTAAGTTTTACAAGAATTTGAAATATTTTTCATATTTTTGTTTTATATCTTAGCGGACCTCATGTGAGTCAAGAAAAATGGTTTAGTAAATAGGATTTTGAATGAGAAAAAATTAAATAATAGTTTTGCATACAATGAGGGATAGGGGTAAACCTTATAGACAAGCACCTTTATCGAAAGTTAAACAAGAAGAAAGTTAAGAAAGATTTGACAGATATAGGTATTGATAATGAGGTCAAGTTGAAGGTAGCTACTCAATTATTAAATAACAGCACAACTATTTAATGGGAGAACATAGTTTCTAAATCTTTTAATTTGTTGACCTAGAATGATTTCATCAAAGAATTCAAGGATTAATATTATACTACTTTCTACTACAAGGAAAAGAAATATGAATTTTTAAAATTGAAGCAGGTAGGAATGATAGTGATTGAATACGAGACTCAATTGAGGGAATTATTACATTTTGTTCCTAAATTTGTGACAAGAGAGAATTTACGCATTAAGTTTGAAAGGGATTGAATTTGGAAATTTGAGAGAAGATATTCTTCAACAAGAATCAGTGTTACAAAGAAATAATTCAAATAGTGCTAAGAGCGAAGAAACTGGTCAGAGAATCGATATCTAAAGGATAATTACATAAGCGAAAGCGTATCACTTTTTCTTTAAGGCCACCATTGAAGAGAAGTAAAAATAGTATATCGTCAAGCGGTATTTCGGGTACAGGTTCAATTGGCACTCCACCATTCTTACCTCAGGAGCAAAGATCATCTTGATTTTGGTCCTCAACTTTGAGATATACACCGATTGCTAGACAGACCTTAAGTTAAACAGGTGTGCAAATTATAGAAAAGATCATGATGGTCTATGCCCTTTACTACCAAAATGTTACCACTGTAGGCAATATAATATATTCAAAAAATATTATTTGAATTTAAGGATATCCAGGACTATTAGTTTGACTGGCATAAGTTAGAATCTAGTGCAGAGGAAAAGTTAGTCGATGAACCAAGCATTGGTTGTAACCACTACAGGATTAGATGTAGGGAATGCATCTATTGCTCAGGATGCTCAAAGATCAAAAAGTCAAGTTCAGACACAAATGTTTGGTTTGAATCAAGAATAGACTTAGGCTAATTTAGATGTGGTAACGGGTATTGTGACTATCTTTAATCATCCGACTTATATTTCTATTAACTCTGATTTGTTAACACTGCATTTGTATTTTATACCGATAAGGATCTCATATTGTTATATCAGGAATTAGTTCTATATATTCCATTAGGATAAAAATTGCTTAGGAAGATGATGTTCAAAAAATGTAGAATTATAGTAGGAGAGGTTGTCCTAAAAGTCAATTTAATTACATTAAAGATGAAAGACTTTAATGCCATCTTGGGGATGGACTGGTTATCTAGACACAGAGCCTCCATGGATTGCTTTGTGAAGAAAATAATATTTAAATGACCGAGTAAACTTGAGGTAGAGTTGCTAAGAGAGCATAACTTTCATCCAATGTGATTTTAGTATTGTAGGCTAAAAGATTGATGTAGAAAGGTTACGAGGCATATCTAGCACATGTAATTGACACATTATTGCAAGAGATTTAGTTGGAATATGTGCTTATAGGGAATGAATTTTTGAATGTGTTTCTTAAACAATTACTTGGATTACCTTCAAAGCAAGAATTTCATTCGGTGTAATTTTAGTGTCCTATGACACTTGTCAAGTTTAAAGAACTCAAGGTGTAGTTACAAGAGTTGTTAGAGAAAGTATTTATCCCACCTAGTATATCTCTTTAAGGCACATCAGTATTGTTTGTTAAGAAGAATGATGATACCTTAAGATTGTGCATAAACTATCGATAGTTGAATTGGGTGATTGTTAAGAATAAGTATTCATTGTCATGTATTGATGATTTATTCAATTAGTTAGAAGGAGCATGCATATTTTTCAAGATAGATCTAAGATCGGGATATTTTCAATTGAGAATAAAGGAAGATGATATTCTTACAACTACTTTCAAAACCATATGTAAAGGTATAGAGTTTCTCAAAGCTAACTGGATATTATTGAAGGTTTATAGAGAATTTTTTTATTTTAGCAACTTGATTAACTCAGAAAGAAGTCAAGTTTGAATGGAATAACAAATGTGAGGAGAGTTTTTTAACTTTGAAAGAATAACTTACCTCTACTCCGGTCCTCACTCTTCCTATATCAGGTAGAGGTTTGTGGTATTTAACAATACTTCTAGGTAAGAACTCGATTATGTCCTCATGTAGGACAAGAAGGTGATTGCTTATATTTTTCAACAACTTAAGAAATATAAAGCCAATTATCTTACCCATGACTTAGAGTTGGCTACTATGATTTTTGCATTAAAGATATAGAGGCACTACTTATACGAAGAGTAGTATCGAATATTTATTGATTATAAGAGTTTAAAGTATTTACTTATTCAGAGGGAACTAAATTTGAGGCAGTAGAGGTGGTTAGAACTAATTAAGGATTATGATCAAACCATCGATTATCACTCGAGTAAGGCAAATGTAGTGGCTAATACGTTGAGTAGAAAGTCTTCAGCCACTATAGTATATGCTATGTAGTTTGCATGGCTATGTTACTAGATTTAAGGTCTATGAGAGCGAAATTAGGCTATGATGGTAAAAGAGCTTTGGTAGCTAATTTTGTGGTCAAACGTAATTTGGTTGAACAAATAAAAGATGCATAGATGTAAGATAGTGAGCTAGTCAAGGTTGAAAGATAAAATCTGTGTACCTAAAGTTGAAGAATTAAAAAAGTAATCACAGAAGCACATTACTCTGCTTTTGCGATGCATCTAAGAAGTATTAAGATGTACATAACCATCAAGGAGAATTATTGGTGGTTGGGAATAAAGAAAGACATAGCGAAATATATGTTCAGATGCTTGGTATGTAAGTAAAGGCCTAACATCAAAAGCTTGCCAAAACTCTTCAACTATTACCCATTCCTAAGTGAAAGTTGAGAACATATCACTATGAATTTTGTGATTGATTTACCTTTTACATAAGCTGGTTACGATGCCATTTTGGTGGTAGTGGATTGGCTTACGAAATCAACACATTTCTTACCTATTCGGAATACTTATTTAGTAAAGAAGTTAGTGAGGTTATATATTATAAAAATAATCCAACTACATGAAGTGTTTGTAACAATTGTGTTGGATCGAAATCCTTGTTTCACATCTCAATTTTGGTCGAAGTTTCAGAAAACATTGGGTACCACTTTGAATTTTAGTATCGCTTTTCACCCTCAGATCGATGGCCAAATAGAAAGGACCATCCAAACATTAAAAGATATGCTTTGAGCTTATGTGTTAGACTTTCAAAGTGGTTGGGATCTACATCTGTCTTTGATTGAGTTTGCTTACAATAATAACTCCTAGGCTAGCATAGGAATGACTCCCTATGAAACGTTGAATGGCAAAAGTGTAAAACCCCACTTTGTTGGGATAAAGTAGGTAAAAGAAAGCTAGACAATAATGAGCTAATTGAAGTTACAACTAAGAAAATCATGATCATTCAGGATAGATTAAAAACTACAGACAATTGACTTAAGGAATTGGAATTCAAGTCATGAGCCATAATTTTCTTTAGAGTTTTACCTTAGAATGGAGTAATAAGATTTTGTAATAAAGAAAAGCTCTATTCTCATTACATTAGTTCCTTCATAATAAGTAAGAAGATAGGCCTAGTGACATATTACTTAGAGTATCTCTCGAATTTAGAAAGAATCTATAACGTTTTCCATGTGTCCATATTGAAGAAGTACGTATTTAATCATTCCCATATCTTAAAAGCACTACTTATGGATTTGAGAGAAGGTCTTAACTATATGGTCTTACCAGTTTAAATTTGTAAATTGGGCAAAAAAAGTACTGAGGAGGAGTAAAATAATTCCTATGGTTAAGTTATTATGGTGAAGTGATCAACTCGAGGAAATGACGTGGGAACTCGAACATGTCATGCAAAGGCAATATTCTTATTTATTTTAGTGATGCAGGTATGTTAAATTTTAACAGTAAAATTTTTTTAAGAAGGGGTAAAATTATAAACCCTGTCTTTTGGACTTAAAAGGGGCAAAATAGTTATTTCACAAATATAAGTTATAAAACCCTGATTTCATGTAAAGCACACAGGGATCTATATAAGGATAGGAAGGTTGAAAAATTATTATCTCAAAATACTTTCTCTCTCTTCTCTTTTTTCTCACTATGTCTCTTTTCAGGTGAACAGTACCATTTTTTTCTCTGGTGATCGAATTTCGACACTGTTAACACCATTGAATTCTTCTCACCACCATGATCACAATCGTGCAAAGAATGCCATCATCGGAGCTACTATTATTGTTCACGAGCTACAGTAAGTTGAGTTAACCAAGTTTTCTATTGACAATTCGCAGTGTTTTCTAGTGAGTGAATCGATACCGCTGATGTGTTTAGACTTCTACCATCATGGTATGGTCCTTTTTTTGGTGAACTCCCACATTTTTCGATTATAGATTTGCTGGTCAACAAATCTTGATTTTCGTGAATTTTTTGACAAACATGCGAGGTTCTTGGGAATTTCACCATTACCAACGAATTCATGGAAATATGTTCTATAACACGAATATGTTATTTTGTATTAATCAAGATGTTTTGGCTGTATAACAATGCCCCAAAGTGGGGCGGTTAAAAATGTGTTTTGTGTAATTTTGGGCAATTTAAAATGTGATTTTGGTTATATGGATGTTGTTAGGAGATTCCTGAGATTGATACGAATGTGACAATGTAATTTGTTCGCGAAACTAAGGTCATTGGAGTGTGGGTCTACTATTCTAATTCGGTTCAATTCTATTTGATTCGCTAGAATACCAGTTTACTACAATAACTTGATGTTTTTCGAGAAATTATCTAATATGTATAGGAAAATTATTGAGAAGTGAATACTCTTCCTAGAACTGTGAGTAGATATTTAGTATTTTAATTTTATTAAAAATTTAATTGATATAAAATATATTTTAAATTTAATAATTTGATGTCACTTTATCTTTTTGTGAAATAGAGAATACTAAAGTTAGTAAGAAATAAATTTTGGATAAATATTAGAATAAATATTTTGGTGATAGGTATATAGTAAGGTTGTAATATTACATAATGTAACTTATGGATAGACTTATTTAGAGGCCGCATTGGTAATGTGAACTAGATGGGGTTGTTATCTAGATAAGTTGATGGAAAAACCACCTAGTATCAGTATCTTGGGGAATGTCATGCCAATCATCCTGTGATCCTCAGCTAACAATACTATGTCAGGCAGGTTTTATAAAGAGAATTATATTTTTATAAATTTTAATGAATTTTATTTTTTAAAAAATAAATTAAAATTGTGAATATTTTTTAAAGGAATATACTAGTGGATTCGGGTAAACTCTAGTCAGGGTATGACTCGAATAGAAATAGCAAGCCTGAAAATATTTTAAAATAAATTATTTTACTATTCTCACTCTTTTTTTTTTCTAACAAAATTATTTTGCTAAATTTCAACTCATGAGATATATTTACCCCCCTCACTCCCCCATTTGATGTTCAAGTTCATGGTAGAGTAGCAACGCACGCCAGAAGTAGATTTGCCTAGTGTATACATTTAAGGTATGATATTTTCAACTCACAGTTGACTTTCACAAGTTCACTTGGTTGTTTAATTTATGAGATATATTTTGTATTATTTTATTTTTGTATTTTAAAAATTTATATTTACACATATTTATATTAGAAACGATTTTATGAATATATTATAAATTTTATACATTTGATTTATGATTTTTATGTGTTTGTGAATTGGTTTCTAAGACCTTGTAAGTTTTCGAGAGGCATACCTTACTAACAAAATGTAACTTGAGGGCATGCGACGATTGTCATGTGAAGACCTCCAGATCAGGACATGACAATCTTGATCTCAAATGATAGAGAAGTCAAGCTCACGATATACCTGCTCCATGTCGTCATTTGTAATGAATGCTTGACTGCCAAAGAATGCATCCTGAAGATGATTGCTCTCAGATATATTAACTATTGATAAGTTGCCATAGTGTAAACTAGTGATTAGGCCTAACTCTATACAAGAGAAGACATTCTTTAAGACTAGCATTCACATAGACCTAGTGCAGTAGCATATGATAGAGTAGACATTCATGATGCGTTATCTCAATTCGTAAAAGATGCCCAAACCCAGTTTGTACAAAAAATAAATTATATAGTAAATAACATCAAACAATTAATTAAAATTAAATAAATCAAGATAATAATTAATATTAAATAATTCATGAACATATGCATACATTATTCAAAATTATTAATTAATAATATTAATATAACATCAACAATTAATAATAAATAATCAATAATCAATAAATTAAATATATTAATTTGACATTAATTATAAAAATATTACTAAATTATTTAAATACTATTAATTAAATATTACTTATTATTATTAAACAATAATAATTATATAAATAAACTAGCAAACTCAACATTAAATTTTAGTTAAGTATTATAATAAATAATCATTACAAATAATTAATTTTAGTTAAATATTACCATAAATAATAGATTACGGATCAATAAAATATAAAATATTTATTAATTATATATTAAATGTAATGTGAATATTAAATATATAATCTATCTAAATTATTATTTATTTTTTTAATAAAGTATATTTAATTAGTTAATATTAATATTATACAATTAAATAATTAATTGTATACATTAAGATTATTAGTATAATTAATAATCAATATTATTACATAATTAATTTTAAATTTAAATTTAAATTAATAATTTAAGATTAATATAATTATTAATTAATAAATAATATAACTACTAATGAATATTTAATATATTTATTAAATTTTAATATATTTAATTACAAAAAATAATTTATTATTAATTATATAAATTAGGATTGTTAGTATAAATAGAGTAGAAAACTAAATATTAAATTTTAATTAAGTATTATAATAAATAATTACTACAAATAATAAAGTGAAATGTTATTAATTATAAAATAATATATGTGGTTAATATGTTAACTGTGATTATTAGCATATAATTAATAACATATTCATAAGTAACTAAAATATATCTAAATATAATATATTCATAATTAATTAATAAATTTTTAAATACATAATTAATATTAAATATATAAAATATTTAAATTATTAATTATTTATTTTTCATAATGTATATTTAATTATTTATATCAATATTATACAATTAAAAAATTAATTATATAAATTAAGATTACTAATATAATTAATAATAATCAATATTATTACTTAAATAATTAATTTCAAATTTAAAATTAATATACTTATTAATTACTAATTAGTATTTAATATATTAATTAAATTTTAATATTTTAATTATTAATATTAATTAATAAAAAGAAAAATTAAAATGGAGGGAAGGGGCTACCTAGCACAGGAAATTTAGATGGTGGGGGTTACTTAGCGTGGCGCCTACTGCATTCTACACTAGCTAGTAGATGCTGCTATTACGAGTAAAACCTACTCTTATAAAGTTCAAAAATTCTTTTTTCCTATTTAATGTAGAATTTTGTCACATTTTTTCCCACCCAATCCTATAATGTTTTTGTTATAGTGGAGTTCCTAGCATTTACATCTTACTATACCTCAAGACTCATAAATACTTTATAGACACGTTCAGTATGCGTGGGTATTTGGCTAAAACATTGAAAACAAAATGAGATTAGCTTTGATACCACTTATCACGAACTAAGCCATTACCTTCTCTTCAGAAGACATGTCTAATAGGGTGTGCAGAACTCACCCCTATAAAACTTAATAATTTTCTTTTCTTATTCAATGTGGGATTCTGTCACATTGTGTTATATAACTCTCTTTCAATTTTTTTTAAAATTTTTTCATTCTTTAAATAATATATATACATTACTTTTGTTCACAAATTTTTCATTCCTAAGTATGCAAAATGCCTACAAATCTAGGAAACAACTTTTTTCTCGAAGGCATGCAAAATAAAAAAAACTTTCCCTAATTTTTTCAACCAATACATTTAAACAACACATATCTAATACCCTACTAAATAAATTTAAATTTTGTAAGTATTGATAAATAAATAGCATACTATTTTTGTAGTTTGATTTCTAAAAGAAGTAATTCTTGAGAGAGAGAATAGTTTTTGAAAGTGAGTTTGAAGAAGAAAATGAGCCAGAGAGTTAAAATAAAAGAAAGAGAGTGTGATATTTGTTTACTTTCTTTTTGGGTATGAGAGCAATTGAGTTGAATTTGGCTATGCGGGCAATTGAGTCCAATTTTCTAAAGTTAACTATGTTGGTATATGTCCTAAATTTAATAGTAATTTTGATGTTAAGTACATTTATATCATGATATTTTTATTTATATATATTATTTAATTATTTCACTATTACATATCTGTATATTTAATAAATATAATAATACCCTTAAATTAGTAAGTTTAATTAATTGGATACTATTTTTAAATGTCTCTAATCAAGCGTTGCTATAAATATGGTAACAATAATGTATGGAGACTAGTATGTGTAGTGACTGATAACAATATGTGTATATTATAATATAAGATATCAAGTCAACACATAAGTATAAGTTAGTGAACTAATTTACTAGACCGACCTATCACAAGAATACTATGTAGATCATTATATGAGTGTTATAAATGATTCTCATATTCATAATAGTGTATGTAATCAATGGACTTGAGATTATCATGATTTTCAACATAAAAAATAATAGATTTAGATACTTTCAAACGTTATCCATAATAAGATAGACTGTAAAAAAAATAATTAAATATATTATAACTCATATAAAAAGATATATGTGATCAAAATAGGATTTATCCCTTTTATATAATGAGAATAATATCTTAGACCCTTTAATTAAATGAGATTTTGATATTTGCATGGCTATACTTAAATAAGTCAATATGTAATATTGACTTTATTTGATAGAATAAGTCTACTCAAGATATTAAAGAAATATAAAATTGAACTTTATGAGAATAACACATTCCATGTCTGTATTCAATTAAGATATTTAGAACAAAGAGTTTCAATTACATAATAACATTAGTCAAAGATAAAATGATATCAAACCACTGGCATTCTTGTTACTTGGGTAGTTATGATGTGTTGTTAAACACAACTAATTACTTATAATAGTAAAATTAAATTTTAATGTTACTACTAATGTTATGAGAACCTATTGGGTTGCATATGAAAATCAAGAATAATATATATATATATATATATATAATTCTAAATGAGTTTATGATTTATTGAGTTATTTGAGTATTAATTTTGATTAAGCCCATTATGTAAAAATTGAATCAAATTTATTAGTACTTACTTTACTAAATAAATTGGGTTTTATAAAAAAGTCTAGTCAAATAGTTTAAGTCAAAATTAAAGATATAAAATAGTAATATATAAATATATAATATTTACATTTAAGAGTATAATTAGAGTTTGTTTTATGTTTTTATTATTTAGAAAAAAGAACACATAAATATCACGCACTTAAATAATAAAAATTAGCACTTCGATTAAGTTCTCAATCGTGTGGATATAATAGAGATGCAGAGGTAATTAATTTGTGTTTATAATTTGACAAGGATTGTCTAACTAGGGGTATGTATATATTTATGATATTGAATTATAAATATATAATAACACTAGAGTTTACTATATAGATTTTAAAAAATAAACTATTTATTTCACATAATTCTACTACATGTGTGTGTAGGTTTCCTTACAAGTTATTCACGCTAAATTTAAATTAAGATTGACTATAAATGTCAAGACTCTTAAAAATAAAGTTATTTTGAAAAAATTTTCTTAAACTAACTTAACATTTCGAATAGAAGATCATTTGTACCATCGTTTTAAAATAAAGTAAAAAGTTGAATTTTCTCTACATTGTTTTGTATGTTCATTATCTAAATAATGAAATAAAGGTTGGATTTTTAGCTTATTTATCCAAAATAAATAAATAAATAAACAACTAAAATATGCATATATAATTATTAGTCTTGAATTACTATATATCCTATATGCATATAAATATGAGAAAGTTTTAAGTAGAATAGTCATATCACTTCATTATGTTAATGTGGTAAAACTATCTAATTATAAACTTTTAATTGTATTAATTAATAACTACAATTTTGGAGAGAGAAAGTTATGGAAAAAAAATAGTAATATGTGTTGGTCAAAAAGAAAATTATGTTTGAAGGAAAACTAATTAGATGAAAAAAAAAAACCAAAAAAATAAATAAAAAAATTTTAAATTTTAATTATTAATTAATACAGGTGAATGTTTATAATTAGCTGATTTTATCATATTAGCATAATAATATAGTAGAACTGTTTTACTTAAAACACTCTTTACAAATACACATATACACATATATCATATACACATATAAGCTGAAATAAGTCATGACCACTGCCTACATCAAGTTTCATAGTACTTCTAACATCAAGAACAAAAACTTTTCTAAAGTAACCCATACCACTAAAAACACAGTGCCAACTTTAAACATATTACAATCACTCTCAATACTAGCATTACCTAACATGAAGCAAAACTCATTACCAATAATAACGTCTTTAAGCTCAAATTCAAATTTCAACAAAATCAACCTAAAAAATTTGCAATAAAGAAGCAAAATGAATGTTAATATCTTAAAATTTGATAAAAAAGAAAAAAAATGTAAGTATGACTACAATAAAAGAACCTATGTAAAAGCAAAGTCATTAAGGCAAAAACCATATGCAAGAGCTTCAAAGGTTTCTTTCTCTCTCACTTCATTTTTATTTTTTTTTACATGTTTAGATGTTCATGCAAGTCAATATAGCTACGCAAATTATATCTACTTCGCTACATCATTATCATCTAATGATTCATAATCTTCCATATCATTGTCAATTTCAACATCCAATCATAAAGTTCTCATCATTAGAGTTATAGTACATGGATCATTAAAATTCAATTTATCTATTGAATCTTTTTCATTGTCTCATAATAAATCATGTCATCACCTTCTATCAATGCAACTTCTTCATCAACTTAATCTACTTGATCATTAAGCATTATTTTATGTTTATTAATATCGTCAAAATATCCCTAGTTGTATTCTACACCAACTTTAATATCAATGACATTGATTTTGAAAAACTTGATCCTGTGGTGGTGATTGAGGTTCCTCTTGCTTCAAAAGAAATTTCACAAAGCTACAGCCCTTATTGTTAAATTCTTTGAATGGTAATTATAATTCAACATATCCCTAGTCATAAGCATACAAACCTCATGATATTAGTCCACAACATGCTCAAGGTGTAAAACTCTGGGCAAACTAGTTGTATCATGTAAGATACCCCTAATGTCACCATAATGTCCATATTCCTAATCCTATAAACATGCAATTGTGTGTGGTTTTGCCAAATCTCATAAGAGATATGTGAAAATAAATACATAAATAATAAGTAGCAAGTGTTAAAAAGAGAACTTCATTTTTAAAAACAATTTGCAGTTACAAAAAAAAAAAAAAAAGAATTATGTAATTGTAAAACTAAAATTAAAGTAATTTATAATTCACAAACATAAGTTTTTATAGCAATGATATCACAATGCAATTATTATGATCATGAATATATATATATATATTAAATTTATATCTTTTATTTCAAATAAAAAGAGATTTTGTGTAGAACCTACTATTTGAACTCTAGGGCTAATTTAGTCTTTTATACTTAAATTGTATTTTTATAATGCGCACATTTCATAACTAGTTGATATATTATTAAGACTTATTAATTATTTTTATGAGTTTAAAATTTATTTTCTATTTATATATTTGTCAAATATAAAAGTTATTGTATCTAAAATTTTTATGAGGAAAGTATTTTAAAAATATTAAAATTTATTTTATTATTTATTTGATTATTTTATTAGGAGGACCTAGATAGAGAAAAAAAAAAGGGTTAAGAATTTTTTGTAGTTAACAAATGAGGGCTTGAATAATATTTTTTTATAATTTTATATAACTCATTTCTTCTTCTTCATCCACCACATGAATATACCCATTTCATTTCTTCTTCTTTTTCCATCTTTTCCTACCATTCTCTTTAATATTTTAATATTTTTAAACCATGTTCTTGTGAAATTAACCTTACAAAAATATTTTGCAGTATTTATCTTTATAAATTCTTAAAGAGATTGAAGAAAATCTTTAAATTTAGTTACAAACCTTCAAGTCAAAATACATGAATTTTCAAGTACCCAAAGCTCAAATATTGAATTTTCACTATCAAAATTCATTTTCATCACTTGCATGCATCTTGAGTATGTATTTTCTAACCTCTCTAATTTCATCAATTTTAATTTAATTGAGAATTTATAATGTTTATATAAATTGGTATTTTTTGTATTATTGTTTAGTTTGTAGTATTAAACTTAATTAGAATGTTTGTAGATTGATTATGAGATGTATGAGAATAAAGAGATCTTACCATAGGATTTTATTGCATAAAAATAGGCTAAAGGGCAAAAATTTTGGTTTTTTGATTAAAATGACTTTTGTTAATATTAAGAGAGATTTCAGTTTGTAATGTATTATTAGACTTGATTTCAGTTTTAGAATAGTTATTTTTTATTTTTAGAAACTAGATTTAATGTTTGACTTTAAATTGATTTAAAAAAGGTCGAATTTGAAGTTAATATTAAATGAAACAAATTTTTGCTAATTTTGATTGCTTATAGTTTTTATTATTTTACTAAAAATAGAAGTATTTTTGAGTAAATTTTATTAGAAATAAACTTGTAATACTCTAAAACTCTTTGCAATGAGTACATATGGGATAGATTTAAAGTTTGTGCTATGTCAAAAACACCAATTTCTAGTTTTGTAAGTCACTTTTGAACTGCCAAATGACCCAACTTAAGTAATTCAAAAACTATTAGAAAGGTTAGGAAGTCGCGTTTATTTCTTTAAGAGAATACTTTTTAAAATTTTGATCTTAACATTTTTGAAATTATGAAACTATTCTAAAAGGTCAATTTTGAGTAAAAACTTTACTATTTTCTTTAAATAACTTTGAATATATTTGAGTCTCAATCTTTATGTCAACTTAGATATTTATGTTCATCATGTATGCATATTATATATTAGATAAGTAAGATTTTTGTTGGAGTTGGATATTTAGTAGAAATGTATATGCATTCTTTAAATATTCGCACATCAGGAGTAGATCTAAACTAATGCAAAGATTAGTATAGGAATGTACACCTTCCACTGAACTATAAATGAATAGTATATAATATTTAATTCATTAGACAATTGTTTTAAATTTCATGCGTTTGTTTTAATAAACTGTTTTGAATTATTAGTATGCTAAGTTAGCAAATAAATAATTTGATATAAATAAGACCTATGAATTGAATATGTATTACTATTTTGTATACTTATAACTATACTTTATTAGAATGACCCTTGGGGTATATATTTATATGTTTTAAATGCTTGGCTTTATAAATCTTGTTTATTGATAATATATTGATATTACTGTAGTACTATAAAAAATAGCCTATAGACGAACTTTTGTAGAGGTTGCATAGGTAATTGAGCATTAAGTGGAGTTGGTATAAGAGAGAATGAACTTGCATAACCCATTTAGTGAAAGATAATGCAAAAATGTTACGATTGTCATTCTTTAGCTACTTTGGCCAATGCTAGTGAGTCAAGTTATAAGTTGACAAATTGATTTTATAAACTAAATTTATGAACTAAAGTATGAATTAATTTTTAAATAGATCTCTTTGTAAATTAATGATTGTATGCTTTTTAATATAGCAAAACTCATAAATAGTCTTGAGTGTTTGCTTTGGATAGAGTAACCTATTAAGAAAAAACAAGTAAACTCAATCTTTTATAAAACAAACAAACACAACATATGGACATATATTTTATAATACATTTTTTAATTGTAACATTGATTTTGAAACAATATGAAGTTAGCCAAGTAAATAAAAACATATTTTTAAAATTATTTTAGCATCCCGAGACTTTCAATCCTTATGAATTTTATATTACTAGCTTTTCACTCGCTTAGTATATTTTATACTCACCTCCTCACTTTACTATTTTTAGATTATATCTCATATTGCTTCTTCATAGTGGTGGTGGACATAGTTATTATTGCATTACTTTGAGTATAGATTCTTGACTCATTATATATTTATCAAGTTTTACTGGCAAAATATTTTTATAATATATTTTAATATTTTAGTATTTATTATAAATATTATTTAAATTTAAAATTTTTTTAAGATTTTATAGCACTCATGCTATATATACGAATGTTAAGTCTTATTAATGTTTTATATTTAAATGAAAATGTGTGTGTACATTACTTTTATTTGCAAATGAAGTGTATTATATTTAGGAGTCTTATAAACTCTCACGGAATGTTCCTTATTAATAGAGCGTAATTCGAATATTCGTAACAATTGTCAAATGATAGCCTATGGGTTGGGGCGCGACATTTTTGATGTAATAAACTTTGTTATGAGTGGACAAAGAAAAATTAGGATATTTAGATTTATTAAGATCATGACTTTTTTAAAAAATTAAATTAGTTTTAATTAATTATATGATTTTTATTTCAAATAAAAAAAATTGAATATGATATTTATACTTTCAAATAATATCATAAATTAGATCATAATATTTTTAAAAAAATTATTTATAGTTATGAATAAAAATTATATTTTTTATATATTGTATTATTTATTTAAAGTTTGAAATTTGTAAAGATAAAAATGTAAAAACATTGATTTCAAAATTTTTTATTAAAAATAAATAACTCAATTATTTATTTTTCAATTATAGATCATTGACATTCATGCATTTAGTTTTATTCGTATTTCAGTTAACAAAAATACCTAATTATGATGTTAATTAAGAAAAACATCGCCTAAATATAATTAATGTTAGTGATAGTTGTTTCATTCATTACAGTCACTGTTGGTTTTTTTAATCTTTTATTTTGTCCTTTTCACCTCTCAGTCATTCTCCTACAATTACAACAACAGTTACTTTGAAGCCACTCGGAGCTTACTGGTGGCATTATTGCCCCGTAAGATGAGAATTAAAATTTTTTAATTTTTTAATTTTTAATAAGATGATATTATGTCACATGAAAAACAATAAAAATTTTAAATAATATTTTAATAAAATTTATAAATTAATTATATATTTTATAATATAAAGTAAAAATTTTAAATTATATATCATTAATTATATTATATATTAATTTTTATTTTTATAAAAAAATTTAAAAAATTCTATTCTCAATCGAAATATTATTAGGTCACACGCTCACAAATACAATTAAGGTGCCAAATAAAATCTGGTACGAATTATTATTTGCTTCCATCAAATCATGAAAAGTAGAGCTTAAGGACTAGCTGTTTTGTCCTAATTTCATGGTCCACCACGAGAGAGGCATGTCATGTAAGAGAGTCTTGTTTATTATTGTTAACAAGGTAATGGTATCCTTTAATTAAGAAAAGTGAAAAAAAAAATTATAAATTAATAATATATAAATAATTAATTTTTTTATTTTATTTATTTTACCTATATTTATTAATATTTTATTTAGTATTAATTTATATATTTTTATTTATTTTATTCTTATTTATTTTATTTTATTATAATTATTTTTTATTTATTATTAATTTATATTTTTTTCTCTTTTCTAATTGAATTCCCACCATCCATACTAATAGAATGTGCAATAATGCAATTAGGTTTGCTTACCTGAACTCCTTGTGAACCAACCTTATAATATCAAATTCGACCCAATCCAATCCAAGAGCTCACATGGGCTCCATGTTTGCACCCCTAATAATAATAATAATAATAATAGAAATAACTACGGACAATATTTGAGACAGATACAAGCAAATCACATATACATTCATTAATATCAAATTCATACCAAAATTCATAACAAATTTAATATTTTATTATTAAACCCACTCAAATAAGAACTTAATATTTACAAAAGTATATCACTATCACATTCATCTAAATTACTAATGCACCTTAACCCAATATGTGCACTTTAAAAGTATATCACTATCACACTAAGCATTTAATGCTGACTTATAGAGGTGGTGAGTTGGAAATTGAGAATTACATTAATTATGACTTTTAATCAAACATAGATAATAGAAAGTCTATCTCTACATTTATTTTCATTTGTAATAGAGAAGCTATTAGTTGAAAAAGTTTTAAGCAGACTACTACAACTGACTCCACTATAGAAACTGAATATATTGTTACTTCTAAAGCTACAAAAGAGGCTGTCTAGATCCGTATGTTTGTGAGTGAACTTGGAGTGGTTCCTTCCATTCTTGATCTAGTATTTTTGTACTATAATAACAATGGAGCTATAACACCGTTTAAGAAACCTAGGTCTCACCAAAAGTCTAGACGTATTCAGTAAAAATATCACTTGATCAGAGAGTTTATCACTGATAAACTGCTAATCATGTAGATGATTCCGTCAATAAATAATGTGACGAATCCATTAACTAATCATGTCACATAACAACAACCAAATCACTATCTTTAGAAGATAGATATTGAGTACCATGGTGATTGGTTCTAGTACAAGTAG
This sequence comes from Khaya senegalensis, assembly GCA_032402905.1. Taxonomy (NCBI): domain Eukaryota; kingdom Viridiplantae; phylum Streptophyta; class Magnoliopsida; order Sapindales; family Meliaceae; genus Khaya; species Khaya senegalensis. Next base: position 7,193,109 of record CP135556.1, on the reverse strand, counting down.
GAGTTTGTTAAAAATATGCCCGAGAACTAATTATGTCATTAGGTTTAAAAATATTATTTTATATATATATATATAATTTTGTAATTAGTTATAAAAATATTTACATTTAATAAAATGATAATTATTTTATTTTATAATTGTTCAATTATTATTCTTTTATTTTATGCATAATAAGATCTTATGATATATTATGTGTTAAGACTCTATAGATAAAGAATTGTAAATATTAGTATAAAGTCTCTAATTTAAATATATTCAAATTTATTCTCGATTGAAGTGATATCATTAAGGATAGTGATATTACATGACTAACATGTTCGGTTGTTGCCACTTATTAGTATAAAATGCTAATAATTGGATAGCAAATCTTATGTCGCAAAAGCTTGAACGTAGGCAATACGCTAGAGAACATATTGCTAATTATCTACAGTTAATGATTCGTCATACAATTGTACTAGTGTATTATTAGTTCTTTGACATAGGGTATCACAGTTGTCCTCTGCATCAAGACATATCGTTCACTTGTGTATATCGTACTATGCTAGCCATGCTTGGTAAAAGAAGTTTGACGGCAATATGCTTTTATTATACGAGGGTTACTGATAATCAAAAATGAAATCTGCTGATTTAAATAATTGAACTTGAGATTTTCGATGAAATGGTTATACAAAAAAATAGAATCTCTAGTTACAGTACTTAATATCTAAACATGATCTACAATTTTCATATATGATTGAGTTTCCAACCCTATGATTAAGTTAGAGGTTTGACGATTCCATGACTTACACTTGATCAAGAGTCAGCTATAGAGGGACTTTATTACACACAAGTGAAACTATATGGGTTTATCCAGAAATATATTCTCCTTGTTCTAGGGGTCATGATATCTTGTTAGAAATCACTTATGATTATTGAGATCTTTAGTCATAATGAATTGTATTAAAGTAGTACAAAAAGGTTCATATTAGCTCATGTCCAATTTATGGTAAACCTAGAGGGTTATATATAATAACCAGTTAGATGATGATAAATAAATAAATATTATTAAATTAGTTAATGATATTTAATATTAATAAATACTAAATTGTACTGATAAGTTTATCAAAAGATAATTTTATTCTTTAATTATAAAGAATAAATTCTCTGACAATAACGCAGTAGCACTTATTATTTCAAAAAATATTCTTATAATTTATTAATACTGTAAATACGATTTATGAATATATGAGAGACTAATTATTATATATTATTTGATTTATATATTAATAAATAAATTAATTTATTTATTAATATTTAATAAATGTTATTATAAATCAAATTAATACTTGTTTGACAAATGGCATCATAAGATGTTGTCAAGTGTTTAAATCAAATAAATTCTTACTTGATAAATGGTAAAATCAAATGCTACCAAGTGTTAAAATCTTCCTCGTGCCTCTGTTATGATGCAAACCAAGGGTATAAATTACGATACCTAATATTTATGATTGAATATTTTCAAATATTTACTTGAATACTTATTTGATAAGTGGTATTATATGAAGTGGCCAAATGTCATTCTTATTAATGTTTATCCATAATGACGGAAATCAATTGTAAGGATTTTGGCACATAAGTTTTTGATTTAATTGTTAATATTTATTATTACTTAATTATGAAACAAGTTGATAAAATCAAAAACTTTAATAAATAAATTAAATTTCATAGATTTTGGATTTACCAATAAAATTTTGCCAAGCTTACTTTCATTAATGTATCTTGATACATGTGTAAGTATAAATAGAAAAAATAAACAAAATAAACCAAGGAGGGAATTTTTAGCCCTCATCAAGAGAAAGAAAAGAAAATTTTCCCAAGATTTTCTAAGAGAAAAAGAAGGAAAAAGAAGAAAGAAAATAAGAAAGAAAAGAGAAAAATTATTTGCTCTAGTATTTTCTTAATTTTTGATAATTAGGAACAATTTTTTAGTTGTAAAAAAATTGTTCAAGGCTTGTTAAAGCCTATAATAGTTGTATTACGATATAAATTAAGTCTTTCAACATTTTAACGAAAAAAATCATCAAAAACTAACATGTGGATACACTTGGAAGCAACTAGAGAAAGTTCACTCATCCAAATAAACTACAGGGATATATTTCTAATATTCTTGTGTTATGTTTATTTAAAACTTACATAATATCTATTAAGGTTCACCGAAAATTTTTCTATGCAACTATATAATGGTTGTAATTTTTAGCATGTGAAATTGGATTCCTAACAATAATATCAGAGCCTGAATCTGATATATATGTCGATTTTTAATAAAATAAAAAAGAAAATTCACGTCTTGGGTGTTGAATATATGTTCATACAAATAGACAATTGTGATTTGTTTGTAAGTAATTTGATTATGTGTGTTATATGCCCAAAATATTTTCTTATGTGGATAATAAAATAAAAAATTTACGAAAATATGATTTATGATGATTTTGTGTAAATACATGTTATTATATCTTGTTAATATTGATTAATATGTATTAACATATTTTAAAATATATTTGATATGTTTGGGCATTAAATATGATGCATATGGGTGTATTTGACGTAATTATATTGATAAATATTTGTTAACATGTGATGTTAATATTGATCCATATGGATTGACACACTTTAAATATGCTTGATATACTTGAGCATGATTTTGTATGATTTGAATGTGTTTTGACACATGATACTCTGGGTTATATAAAAAAATATGCAAAATTGCCATATATTCTAAATTATGCATAATATTGTATTATGTTATGAAATGACATTAAAATTGCATAAAATTATTTTGTGTGGAATTTAATTCACTTCTTGTTGATTAATGTGTTAATCATGAGTTTAATATATTTTTAAAATATATTAAATTGAGTTGAATATATGGTTATTACGAAAAATTTAAGGGGCATTTTTATCATTTGCCAAAAACGAATACAAGGATTAGCAAAAATTGATTATTGGCATCACATCCTTTCATGTAACAACCACTGCACACACTCGATATACACCTTATTTATATGAAATGTCTTCTAAGAGTCCGCTAGAATTTTATAGATCATGTACTCACAATTTAAAACACATATATACAATTATATTTAAAATTGCTTATAGTATAGATACTTATAAAAATATCAAAGAAGAAAATAAATAAAATAGTTAAATTTTAAATAATATTAAAGGTATATATTATAAAATATCAAAATAGTAGACGAAAGTATTTCATTAATGGACCCTAAGGAATATAAGATGAGTAAAGGAATCTATACCAAAGATAATGCAGTAATAACTTTGCTCACCCTTATAGTAATGTAACAATTGCAACACTTAATCTGAAAGAGGTAAAGTGAAGGGGTGAGTATAAAATATACTAACAAGTGAACTTAAAATATATACAGTTCATAAGGTTTGTAGGTATCAACTATGTTCATTTATTTAGCAATCTCACATCATTTCAAATGGTTATATAGTTAAAATATATTATAAAATATATGTCTAGACTTATGTTTATTTCCTTTATAAAAGTTTATGCTTGCTTGTTTTTTTCTTAAATGTCTATCCTTACCAAGTTATCACCCTAGTAAGGATAGATATTTAAGACTACCGTGAGTTTGATTGTATTAAAAATATATAACTGTTAAATTATATAAAAATCTATTTAAAATTAACTATGTTTTAGTTTATAAAAATTAGTTTATAAAATATCAAATCACAACCTGATTCATTAGCGTTGATCCAAGTAGTTTAAAGGTGACATGACATTGTCGTATTTCCTTTCACTAAGTGGGCTCCACAACAATATTCTCCCTTATATCAACGCTACATAATGCCCAATCATCTATGCAGAATCTTTAAAGTTTCGTCCATAAGCTACTTTTTATAATATTACAGTAATACCAATACATCACTAATAAACATGGTTTATAAAATAAATCATTTAAAATACACACACATACACACACAAAGTAGTAATGACCAATCAATCCATAGGCCTTATTTGATCTTAAATCATATATATATATATATATATATATATACTAATTTAGCATCATAATAACTTAAAAAAATTAGAATAAGTTATTAAAATCAAAGTATGCAATTCAAAACAGTTTCCTAATGAATTATGCATTGAACATAATATGCTCACAATTCAAGAGAACATCTACATTCCCCTACTAGCCCTTGCACTGATTTAAGTCCCTTCCTGAAATGTCCGTGCATAAATGATACAATATGCATTTTTATTATAAACCAACTCTAATAAAATATTCACCTACCCTCAGTATGAAATATATATACATGATAAATATAGATATTTTAAGTTAACATATAGATTGAGACTCAAATTTATACAAAATCACTTATAATAATTAGCATAGCCTTTAGTCAAAATCAACCTTTAAGGATATTTTAATAATTTCTGAAAAAATAGGATTCAAATTTTAAAAAATATTCTCTTTAGGAAATAAATTAGACTTCCTAAATTATAGCACCCATGCTATAGAACTCACTGTAGTAATTTGCTATAATATTTCATATATTTAGAAAATAGAAGCATGGGCCGCAATGCCTAGTTGAATTTTTGCACAGTAAAAATACAATAAAAATAAGAAATAGAAATTTTTGACAAGATAAATGAACTCAAAATTTATCTTATAAATAATCATTGGAAAGTTTTTCAAGAGTGTTATAATTTTTTCTTTACTAAAAAATACTTTTATTTTTTGTAAAACCAAAAAAAATTACAAAGGAGTCAAGATTTACGAAAATTTATTTTATTACTCATCAACATCAAATCTGACCTAAATCAAGTTGATTTAAAAGTAAACTTTAAACTTAGTTTATAAACCTTTAAATACAACTATTTTAAACTTAAATTAAGTTCTAAAATGCCTCCTAAATCACAATCCAACTCAAGATAAACAAAACCCCAAAAATCTAACTCAATACCCGAAATTCTTGTCATTTAACCGATTTTCATGTAACAAAATTTTATGATAAGGTCTTCCCATTCTCATACACCTCATAATCAATTTCCAAATATCATAATTAAGTTCAATACTAAAACTGAATAATAATGTAAAATACACAATTTACATAAATATCATTAATTCTCAATTAAAATTGAAATTGATGGAATTCGAAGTTAGAATATATATACCCAAGCTCCATGTGAGTAATGAAAACGAATTTTCATAGTGAAAATCTAGTATTTGAACTTTGGTGCTTGAAATATAATTTGACTTGAAATTTTGTAACTAAAATCAAAGATTTTGGTCAATTTCTCTAAGGATTTATGCAACTAAACATGAGGGCAATGATTTTGTAAGATTGATTTTACAATAACATAGTTTGAAAGTGTTGAAATTTTAAAGAAAAGAAAGAAGGAAAAACAAGGAGAAGAAGAGAGAGAAAATGGAAATGGATTTCTACAAGTGTGGGGAAAAAAAAAAAGAAAAAAATAATTTTATAAAATTATGGTAAATAAGGATTTAACTAAAATATATTTATATGAAAAAAAAATATATTAACTCATTGCAAAAAAATGATATTTTTTTGAAGCAACCCATTACAAAATCAAAATTCTAATTTTAAAAAACACTCCCATCTTTTAATTACACAAAACTCTTTACCCTTTTTTTTTCTACATTTATGTCCTCTCAATAAAATAATAAGTAAATAAATAAATTTATAATTTTTCAAAATACTTTTCTTATAAGAAAATTTTAAAATAATAACTTTATATTTAATAAACATGTATAGTAAATAAATAAATGAATAAACAATTACATAAATAAGAAAAAGTTCAAATGTATAAAAATAGTTAATAAAGGGTTCTATAGTTGACAATGGTAAAAGACTTACATTCTCTATGTACGGATCAATACCTTGGATGTTAAAAAACAAAAGCCTTTGAAATTAAAAGACATCTTGCATGTGCCATATATTACTAAAAACTTGGTGAATTTTTCAAAACTCACCAAAGATAATAATTTTACAACATAATTTGATGACCATGGATGTATTTTAAAGGATAAGAATAGGAGGTTACTTCTACAAGGAATAGCTAAGGATATCTTGTATCTTTTAAGAATAAGAGAGAACCAAAACCAAAAGTCAACAAGATTAAGTTTATGGTGCTTGCCACCTTTCTTTTTGCTTTAGTTAGTCTAATAGCTTTGTCAATTCTGAGTCAATCTTTAATTTACTTGTAAAAAGAGTTAAAGTTAAGTATATTAAACTAGCAAGTGTCGTAGAAGTTCTACATAAGAAATTTGGTTATCCTAATAATCAAACACTTACGGAAAATTGTATGTTATTGTAAGAACTTTAAGCCTATCAATAAATTTTCCTTACTTCTATTAAATATAGTAAAAACCACAAATTAACTTTTAAATCAAGCTAATGCAAAACTAAAAACCATCATAACTGATATATTATGATCTATGGGATTTAACTCCCATGTCATCAACAAATAATTACAAATACTATAGAATATAATAAATGACTACATTAAATTCACCTAGATCTTTTTCTTGAAAAATAAATGTAAAACCTCACCTATTCTCCTTAATTTTAAAACTCAAATAAAAAAAATCTAGAGAAGAAAATTCTTACCTTGCAAATTGACATGTGATTTGAGTTCAAGCCTTTAAAACTAATTATGAATGAACAAAGGGTACAAATTAAAAATTCATGCCCATACACTTCCATTTAAAATGAGGTAGTTGAAAGAAATGTAGTAATCTAAAAATTCAAGTATTTAGTTGACTTCTTATTATAATCATATTGAAAATATATGTAATAAATATGTTGGATTAGAGAGAAAACATAAAAGAGAAGTTTTAGAAACCCATTAGGACAATTTTGTTAAAAAGAGCAAAATGGTCATTACGTCAAAGGTCGGAATGATTTTGCCAGATTTCAATCACCCAGAACTCTTGTAAATGTTGTAAATAAGATATAGAAAAAAACATAATCGAATTCAGAGGTGATTTGATAAGGAAACCGCCGAAAACAGATGTAAAGAATACTTTTTATGCTATAAGGGTAAAATGGTCATTGCATAAGAATTTACGAATTTCATATCACCGAAATCTTTTGGACTAAAATGGAAGAATGTAAAAATGGTCTTGGTTCTTTTATAAATTGTGTTGTGACTTGAATAAAATTTTAAAAAGCTTAGGGACCAAATATAATTTTGAAATGTTTGTAAAAAAATCTCATTATTTATTATTTTAAAATTAGAAAATGTTCATTTTCTTCTTCCTCTTACTGTTAACTTATCCTCCATCTCTCTTCTCTTTAATTTTCTTCTTTAATTCATCAAATTCATAAGAAAATGTTTGAATTTTGAATTTTGAATTTATTCAAGAAAGATAAATTGATCACCAATAAAAGGGAGAAAGGAAGTGATTAGTAGTGAAAATTTAAAGTTAATGGCTTGATTAAGGTAAGAAACATTAAATCCTTATTTTTTTTAATTTAGGATTTTATGGATTGGTGATAATTGAATAATTTTAAATGGGTATGATATGGAATTAATATAATCTAATTGATTGATGATGTTATTTGCATTAAAAAGAAAAAAAAATTAATGTGTAAGCTTTGAAAAATTCGGCCACGTGAGGAATGGTTACTTTGAATTGTATTTTTGATGGTTTAGTTGTTAATTGATATAAATGAGCATTGAGGATGAAGATTTAAAGGTTAATGTTGAAAAAATTTTGATTGTAAAACCAAGCATATTTTCGATCACTTTAGAGTTTTAATGCTCTAAATTATTTTATTTTATGTTTAATATCTATCCTTGATTATATGTATGTTGTAAATATTTGAGAGTAAAAAGGAATTAAATAGAAAGGATAAAATAGAAGAAATTGAAAAAATGTGTAATGAGAGAGGTTCGGTCCTTATGCTTAAAAGTGTGGTATGTTAGTTTTTGACATATTTTGTGTTGTATATATGTGCATAAATATATTAGAAAATAAATGAAATTGGTAGAGAATGATTTAGATGTGTAAAATAGAATAAATTTAGAAAATAAAAGGGTAAGATGATCCATTTTAGATCATGTTCATGGAGACCTAAAAATAGTGAAATTTAATAGATTCTTATATTAGAAATTGTATGGTGAAGTAATAGGATCAATCGAAATTGATTTGGTTTAGTAAATAATGAGATACGTGTGAAAATGGTAAAATGATAATTTTAACTCTAAGTACCAATTATAAATTGTATTGAAAATAATTATATGTAGTCGAATGCCTTTTAAGAACGTGGAGAAAAAATAAGTGAATGTGATAAGGAATCAAAATTTTTTTAATAAAGAATAAGTGTGTGTGTGTGTGTGTGTGTGTGTGTGTGTGTATTGATATAGGTGAATATTTATGATTATAGATTTGATAATAACTGCATCAAATATTCATCACCATATTAGGTATTTTAAAATATCTTATCGGTATTAGGTATTTTAGTTAGAATAGTTGATACAACAATTATATTATTATTATCCTAATTATTGTTGTTATTGTTATTATTGTTATTATTATTCTTATTATTATTAACGTAATTATTATTAATATTAATATGGTTGTAATCATTAGTTTTATTAATTAGTTAATTGTATGTGTATATGGACACATTATAGATTTAGTAGTTTGTGTGCTTCTTGTTATGGTAGCGAAGTTGATAAAATTACCAAAATACCCTTAAGTATAACAAGGGTTAAAATTTGTAATAATTAGCCAATAATTAAATGATTAGGATAACTGTGGATCAATAATGAATTCTCTCATACTCCAACTATGTTGTTAAGTCAGTTTGTAAAAAAATTTTATTTTAGTCGTGGTCATAACTGGGAAGATGTGGCTCCAATGTGGGCACTGGCTATGGTGGTATAGTCGGATCTCACCTGTACCCGAGTATAAGAGTGGGATAGTGATATAGGCCTCTTAAATAACGCCCAAGGGGCATGTTGAACCCATAAGAGGATTTATGCACAAGTCGTCAGAAAAAGTAAGTGTGTAGGATGAGGATTGTGCCAAAGTTGTGGTCACGATCTATAGTTACCCTAATTATGACTAGTCCATAATAAAATGAATCAGAATTAGAATCAAAATCACCCTAATTATGACCGGTTAAATGAAAATGGAATAGAATAATATGACTGGAATGAATAGAGTGGAAAGGGTATAGAACAGAAAAGATTTAAAAAGTAAACAAAATACTTCTGTGTATTAAATCTATTGGTAGATTATATGTATAGTTGTTGAAACTGCAGCACGTTGTGATTATTTGGTATTGGGAGTATTCTAGTTTCCTTTGCAAGTTATGTAATCTATATATATAGGCAAACTCTTATAGAATTTTTATAAGAGTTAGTATTTATTTGGTTAAGTAACACTATTTATATGATCTATTACTATTCATATAGCTATTTGTGTCTATTCATTGTTAGAAGTACTATTTTAGCGAATAATTTAAAATGAACAGACACTGGATAGAGTTCTATCCTAATTGGTTATTAATTATATGCTTGGAACGTAATATTTATTAAATTATCGATTAGGGTTTTATATTTCCTACTAAGTAATTTTACATTACTCATATCTTTTCATTAAATTTTTAAACCCCATATGAGAAGCTTTATCATAGACAATTTGACTATTCCTTCTTAAAGACATTTAGAGTGCGTTATTCCTTCCTAAAGACATTTAGAGTACCTACTACCTCTATGTCAAACTTACAACCAACATAAACTCAATTTTCACACTATAAGATGTACCTTTATTGGTTATAATTCAAGGCACAAAGGATATAGGCGTTTTGACAAAAATGAAGAAGTCTATGTAGCAAGGCATGTTAAATTTTATGAATTTGATTTTTTTTACAAAACCAAAAAAGTCAACTCTTAAACCAATAAGAATTCCCTCAAAACCAGTATGAACGACTATATTTCTTTGTTTCTTGTTCCTTTATTATTTCTTGCAATGATTGAATCAAGCAATGCAACATCTTTATCTACATCTTTAATAACATCTTTATATTCTTAAAGTCTAGCATAGACATAAAGTGCTCAGCAAAACCAAACACCACTTGAAATACTGGATAATTCACCGAAAATCATCTTAGAAACATAAACAAACCATGCATTTACCAAAGACTAAAACCAACAAGACCTTAATACTCATGCCATAATTACAAATTCAAAAATAGATTTACAAGGCCAAGCTCTATCATATCAAGAAGAAAACTTGCAATGGAAAGAATATACTTGAAACAATAATAGAAGCCATGGTAGATCAAAATTGGAAATAAACCATGCTGGATGAATATAATGTACTATCAAGAACAAAACATTAGACTTAATGCCTGCAAAACCTAAGATAAAAGTTATAAGGAAAAAGTGGATCTTCAAACTCAAACAAACTCTAAATGGAATAGTTGTAAGGCACGAGGCCAGATTAATAGCAAAGTGGTTAACCAAACTATAGGCATAGATTTTACAAAGACTTTTAGTCTTGTACTTAGATCTTCTACTTTAAGAGTGGTGATCAATCTACTAGTGCAACATGATTAAGACATTAGACAAGTGGACATCAACAATACCTTTTTATATGGCACTTTACATGAAAAATTTTAAATAGAGTAGGTGAAAGGTTTTAAAGACATAAGAAGACCAAAGCAAGTATGCAAACTCAACAATGCTTTATGTTGCCTAAAATAGGCACTTATAACATGGTTTGAAAAGTTGAGAAAGGCTCTCATTAAGGGAAGTTTTGAAAACTTAAAAACGGATACATCTTTATTTTTTTTATCATACAACAATGGGATCATCATCTTACTACTATATATGGATGATATTCTCATTATAGGGAATACTACTAAATTAATTCAAAAAACAGTTCAAAAGCTAAATGAAGCTATTTTATTAAAGGAGTTGGAGTCATTAAGTTATTTTATGGGAATTAAAGTGAGAAAAGATAGTCAAGGCATGCATTTGTGCCAAGCAAAATGTTCTAAGACATCTTAGTGAAAACAAAAATAAAAAATTACAAAAAGATGCCAACTTTGTGAGTACCAATAAAAATTCTCAAAGCACACTAGTAATGATTTCAATGATAGAACATTATACAAAAGCCTAATACATGTTCTCCAATATGTAACACTTACTAGGCTAGACGTTACATATACTTTAACGAATTAAGTCAAGTTTAAGAAAATCTTAATAAGAATAGTATTTGAGATATTTAGCATATTTGTATTATGACATTCTTTTATTTATATATATTATTTGATTATTTTATTATTATATATATGTGTGTTTAATGATGTAATAATACACTTAAAATAGTAATTTTAATTAATTGGATATTTTTTTTAAATGTTCATAGTCAAATATTATTATGAATAAGGTAATAATAATGCATAGAGACTAGTATGTGTAGTGATTGATAGCAATATATGTGTGTTATGATATGAGATATCAAGTTAATATATAGACACAAGTCAGTAAACTAATATACTGAATCAATCTATCATGAGAAGGTTATGTAAATCATTATATGAATGTCATAAGTAATTCTCATAGTGACAATGGTAGATGTGATATTTAAACTTGAAATCATCATAATTCTTAACATAGAAAATAATATATTTTAATATTTTTAAACGTCGTCTGTAATAAGGTAAATTATAAAAGAAATAGTCAAATTTGTTATAATTCGTGTAAAGAGATGTGTATGATTAAAATAAAATTTGTCCATTTTATACAATGGAGTGATATATTGGACTCTTTAATTAAGTGAGATTTTGAAAATGCATGACCATATTCAAATATGTTAATATGTGATATTGAATTTATTTGATAGAATAAGTCCACTTAGGCTATTAAAAAAATATAAAATTAAACCATATAAGGATGATACATTCTATATCTCATATTCAATTAAGATATTTAGAATAAAGAAATTGAATTATACGGTAATATTTATTATAGATAAGGTAATGTTAAACCATTAACATTCTAATTACTTGAATAGTCATGATATATTGACAGACACTATTTATTACTTGTAATATTAAAATTATATTTTAGTGTGACCCATTAAAATTAAAAATAATATATATATATATGAAAAATTCTAAACGTGTTTAGAATTCGTTAAAACTATTTGAGTATTAATTTTTACTAAGTTCATTGTGTAAAGATTAGATTAAATTTTATCAATGCATACTTTATTAAATAAATTAGGTGTTATAAAAAAATCTAATTAAATAATTTAAATCAAAATTAAAGACTAAAATAGTAATATAAATATATGATATTTGCATTTTAGAAGTATACTTAGAATTTGTTTTTGTGATCTTATTTTTGAAAAGAGAAGAATGCATAAAATATCACACATTCAAATCGTAGGAGTTAGCACTTCAAATTAGATTCTCGATTATGTGGATACCATAGAAACGTGAAAAATAATTGATTTGTATTTGTAATTTAACAAAATTTTTTAATTAGAAGTGTGTGTGTCTCTGTGTGTGTGTGTGTGTGTGTGTGTGTGTGTGTATATATATATATATTTACTACGTTAAATTATACACATATGATAATATTAAGATTTATCGCATTAATTTTGGAAAATAAACTTTATATTTTATGTATTTTTCATTAGGTATATGTACTACATTGCTTACATAAGAAATTTATGATCATGGCCTCTACTTCACTAAGAAGAATGGAGATGGTGGAGTTCTTGGATGTCAATTGGGCAGGGGATGTTGACGATAGAAAATCAATCAGTGAACATGCAATATTTTAAGAGGCAACTTTGTGTCATAAAGCTCCAGAAAGTAGAAAACTATCTCAAGGCTAAGCACTGAGTTAGAATATTAATCATTGGACCTGATTACTTCAAAATAGCATGCTTGAATTCACTTTTCTCTAAATTATACATGAAATTTACATAAAAGTTCATTATTTAGTGTGACAATCAGAATGTTATATCACTTGCAAAAAACTTAGTGTTTCATGGAAGGTCAAAAACATATTAAAATTGATTTCTATTATATCATAAAAAGAACTGCAAAAGGAAAAGTGGAAGTTAATAAATACTCACAAAGGATTAAATAATTAATATCATGATTAAGCCAATATCAAAAGACAGGTTCAAATTTCTTAAAGAGAAAACTTAAATGTCTTGGCAGATATTTAAGGTAGAGAGGGGAAAGTAAACTAGGTCAGCTGCCACCACTACAGCCACCTCAACTCAGTTTCCATCTTTGCAATGTAGAACCACCTCACGATAGATGATTATTCCTCTCACAATCACCTCCATCTCCCAACTTGCTTCATAAGGAAATAGTTTCTATTTTAGGACTACTAGAACTTCCCTACTGTAGAGCAGCGCTTGCAAGTCATTGCACCTTAGCAAAATCAATACCTTAGCGAATTGTATATTCATATGTTTTTGTAATTCATTTTAGTTTATTTTCCTAGGGTTTCCTAAGGATCAAAGATGTATACGAATACACATTATTCACTTGTAATTGTTTCAAGCAATCAATATGAAAACCAACAAGCTTTTCAATTGCACAAAAACTTTGGAAGGCTCATTTCTTTCTCATTTTTAACTATCATCTCTATGAATCTGTGGTGTGTGAATGTCCAAACAATCAATCACTAGAAAATCTAATGAGTGGAATATCACACTAGTCTCTAAAAGCATGAACTAAACGAGAAATTTTCTTCTATGGTTCATCATTATGGCACGTGTCCTCTAATTTTCTTTTCCTTTTAGCCTCTTGAGCCTCGTGGCCTCTCCATAAGAGAAGAGAGTTATTATTTGGGCTAGTTTTTTGTTTACATTATTGGACCAAAATAAAGATGATACATGGGTTAGAAAAATATACCAACATCACTCCCAGCTGGATAAAACCACTGACCTACATTAAATTATTAAAACCCAATGTTAGGTTGTCATTTTATTCTGTGCTGCACTATAAGAATTTTAAATTTTATCCAACTTTACCTGCACAATGTTAACCCATAGCTAAGAGAGGGTCATCACATCAACCGGTAATTTAGTTACTATTTGAAATGTTTAATATTTTTTATATGTCAATTAATATTTATTTAAATAAGTAATGTAACTATTTACTAAATCATTATGTCTTATTATTTAGAATCATCACCAGTTACCATTTTGTTTATCGTTAGCCAGTGGTTAAAAAAATATTTTAATAATTAATAAATAATATAATTAATATTAATTAATATAAATAATAGAAAAAATATTAAAATAAAAATTTAATACAACATTGCACTAATACAATATTATTTATGATTATGCACTGTTTATTTGATTTCTTAAAATTTATTTATTCATAAAATACATATTTATTTAATCATATTTTTTTATTTAATAAATATTAATTTAATTTTAAAAAATTTAAATTTTAATACAATTCAATATGTTATTGCATCAAATATAATATTTATTTTTATTTAATTTATTCAATTATAGTCTAATTCAATACAATATAGTTCTTTTAAAATAATAAAATTTAATATATATTACCAAACGAGTCATGGATGGTTCAAATTTCTATCCTTAGTAAGACCATAGTAAATATATCATGATAGAGGATTAAAATTTTCTAAGCATGTATAAAATACTCCCCAAGAGTAGGCCCTCATCAGCTTTTATATATTTCTAGTGGTAAAGATAAAAGCATGTAATCCTTTTTGGCATCTTTATTAGAAAATGGGCCATTGGCATCACATGGGTGTCAACAATCATTTTTTGCCACAATCGAGAGCATCTACACCCGTCATCTTTCACGTTGGTCAAACATTGTTGCGGTAAAAGGACCTTCGTGGTACCTTCATTTTATGAAAGATTGATTTGGCCCTTTCTTGGTGACCTAGCTCTCTCTATCTTGCATACATGTGTCCAAGCTCTCCATTATTCTCTATATACGTGCACAAGGACAGGTACCCAGAGGAAAAGCTCGAATATATTAGCTGAAATTCGAAGAAGGTATGCTCATTCTCTGAATTTTATTGAAAAGATTGGGCTGATTTTCTCTCTTTCTCATCTTCTCTTTTCTCTCTAGGCCAAAATCCTTGGGGGAGTGTTTCTTTTAAAAAAAAAAAAAAAATTTGGCCTCACCTGAGTGTCGGAGTTGCCCGACATTTGTAGCTAATGCGATTTCTTTTTCATAGATTGTCTTTTTTCTACTCGATCAAGCCTGAGGATTTTGAACTTGTGTAACAATGTTTGAGATCGTCAAAACCACCTTAAACTTACCTCAAACAAGTTGGCGTCACCGAAAATTACCTTACCTTGTCATTTTATTCTCCAGTCAATTAAATTTTATTTGTTTTGCGCTTAACTTGATCTGAAGCCTAAAATTAGATGCAAACAAAATTGATTGTCAAAACTAGGGTATTTCTTGCAAAATTCATTCAATATTTCACTAAAGAAAGTAATTGGTCTACCTTTTTGAATAGGAAAAGCATCAATGGATGTATTAGATGCATCCGAGTCAACTTTAAAAATTTTGTTGAAATATGAAAATGAAAGGAAAAAAAAATTGATGCTTTGGTTACCTTTCTTTTAATGAGTTCAAAGCCATCTTGCACTTCATTATTGCATCTTAAGAACATCAACCTTTTTAAACATCGAGTGATTAGAGAAACAAAGAAATAAATATTTTCATAAATTGATTATAAAAGGACACAAGATCATGGAAGTTATGAACGTTTACAATAATTTATGAACTGCTTTCACTTGATCCATCTTTCGACAAAGAGTGAATTTTCTTATTTAGTAGTAATAAGTCACAAGAAGTAGAAATATTCGTCTTTTATAACCACCATTAAGGTAATGACTGTTTTCAATAATATAATTTAAGTTCTAGATTTGAACTTTTTTTATTTACTTATGTATCTCTTTAGTAAATTCTATTAAGTGGTAAATATTACAAATCTTAAATTTAACAAATTCTATTAAATGATGAATATTACAAATGAAAAATGTTTTATTATGAAATGTTAGCTATTAAATTTTTCGTATTTCTTTATTTTTATTTCAATTTTGATTTTACAATTAACTTTTTCATATGTTTGAGATTATGTTAGGATAAATTTTTATTTTAGTATGCGAGTGTCAATTTTCTACTGAAGTTCAGTGTCAAATGTCACCCTTTCAAATTAGGATACGTGATTTAAAGTTTTATAAAATAATTTAAAATTAAAAATACGTAATTATAGATATTTTAACAAAATTTTTTCTGTATCATTAATATTCAAAATTTAAATTTACAAAATTTTAAATTTCTGTAATATTTCTAATATTTTTTATGAAATCCCAAATTATCACAACAACAATAAATTCATTAAAAATAGAATCTCAAGCATTTATTATATTAAAATTAATACATTATTCTAACTAAATTTGTACAATCTCTTATATAATTACATCATTTTCTTTTATAAACATACTATACATAACAAAATATTCTTTCAAAATACATCTAGTTAGAGAATAATATTTTTTTTTCATATTTGTATAGATTCTAGTTGTCCAAAAAAAAATCTAAAAAATAGATTGTCAATCAAAATTCAATAGATAATCATATATAAAAGAGAGTTTCAAAAGAAAAATTATTAATTGTAATGCTTTCAATTATTTTTCTCATAAGTAAGCATAAACGATAATAATAATAACAAAACAATAATATAATTTAATTATTATTATTTGTAATGTATAGTTTTTAAAAACTATTCTCAATAACTACCATTCAAGAAATATATAGTATACATACTTTAGAGGTTTTCTATCCAGGGATCCTCGCCTATAATTTAAAATTTTAGGACTTTTATTGTGGGACTGAATCAAGATTATAGTTAATATGAATCAAAGAACTAAACTCATAAACACTTTAACTCATTAAACCCAATTATATTCAAACACCAAAATCCAATTTGGTCAAACTCTCAATTTTTCTTTAGCCCATTCAGTCCAAACCCCATTTAAAAACCTAAGTTATTTCCTTAGTTTAACCATGATCACTTGGATCAATAATACCTCACTGGCTTGATTGCTACATCACGTATATGAAGCAAATCAAGAAAATATCCATTTGGAGGGAAAAACAAAAAATTGGTAAGTTTAAAGAAATTTAAGTTAATTAATATTTTATTTTATTAGTTTACCTTTTTTATATCACTTTAAAAGTTCCAGCAAGCAAGTTCAAATTATTTGTAAAATCCAAGAATGCATTTATGGAAGATAAGAGGCTGACTACAAAAGTTGCAGTATTAGGCCATGACAATTTCTGCACCAACAAAGCATTTATATCTATTTTTTATTTTGAAATTGTCTTATATGTTGAGTAATTGTCATTACTTTTTATCTTAAAAAATGTATTAGTATTATTTTATTTTGTATTAGACTTTTTAAAAGGGTCTCCAATGCTTTGTAAGGGAGGTTTTTTTTGCTGGAAAGTAAAAATTGAATATTGAGCTTGTTCTTCAAGTTTAAACAGACCTTTACCCTAAATTTTCTTATTGCTAGAATTTAAGTGGTGGTTTCCTTGGTTGGTGGCTTTGCCTTTATAACTTGGATCAATCTTAATTATTTTGATTTACAATTTAGTCACTTATTGGCATTGCTAAAATTTATTAAACATCCACATCAAGATTGGATAGACTTACAATTTGGATGGACTTACAATTTTGATTCACAATTTGTGTTGTACGTGTAGAGTTGTTTGAAGTTGCTGTGAACTTTCAAATTGTAGTAGTGATGGACTTAGGTGTATTGTCTATTGTGGATTGCATTTTGGTTATTGCTGGAAACTTTTTGTTGACTGTTTTGAATCTCTTTACTAAAAAAAAAAAAAAAATGCTTAAACCCAAATACCTCATAACCTCATATAATCTTTAAATCTTATTACTGAAACACATTACCATAAACACTACCCAAACACTGCTTTAAATATTTTACCCAAATATTTAATTTTTCTCTAATTCTCAAATGGCTAACAAAAACTCTTCATTTTCCCCAACTCCATCATGGGAAGTAGGTCAATTAAAACTTCAAGAGGAAATAAATAATCTTAAGGCTACATTAAACCAAGTAGTCCAACTCCTCCAAGAGCAAGCAGTCTAAAACTGATAAAATTGTCATTCGCAAACACGTACTCCTCCACCTCGCAAACCAACCACTTGCCCAAGACATCCAAGACAACCCCATTACCCAAAAATTATAAAGAGGATGAGGTTTATTCCTCTAGTGATAATGATACCAATGTTGTAAGAAGGAGGAGGGATTGTGATGATAATAGGGGCTTAA
The DNA here is from genome assembly GCA_032402905.1 of Khaya senegalensis. NCBI lineage: Eukaryota > Viridiplantae > Streptophyta > Magnoliopsida > Sapindales > Meliaceae > Khaya > Khaya senegalensis. The sequence continues at coordinate 7,174,726 of CP135556.1, read as the reverse complement.
AAATTGACATTCCAGAATTTAAGGGGAGTTTGAATCCAGATAATTTTGTTGATTGGTTATGTGATATTGAGCGGGATTTTAAATACAAAGGGTACTCTGAGTAAAAAAAAATGTAAATTGGCTACCCCCCGTTTCAAGGATTATACTTCACTATGATGAAAAAATGTTAAAAGTAAAGAAATCGAGAGGGAAAAGATCGAGTTCGTTCTTGGGAGAAATTGAAGAAACTTCTTAAGAGAAGGTTCTTGCCTGAATCACATAGGCAAGAATTGTATTTAAAACTCCATACACTTAAGCAAGGAAATAGTAGTGTAGAGGAGTATATTTGGGAATTTGAAAAGTTGATGATGAGAAGTGATTTACCAGAAGTTAAGGAGCAAACTATAGCCCATTTTTTTGAGGGGATTAAAGTAAGACATAACTCATATGGTAGAGTTACAGTCTTATTACACCTTTGAAGACATTTGCAAACTTGCAGTTAAAGTTGAAAAGCAAACAAAAGGTGTAAGGGTGATAAGTTTCTAGTCTTTCACCAAGGGACCTACCTTCACTAAAAGTTCCTCCCCTTATTCCAAGTTTGAATCCATTCCAAAGGATAAGGTAAGGGTAAAGGAAAAATCCAATAGCCTCGAAAAGACTTTCCTATTCCTCTTAAACTTGGCAAAAATGAGTTTAGTGGTAAGAAATGTTTCAAGTGTCAAGAGCATGGCCATTTCCAAGCCAATTATCCTAACAAAAGAGTAATGACACTTAGGGACATCCAAATAATTGAAGAGTCAATTGAAGAAGAAAATGAGGCAGAAAGTGATGAAATGGCAGTTGAATAAGAAGAAGAAATAATAGAGGAAGCTAATTGCGGTTCTATACTCATTTTGCTGCGTGCCTTACATATACAAATAAGTCCCCAAAACGATCAAAAACTGAATATTTTTCAAATTCGTTCCACCATTAATAATAAAGTGTGTACAGTGATAATCGATAGTAGAAGTTGTGCAAATGTGGCCTCTATGACACTTATGAAGAAGTTTGGGTTGCCTACTGCACCACATACTCAACCTTACAAGCTACAATGATTGAGTAATGGAAACAATCTCTAAGTCACAAGGCAAGTACCTCTTTCTTTCTCAATTGGGAAGTATTATAAAGATGAGGTGTTGTGTGATATTATTCCAATGGATGCTTGTCATGTGTTATTGGGCCATCACTGGCAATTTGATAGGGAGTTTAAACATGATGGTAGAAAAAACATTTATTCCTTTAAGTTTGAGGGTAAATTAATTACATTAGCTCTCTTAAAGCTTTTCCAAGCAAATCCACCTTCTCAAATGCTAGAAACTAAACAAAACAGTCTATTCTTAAGTAGGGCTAAAATTGATAAGAGTTTTAGAATGAGTGAGCCAATTTATACTTTGCTTGTGATTGAGAAACAGAAAGTTCAAGAGACTAAACAACTTCACCTTATGATTCGACCCTTATTGAGTGATTATAGAGATGTGTTTTCTGATGATTTATTCATTGGGTTGTCACCACTTAGAGGTATAGAGCACCAAGTTGATTTAATACATGGGGCTCAACTTCTTAATAGGGCAGCTTATAGATGCAATCCTATAGAGGCTAAGGAGCTACAAAGATAAATGGAAGAGCTGATTTCAAAAGGTTTTTGTACTAGAAAGCATGAGTCCATGCTCAGTTCCAGCCTGGTTAATTCCAAAGTAAGATGGTTCATTTTGCATGTATATTGATAGTAAAGCGATCAATAATATAACCATTAAATATCGATACCCCATTCTTCGATTAGATGACATGCTTGATAAGCTGCATGGAGCTATGATTTTTTCAAAAATTAACTTAAGGAGTGGATACCATCATATTAGAATGAGGGAAGGGGATGAATGAAAGATGGCTTTCAAGACCAAGCACGAGTTATATGAATGGTTAGATATGCCATTCAGACTTTTCAATGCTCCGAATACATTTATGAGATTGATGAATGAAGTTCTCAAACCTTTTATTGGTTGATTTGTGGTAGTTTACTTTGATGACATTTTGGTGTATAGCCAAAGTGATAAGTTACATGTTGATCATTTGCAATAGGTTTTTGAAACTTTAATAGCTCAAAAGTTGTATGTCAAACTTGAAAAGTGTGTATTCTTTATTGATCATGTGGTGTTCCTTGACTATATAATTTCTAAAGATGGTATTATGGTGGATGAATCTAAGGTAGAAGAATCTAAGGTGGAAGAATCTAAGGTGGAAGCCATTAAGTCATGACCTAAGCCTAAGTCCAGGCCTAAGCCTAAGTCCATCACAAAAATTTGAAGTTTTCATGGACTTGTCTCTTTTTATAAGAGATTTGTTCATCATATTAGTAGCATTATGGCCCCCCATAACTAAATATATGAGGAAGGGTGCTTTTGAATGGACCAATTTAACTAAGGAGGCTTTTGAAGTGATCAAGCAAAAGTTGTGTGAAACTCCTATTTTAGCCCTACCAGTTTTGATAAGTTATTTGAGATGGAGTGCGATGCAAGTGGAATAGGAATCAGTGCTGTTCTTACTCGATGCAAATGACATCTTGCTTATTTTAGTAAGAAGCTAAATGACACAAAACGGAGGTATTCTACTTATGACAAGGAGTTTTACGCTATTGTGAGGGCACTTGATCATTAGAGTCACTGTCTTAGACACAAACAATTTATTTTGCATTCAGACCACCAAATCTTGAAGTATCTCTATGGGCAACACAAGATTAGCCCTCGACATGCCAAATGAGTAGAATTCCTACAATCTTTCACTTTTGTTTCTTATTATAAATAAGAAAAAGTTAATGTTGTTGCTAATGCACTTAGTATAAGGTATTATTTACTTGTTATACTTGATGCCATGGTTATGGGTTTTTAATTTATAAGGGGTCAATATGTTTATAATGGAAAGATGTATGATCTGATTCAAAAATGTTCCAAAGGTGCCTTTGAAGAGTACATAGTTCATGAGGGTTTTTTTTATTTAAAAGAAACAGGTTATATGTCCCCAAGAACTCATATAAAGAGTTGTTGATTAAAGAAGCACATGGAGGTTGGTTAGTAGGTCATTTTGGAGTTCACAAGACTTTAGAATTGCTAAAAAAGCACTTTTATTGGCCAAAAATGTTGGAGGATGTTCAGGCCATTATTGCAAAATGTGGCACTTGTTAACGGGTTAAAGCATACTTTAAGGCTGGGCCTTATACACCGTTGCCACTTCTAGATCAGATTTGGAAGGATTTGAGTATGGATTTTGTGGTTGCTCTCCTTAGGACTCAAAAAAGGAAAAATTATATCATGGTGGTAGTAGACCATTTCTTCAAAATGGCCGATTTCATTCCATGTCACAAGATGGATGATGCTTCTATCGTGGCAGATTTGTTCTTTAGAGAGATTGTTCGATTTCATAGTGTTATAAGAACTATAGTGTCAGATCGGGATAGAAAGTTTCTAAGTCACTTTTGGAAGAGCTTATGGGGTAAGATTGGCAACTACTCACCATCTTCAAACCAATGGTCAAATAGAAGTTACTAATCGCACATTAAGTAATCTTTTGAGAAGTATGGTTAATCGACAGTTGAGAGATTGGGATTTGAAATTAGTATAAGTTGAATTTATTTATAATCGGTCAACAAGCACTACTATAAGTCACTATCCTTTTGAGGTTGTTTATGGTGTTAATATCCTCACTCTTATTGATCTTACCTTACTACCAATAGACTGTCAAATTTCCAAGGATGTCAATGAGAATATCAAGATGATGAAGAAGTTCCATGAAGAAGTTAAGAAAAAAATTAAGAAAGCTACTGAAGACTACAAAAGAAGGGCAAACAAGCATAGGAAACCTTTAGTTTTTCAACTTGGAGACTTAGTTTAGCTACATTTACGGAAATAAAGGTTTTCTTCTAAAAGAAAAAACAAAATCGCCCCTAGAGCAAATAGGCCTTTTGAGATCATTGTGAGAGTAGGTGATAATACATATAAAGTGGCCTTATCAGATGAGTTGGGTGGAATTTTGGCTACATTTAATGTAGGAAGTCTTTCACCATACTTGAAGGATGAAAATCTTTCGATTTTGAGGACAAATTCTCTCTAACCTAAAGAGAATGATATGAATCAAGGAACCAAACCCATAAATACTTTAACTCACCAAATCCAACTATATTCAAACACCAAAACCCAATTTGGTCAAATTCTCAATTTTCTTTTAGCCAATTTAACCCAAACCCATTTAAAGACCCAAGTTATTTCTTTGGTTTAACCATGATCACTTGGGCCAATGATACCTCACTTACTTGATTATCACATCAATTACATGAAGCAAATCAAGAAAATATCCATTTGGAGGGAAAAATAAAAAATTAGCAAGTTTAAGAAAATTTAAGTTAATTAGTATTTTATTTTATTAGTTTATCTCTTTTATATCACTTTATAAATTCCAGTAAGTAAACTCAAATCATTTCTAAGGTCCAAGAATGCATTTATGGACGATAAAATGCTGACTACAAAAGTTGCAGTATTAGGTTAAGACAATTTTTACACCAATAAAGCATTTGTGTCTATTTTTCATTTTGAGATTGTCTTATATGTTAACTAATTGTCATTACTTTTAATCTTGAAAAATATATTAGTGTTATTTTATTTTGTATTAGACTTTTTAAAAGGGTTTCCAATACTTTATAAAGGAGATTTTTTCTATTAAAAAAGTAAAAATTGAACATTGAACATTGAACTTGTTCTTCAAGTTTAAACAAACCTTTACTCTAAATTTTTTTGTTACTGGAATTTAGGTGGTGATTTCCTTAGTTGATGGCTTTGCCTTTATGTCTTGGATCAATCTTCGTTATTTTGATTCTTTTCTCTTTATTTGATTCATACTTTACTCACCTGTTGGCATTGCTGGAATTTATTAAAAATCCACATTAATAATCATCGCTGTTAAACAAAATACCTTACACTATTTTACAATCTAGACACACACAATAATAACAAAATAATTTATTTATGTCATTTTAATAATATTTCATAAACATTAAAAGTATAATTTAATCGTAATATCTTAATTAAGTTCTTTGAACATTTTTACAAAACATAACAAATAGTAATATGTTATTTGAATATTAATTTTCAAATCATATTATTAAAATAAAATATTAACATTTCTAAAATGAAAGCATATCTTATATTTTAATATTTATTTCAAATTAAATGATTTACATGCTATAAAAAAATTTATTTTATATTTATAATAGTAATTAAGTATAAAATTCTACTTTTAAATTTCTAAAACACTAAAGTAGATAATTATATATGAATTGCCTACTTAGATCAAAATACAATCGTCTCATTTACGGCTCTACCAACTTTTCCTTCCTTTCACTATCACCACCTAACATTATTTTACAAAATAAAAATATTTTTACTAAAAAGAATTTATAACTTAGATTGCTGATATTAAATATAAATTAATCTCTAATTTAAACTAAATCAATATTCGATATAGAAAATTCTAAAATTTTAAATCTCTAAAATAAAAATTATTAATAATACAAAATTATAAAAAAAATTCTTAAAATATGAGTAATTATAAAAGTATCTCAAAATATTAATAAACCAAACAAAAAATTTTATATTTTACAATCTTACACTAAAATATAAAGAATTGTATCATGGCGCAAAAATTTTTAATTACTTGCAAATAAATTCTCTTAATTTACAGAATAAAATAAAATTTTATAAATTTTATATTTTCACCTTCAACTAAAAATTTATATATTTTCATCCAAGTTTTAATAATTTTTTAAATTTTTTTTTGTGAAACTATCATATTCAATCCATAAACCTATTGATTATGAGTTTAAGAATTTTAAAATGATTGAATTTTTAACTTTTAATCTATCAAAATAAAGTTTAAATATTTCATCTAATTTCATCACTTTCTAGTACTAAAATATAAATATTTTTATTTTAAAATAAAATAAAAAGAGAATATGACCTTAAATTTTTTTTTTCCTATTTCTAAACTCTTTATTCTTTTCTTTTTTCTTAAATCTCTATTTTTCTTCTTCCTCTATTTTTTTTTTCTCTCTTTCTTTCTTTTCCTCCTCTTTCTTCTTCTTTTTCTCCTCTCTTCTTGTTATTTTTAAATTTTTCTCCTTTATTTTTGATTTGACAAAACAAACTTAACTATGCATATTTAAATATATTAATGTATAGACCAAATATATAAACTAAAGAAATGGGTTTAATTTTGGAATATCGGCTTTAAAAAAATTTGTCCTTCGATGTTATATCATAGGTCAAGAGCTTGCTATCAATCCAAAAAATTAATTTACTAAGTAATGCTGTTTACTCGCCTTTATAGATTTAATATCAATTTATATTTTATTTAATGTGAAATATAATATTTTTATTTATTTAATCATGTAATGCTTTTGTCATAGTTAAGTTCATCCATCATGAGTCTACATGACTCGTATTATCAATCTTCTTATTTTTTTAAACTCACATTCTACATAACAATATCTTATCAGAGTATAAAATACAGTTGTTTAAAAGTCATATGCGAATAAGACTTTAAGTATCATATAATATTACTTATTATTGGTAGAATATTTATCATCAATATAAAAGATTAACTTATTAGATTATATTATCTATTTTCCTTTGTAAATTTAAAATGTTTCACATTAAACTCCATTGCTGGAAGCTACTGTTGAAGGACGACAATAGCCCACGAAAGCCTTCATATATGACTATTTTTATGCAGAGTTCCAAAATGCATTATGTAATTAAAAACGACAAGTAGTTGCTATGCCCTTGGATGCTTAGGTAAGCCGAGTCAAACTTTCAATAACAAAATTTATAATTTTTTATTAATATAAAATTCATATAATATGAATTTCTTTCTTTCGAAGACAATAACAGTATGGCTTGGCAGTAGACAGCCAACACATGAGTGAAATTTACAAGAAATTCTGTTATCACTGGTTCCCATTTGTACCATCTATCTCAATAGACTGACTGTAATTTTGTTAAATTTTAGTATGATTAAAAGTAGATAATCAAGATTATTTCGAATATATTTTTAAATATGCATTTATATTTAAATAGTAAATTATAAAAATAAAAATCTTATTATTATTATAGATAATATTATTAATACAATCGACCACCTGGAAAAAAGATGCAGTTCACTTTATTGTATCAAATATTTGACAGGGAGAATAGAATGACAGTAAACAAAATCTGAATATTCTGCGCACGTAAAAAGCGATTTTCAAAACCAGAGCCCGTGATAATCTTTGCTTTTGTTTATCTCTTTGAGTTTCTTTATGTCCATCTCAATCTCTACTCACCGTTAACCATTTTAATTTATATATCATAAACATGGGCCACCACCACCACAACTCCACCACCACCAACGATGGCGTTTCTCAGCGAGTCAACAGCCCGCGTTTCTCGGGTTCCATGACTCGCCGAGCTCATTCTTTCAAGCGCAATAATAACAGCAGTCAAAACAATTCCAACACCACCGCCACAACCAACAGTATCAACAACAACCAGAGTCCTGCTTTCAGTACACATCACGAAATTGATGTGCCACTCAATTCACCCAGATCTGATGTTGGATCCAGTTCAGCTTCATTCGAGGCTACCAGCCGTGTGACCCAGAGAGTTCATTTGAAGAATTTGTTGAAGAAGCCAGCGGTGGGATCTGTGGTTCTAGAGTTGGGGTTGAGAGAAAAGAAGAAGCTAGGACATTGGATGTTCTTGGCGTTTTGTGGGGTTTGTTTGTTTTTGGGTGTTTTTAAGATTTGTGTTAATGGATGGTTTGGATCTGCCATTGAAAGAGCTGCCTCCGATCAGGTTGGTTTTTCATTGAAAGTAAATGTATGTGCGTATTTGGTTTTGTGTTGTATTGGTTCAGTCTAAAGTTGACTTCATTTGATAGTGTGCATTCAATATAAGATTCATCAATGGTGGAAATGTGAAATTTTTTTCATTTGAAAGGGAAATGTGAATTTTTAAGCTTGTTAGTTAAGTTTTTAGTCCCCAGCTTTCAAATCCAACTCGGTTCACACGCCTAGATTACTTGGTTATAATAAAAATGTTAAAATTGGGTTTATTTATATTATATTATTACAAGATTTAAATGCAAACTGATATGGTCTCTCCAATACAGAATGAATATTTGAGTCGTGGAAAACTGTGTACTGAAGGCTAGGAGTTTTGATTCTGACGACAATTTTGTCCATGGCTTGTTGTGGAAACTGAATGGATGGAATTTATATCTCAATTACATATATAACTTTTTAAAATAAAAAAAATTAAGAAAGTAGGTTTTGGGAATTTAGTGGGCGGATATTTGGAGAAATAATGTTTCATAAGTTCCATTTTGTCCTTGGTTGTTTACCTCTCTTAAGCTAACTTAACTGTTCGTTCACATTTACTAGGATTTGTTTGACTTTTCCATCACACCACCAAAAGTAGTGGATCAAATCTCTCAGGATTACAAATCAATGGAAGCAGGCAGTGATGTTGAACGAACTTTAATGATGGTAGCATCTGGTGTATTTGGTAATCAGAATGGCATGATTGAAGTAAGTATCTATTACTTATTCACCTTTCTTACTCACTCTTGTTCTCATGTTGGAAAAGGAACTAGAACCAAATATAACATTAGCTTCTTGATGGTTAAATTTACATCTCATTCAGCATTCAGGTATTTGGTCCAGACCTAACAGCGAAAATTTCACCCAGTGCATTGATAAATCAACAAATCACAAAAGTAAGAAACTAGTGTGCATTTAGTTTTTATGTTTGTATGTTCTTCTTCTTCATTTTTTTTTCCTTTTTTCTTAAAGTTCTTAATTCTTTATTTTCTTGACAGAGCTAGATGCAAAGACCAATGGCTACATACTCATTAATGCAAATGGTGGCTTGAACCAGATGAGATTTGGGGTCTTAATATTGTGTTATGTTATTGTTTCTACAGCCTTTTGATTTGTTAGTAGCAGCTAGTATCTAATGTATCCATAATTTAGAGTGCAGATTTGTGATATGGTTGCTGTTGCTAAAATAATGAAGGCAACGCTTGTCCTTCCTATGCTCGATCACACCTCTTACTGGGCAGATGAGAGGTTGTTTATTTCTGCTTTTCTCCATTAGATAATTGAACTGACGTTGTAATAATGGTTTTCTTGTTTGCCTACCAACGTCAAAACTGAACTTTTAGTCAGCAGATAACCAAAGTCGACTTGTTTACAACAAAATTATGCTTAACAAGTTTTGAAATTCTTTGCTGAGTACTGGGAAAAGTGGGTTTAGGATGTTGAAAATTTTAATATATTCTTGCATTTCCTTTATGGCCTGTTAACACATGTTACCATGCATACTGAAATGCAGAAATGTGTATATTGGAATTTGCATTTACTTACTTCTTGAATATATAATGTAAATATTTGAAGTGCATATAATGCAGCTTAAATCCAGTTGACCGGTGCTAAAGAAACAAACGCAAATAATCCCTATCTTTGAATAATGCACCAGCTGCCTGACACTTTAAGATACTAGAAATATCCAACACTACCATAGGATTGTTTTCTCTAATACTTCTAAACTGATAAAAGAAACACTACCCTAGGATTGTTTTCTCTAATATTTCTAAATTGATACTTCTTGTCATCATCAGTTAACTGAATCATTTGATTTTCTGTTCTGAACTTTCCACAGCTAATGTATTTCATTTATCTATTGCAGTGGCTTTAAAGATCTGTTTGATTGGCGACATTTCATCAAAACACTAGAGGATGATATCCACATAGTTGAGACATTACCACCTGCCTATGCTGCAATTGAACCTTTCAACAAAACACCAATATCTTGGTCTAAGGCCAGTACATAATTTTTTATCTATAATTTGCTGTTGTTTTAGTGTCTGCAAAGCGTATCATATGTAAACATGGGTGTTTTGTTCTCTGCATAAAGTTAAAAAGTTAGTAGGCACATTTAATGATGTGATATCATTGGTATAGCCATTCTTTTTTTGGATAAGTTTCTCGTGCCTGCTTATGTGCAGTACTACTTTGTTATTATTTAACATTTTTTGCAATACCTATTGTTGTCACCTTCTCTATGATAAATAGATAATTTACTTGTATTATTTTTTTCAGGTTAGTTATTATAAAACTGAGGTGCTCCCATTGTTGAAGCAGCACAAAGTAATCTATTTCACTCATACCGATTCTCGGCTTGCCAATAATAATATCTCCAGTTCCATTCAAAAACTGAGGTGTCGTGTAAATTATAGAGCATTAAAGTATTCAGCTCCAATACAAGAGCTTGGAAATACCTTGGTTTCTAGAATGCAAGAAAATGGAAGTCCATATCTTGCTCTTCATTTAAGGCAAGATCTCCTTTCTGGGGTTAGCATGAACATTTTTCTTATACAATTTTTTATATTATAAAATGGGTGCACAGATTCCTCATTTTTTTTGTGAATCTTTTTATGCTGTAGTTTTGTTAAGCTAGACACCAAAGACTCTTATTTTTTGCTCATAAAATGTTTTATGCTTGTATATGTACAGTTTTGACTTCAGACCACAAATTAACTATAAAACTTAAAATTATTTGCTTTATCTGATTGTACTTTTTGATGTAGTCAATGGTAGTTAAATGCGTTTTCTGTGAAGGGCATTTTGATCTGTCTTTTCCCAAAATGGCTATACAAAATGGGTACTTAATCTTGACTTGCTGGTTTTTCTATTTATTTGTTTTTTTTTTTTTTTTTTATGTGCTGGTATAAGCTTAACTCTCAACTCAGTTTTCTTTCCAAGTGAGGGCACTAAATAATAATTTTCTAATTGTGGGTACGTTTGGGATTATTGGGACTAGCATGTTGTGGCTTAAAAGAATAATCCACTGCAGGGATGAACAAAAAGATGTCAAATATAGTTGAAGGGTGAGTGCTAGACATTATCTGTGAAGTAAAATTGGTATTACCTGTGCTGCTTTTAAAGTAAAGTACAAGCATAACAACTCCAAACATACCCTTAGTCATGTCTACAACCTGTTCATTTGATTGTACTTGCTCTTTCTATTGATTATAGGTACGAAAAGGATATGCTTGCGTTTACTGGCTGCAGTCATAATTTGACAGCAGAAGAGGATGATGAGCTATGCCAGATGCGATATGAAGTTAGTCATTGGAAGGAGAAAGAGATCAATGGCACAGAAAAAAGATTGCTTGGTGGCTGTCCATTGACCCCTAGGGAGACTTCACTTCTGTTGAGAGGACTGGGTTACCCAGCTAGCACCAGGATTTACCTGGTAGCTGGTGAAGCCTATGGGAATAGAAATATGCAGTATCTTATGGATGCCTTTCCAAACATCTTCTCACATTCCAGTCTCTCTTCAGAAGAAGAGCTAAATCCTTTCAAAAATCATCAGAATATGTTGGCTGGTTTAGATTATGTAGTTGCCCTACAAAGTGACGTATTTGTTTATACTTATGATGGAAATATGGCAAAGGCAGTTCAAGGTCATAGGAAGTTTGAGAACTTCAAGAAGACTATCAGTCCAGACAGGTAAGATTCTGATTTATCTTAACTCATCACTTGTTTGTTTACATTTTAGTTCTTGAATAATTAAATGCATTACAATTCCTCTTGATAGTCATCTCTGTTGTGCAGGATGAATTTTGTTAAACTTATTGATGAACTTGATGAAGGAAAAATTTCATGGAAGAAATTCAGTTCGCAAGTGAAAAAGCTTCACAAAGACCGTGTTGGAGCTCCATATCTGAGGGTGGCTGGAGAGTTTCCAAAGCTTGAGGAGAGTTTTTATGCAAATCCCCTTCCAGGATGTATTTGCGAAACTACATGGAAGGATATATCCTAAAATCACAGGATTTGGGATTTGATATGTGGTTTGAGTTCTAAGGATGCAATAGATGGGCTCACCACCAGTGCTTCAGATGTATATTGTCTTCGAGGAGACAACCTTAAATATCCAAATTTTGGAGAGAAGCACTACATTGGCTGGCAATGCCTATGTCACAAATTGGAAAAAAAACGAATGCTCACGGTACGAAACATACAATCAGGTCACCGTTGACTGACCAAGATATGCCATTTTGGATAGATACATACGGATCAAAGGTAGACGTTCATACTTTTTTGGATTTCATTTTCCTTTTCCTTCCCTTATTTTGGGAAGGCTGGGTTTATAATAAGGCTGATATGTTGGTGTTTGTACTTCAGCAGTCGGCAGGTATTACATCATGGTGATTCTGATTAGTTGTTACAAATTTACGAATTCTAAGAAAATGTGATTTAAAGAATTTTGAGCTATTTCAAATAGGCTTTCACCTTTGTGGCAAAGTTGAAGTTCTGGACTTTGTTAAATTTTGCGACAATTTTGTCTCGAGAGGATAGCCTAATTGGTTTGGTCTCTTGTTGTGGAAGTAAGAGATCACGAAATAGATTCCTCTCACGGTGCAGGGGAAATTTCTCGTGCTTGTGCAAGGGGTGGAATAGGATCTGCGGTTGTGTGGAAACTTAATATATATGCAACAATGGCGGGGAGAAGAAATACACGGCATTAAACTTGGGATTATGATCAATATAACTGGTTTGTCAGTTCCTCTTATGCACGATGGGGATTTTTTTTCCTCGGTTGGTTTGCTGACATTAAACAATATTTTATGGTGAGCCATTATTAATTATTCTTAACACAAAATGGCACCAGTCAACGTAAAATTGAAAACCCAGGCACTCTGATTCTGTACGCCTTTTTGTCCTAAAATGCAGCAAAAAGAAACACCCATCCTAACAATATAGCACACTTTGGTAAGGTTGCAGTTGCAACTCCGCAATGCCAATACAAGTAGAGATTAACTGAAAAAGCCCGCAACAGTCGGATCTCTAATAGTTATTAGTCACTCATGATCTCAATAAGAAGCCAAGCAGAGACAGAAGAAAAGGTCGCGAAAGAACAAGTTCGTGAACCAGTAAGCAGCCTTGGAAGTTGGTAGAGACAGAGCGAGTGCAACGATTGAAGCAACTGAAGTGACAGCAAGTGGTGTGGAAGTAAATCTTCGAAAAATATAGGGAATTTAGAAAGAAAATAAGGTAAGTTTGGAAAAAGAAAGCGAGAATTCAAACAATTAATCACAAAGAGAAGAATATTCAATTCGACTCACTAATAATATGTGAATGACAATTACAATGAAAACAGGTCTCTTTTTATAGATGTTTACTGAACTAACTCTATTAGACAATCAAATTAAAAATAATAATAATAAAGTAAAAATAAATTTTATTATAATAAAACCTTATTCTTATGAAAAATTATCATAATAAATAAATTATATTATTATATTAAAATTTTAATTATTAAAAAAATATTTTCATAATATACCCAAAAAAAAAAAATCTTCAAGACAAGCGCTTCCTCATTAAGCCAAATATTATCCATATCAAAATGATTCGTCCAACAAATTAAGAACTGTCAATAAACTAATCATCCAATATGTATACATTGGAGATTAATGTGGGGAACATAACAAAGTAAAGGCGCAAATCAATCATCCAAGATGTATGATGTTGGAAATTAATGCGAAGAGCATGACAAAATTATAATATAAAAAAATTTGTAAAACTTTCTAAATAGAAAAATAATAGTTAAATGTAGAATGTGTACTTCAAAGCATATTATAGAAGTCAATTTTCTTAAGAAGTTATTTGTCACCACCAATCTAATGATGTACATAAGTTAAACAAATAAACCTTTAAAATACAAGGAAGTACTTGTTTCTTTGTGTATTGAAAAGAAATAAAATTACATAACCTTAAATTTTGTAAGTCAACTGAAAATTAATGTTTTGTTAATAATGTTTTATTTATGCAGATTAACAAAACATCAGAAATCTTAATGCATAAAATATGACACAGATTCATTTTAGGAAGACAGTGGGAGATAAGAGAGGCATACGAAGAATTTTGTGTTATATTTATGGCAAAAATAAGGCCTCTGTTTATTATGTGTAAATATACCATCTCATTTGAGCCATGTCTCTTCATAGCACCCTTACATTTGTAATCGTTAGATCAAAATTCAAACTTAATCAATGGTTCAAAATGAAGCAACGCCAAATTGAATTGAAATAACATCATGAAAGTTATTACTTTTCATGATTTAAATTGAAAGGGTTGCATTTTTCCATAATACACCTTTAATAGGGGTTTCTTGCCATATAAATAAATACCTCTTTATATTTATTTTGAAAATATTCCAACATATAAGACCTTATCAGCTGACTCAGGTAGATGCAAAGGCTCAAGAGACTTTTAAAGATGCGAAAAAGGACTAGTGGCACATGCACGTGGCATGTAAAATGAGTATTTGAATGACTTTCAGCATAAATGCAAGTAATTTATAGTTTTCATTAATGAAAAATATATCATGCCAAAACCTAAAATGTAAATTTTGTATATGTGCGACAAAATCAGTGGCTGAAGTCTAATTAGGCAACTCAAGAAGGTGACGAATTGAGTGTTTAAAAAATGTAATTAATTAACTAATATGCAACCCATATCCAATAAAATCAATTTAAGAAATTTTGTAAACAATACCAATTAAAAAATAAATGATATTAAAATCAAGCAAATATGTGCAGACTTATAAACTTACCTTACATTGAATGTAATATAATTACTTATACTTTTTAAGCTTTTCTTCTCTGATTCATTATCATTCTAGGTAATATTCATAATTTTTTATTTCTTTTTGAGAGTGTTAGCACATTCAATTTTTTTGCGACCAAAGCCTTCACATTTTTTGCATTAAATACTCTTCTTTTATGATTTTCAAAAGAAATTATTGGAGACTTATCTTTTAGAAAAGATCTAATTGTTTGTTTCTATTTTTGGTTCCATTCTTCTTAGAATTTTGTTGAAATTTTTAGGAAGAATTGTGATAGCTTCTAAATTTTCAATATCTACTTCTTCTTCATCTTCGAAATTCTTTGTTTCAGCTTGAAACACTAAGTTTTGCTTTTTCTTATGATGTTTCATATTCATTTCAAAAGTTCTTAGGATCTTATCAGTTCTTCAACCTTTATAGAATTAATATCCTTACTTTCTTCAATTGTTGTAACTTTCTCTTGAAAACTGTTAAAAAGTGAACGCAATATTTTTCTTTCAAGCTAAGCTTTTAAGTTTCCTTCACCTAAAGCATAAAATTTATTAGCAATATCATCTAATTTAGAATTTAAGTCAATCAGTAATTTATCATCTTTCATTTCAAATTCTCAAATCTAAAAGCAAGTATTTAGAGTTTAGAACGCTTCACTATTGAATTTCGCTCATGGTAACTTAAAGGATATCACATTATGGACTAGTAGTTTGAGATCAGTTTGAATTGTTTCAAATTTACTATATTAAAGATTTCATTCAATGCCTTTGAATTGAAATTCACTAACGTGTCTTCTGTGCTTATCTAAGTTTCTTCAAGCTTAAGAATTGCATTATTATTAGCATCAATCATAGTAGGATAGTTCTAACCATGACTTACTACCCTCCAAGCCTTCTCATTTATAGATTTAATGAATGCTCTCATTCTTATTTTTCAATATAAGTAGTTCGTGTCATCAAGTAATGGTGGTCGAGTTACAGAATCTCCTTCTCTTTGAATATTCATATTTACACTAAAATAAATAAATAATGCCAAGAATCTCACTAAATAATTAAAGCATTGGCCTCTATGATCCTCTACATCATTTTCTTGCAAATCAAGCTCCCTAAGATACAAAAACAAGAAAACTTAAGATCAAGAATATTTTTATCATACAGAAAAAGAAGCATAAGGTACAAATTGTTGTGTGCTAATCCATACTATTGCTAGTATAAGGAAAACAACTATACATTTCACTACATATGAAAAATAAAAACCTAAAAAATGTGTTAGGATATATTTTAAAAGTCATTCATACTATTAACTTCAAGAATATTTTGTTTATATATGTACATTATTTATTAATGAAAAAAAGAGTTCTTTATGCATAAATATAAAGTATTTTTTTTATTTAGTCATGCATACAAATGAAATATATTTGTGAATTATCTAAATAATTTATTTAATTATTAAATAACATTATTAAAGACATTTCCTACATAAATAATAATGAATAAATAATAATATCGTATAGTAGATATACTGAATGTTTTTGATAAACATCATGAGATGATGTTAGTTTAAGTAACGTGAAAGTTGTGTTATTAGGACATTAGCATGAATTAAATAATTAGAGAATCGAACATAACCACATAACGATGAATCATATGATAATGTATGTAGTTAATAATTTGTTGTATGATTATACTAGTGTGCAATGTAATTCTGACTTAAAACATCATAATTGAATCTGATATAGATGCACTAAGGTCATATAATATATAAGTACGAGACTAATCATGTATTGTATGTTAAAGTCGATTTGGTCATGTGTTGTTTGCATATGAAAATGAATGATAATCAAGACAAGATTTGTTAGCTCAATATATATAGGATCGAAGTTTTTGTTGACTTGATTCAGATCTGAGTTCCTAAATAAATATCAATAAACGACTGAAAAGTAAATTTTTAGTTAGAGTGAATTAAATGCCACACAAACAAAATTTATAATGACGAATTTAGCACATATTAATTAATGATTTATATTTATATTGGTTTACAATTTCGATATATCATAAACCTTGAATTGATTAGAATTAGACAACGGAAAGATATTATTTACATGGTACTTATAATTGAGATGAGATTCAATAAAGTATTACTTTATTATAGTTTAGGGGTTACGATACATTATTAGATGTTAACCACAACTGTTGAACTTTTGAAGTGTTTGATATTCAAAAAAGTTAGAATAAATTCATGATTATTCCACAATGAATCTACATGGTCATACTAATAACTAAAGTGATAAGAAAAATTTTAAAGAGAGAAAATTTTATCAGTAAAAAAGTTAGCACCTTTGAGATAATATATTAATTAAAATAAATACATATAAACATATGTATTTTTACGGTTCTTTAAAGTATTTGAAGAATTTTTATAATTTTGTATTTTTATATAATTTAATATAAATTATATGTCACTTTTGATAATATAAATTATCAAACGACTTAAATGAAAATTATCAATTATTGGATAAATACTATTAAACCCTTGAAGTTATACTTGATATTTATTTAATAATTAAATAAATATAATTATGTAAAAGTAGAAGGACTAAAATACAATAAATGATAATTATTGAATAATTATCATTTTGTTCTTAATATATATTTATCCATTAATACATTTAAAGATTAATGTTGTAATTTTGAATAAAAGTTTAAGTATAAAAAAGTATTTTTACTAATTTTTTATTTGATAAAATAAGAAAAACCTAAGTTTCTATCTCAAAGTTTGGCCTATAAACAGTGTTCTCCTTTGGTGGTGTAGATTACAGAGGCCTCATCATAGTTGAGATTTTTTTCGTCATTTTATCTAGTGAACAAGGTAATATATGTGATATATATTAAGTTTTAAATATAAATAATTTATTTTATAAATTTTTATAATTGTTACATATTATGCCATGTATCATTCTTTTAAAATGCAAGTTATTCCCTCAATGTTTGAACAATATCTCCATAAATTACCCCATTCTGAAAAAAAGATTTTAATATAACACCACCATTCAAGTCAACAAAGAAAAATTACACATCTTTTCTCCCTCTCTCAATAAACATCTCATGGTTTGGATACAATTTTGGCATGTGAAAATGATCCACTTTTTGTGAACCTAAATGTTGAAAAAGACATGATGGTTCTACTTACTTGATTATTAATTTATAGAATATTTATCAAAATAAAAAATATAAAATAATGTTTTCTTTCATATGATAGAAAGTTGAAAAATAGAAGTTATACTTAATGTGGAAATAGGCTAAAGGAAATATATGTTATAACTACCTTCAATACAAACAATCTTCCAACCCATTTATGGCAAGCAAGTTGCACTACTTCATCGCTTCACTTTCTATTTACTTTGATTCTCTCAAGATCTTCCAATGAGAATTCAAAATCAACCTCCTTCCTGTCAGAATACTATTTAAATTATAAGAAAAACAAATAATATAACCATTAGATATGAAGATAAAACCCTAAATTTTGAGGAAGTGGATTAATAGATAACAACATTTTTATGCTCTTATAATTTGTAAAGCAAATTGTGAATTCAATGATTCAACAAAACAAAATTTTGGGTTTAATATTTTGGATATAATTTTAAAAATATTTTTTTATAATTTTTTTAAATTATAAAATTATAATTATAAATTTTAATATTTATTTAATATGTAAAGATATAAAAGAAATTGCATGTATTCTATCAATAGATTATAAAGGAAAGTAATGATATTGTAATTTAGTGAAATACTTTTAAAAGTTAGATAAGCATTGTATTATATTTTCATATATGATGTGATGTTGTTAAAATTATAATAATCAAACAATAATGACCTTCTATCTTTACATCAATACTCATTACACGCTCCTTAAATTTTCAATGATACCACGCTGTTAATATAGTCATTAAGGTATCAAATACATTGAATGATTAAATATTCGATTTTAAGTTTAAATTTTTTTTTAATTCTTATTTATACGTAATATAAAAAATTTTTTACTATAAAAATTATTGGATTATTGACTTACTATTTCTCTCAAAATTAATTAGTATTAAAAGCACAACTTAAATTTTTTATGATATTTAATATTATATCTCATAAAATTTATGAAATTTTATAAAAGAGCAATAATTATCGACAAGGAATGACATTGTAGAACTCCAACAAACCTTCTTTTACAATAACACTGCCTCAACTTGAACTAATTACTTTATGGCTGTAATCCTACTTTTTGGATTGTTAAGTTATTATTTCTTTTAAAATCAATTATTAAGAAACATATATTTAAATTTTAGAATACTTGAATATGATAAAAGGTATTATCGATAGATAGTAAAAATCTAAAATAATTAATAACTTAAAATACGTTAAAATTTATTAAATATATCAACAAATCTAAATTAACTCAAAGCAATAAAACATCAATAACAAATTATGTCAAATGAGGTAAAGGCAACAGTTTGTTAACGAAAGAAGTCTTGTAAAGAACTTGTCACAGGACAAAAGCCCACCAAATTAATAAAGGAGCCACTAAAATGTACCTTTCTTGAACGCAGGGAAGTTTGTGTATGCAGCATGCTCAAAAACCCCCGCACGTCTACTTTAAAACCTTAACTTGAAATGAAGAACACGCGTACACACGTTTATACATATATTACCCAATCCTACTTAAGCACTAACCTGGCAATATCTTGGCGAGGTACCTAATAATTGGGTAGGTCTAGCAACAACCCGGCTTGATTTCGATGCCAAATGTCTATCACCTTTGGTCACTCTAGCGCTAGGTAGGCTTTATCTAGGTGCCAGATTCGCACTACCTTGATCGCTTGATTCTATGCTTCTTCGGTGTCCCGCTCGAGTGCCATGTTAGCGACATCCTGGCTTCCTTGATTTGTGCTTAGGCTTTCAATATGTGCACTCTTGGCATATGATTTTCATATCAATTTTGAACATGGAATAAACCAACTTAACTAGTTCTTAACAAAAACGAGACAAAGGTAATATTGGTCAATTTAATAAAATTAGTAAAAGTATTGTATAAATGTAATAAGTTCCACCCAAACAAAAAAAAAAGGTAAGGAGGTGGTACTCATCAGTGAATGGCAATTTGAGAAGCCAATGCTGATGATTAAACGAATTTAGTGTATTTTCTTAATTTTTTATTTTTAAGTTTTGTAAAATAATATATTAATGTAAATTAAATGATTCAAGAAGTTAAAAAATTTCATTTAAATATAACATAAATCTAAATGGACAGGCATGAGAAGTAAATAGATAAACGGTACTTATATTCATATTCGTTAATTTAATAAAATTATACATAGCATTTTTTTTAACATCCACTGGAAACGGATACAAGGGTAAGATTGTCATTCCATCATACATCGCATATTTGGGAAGTCATAAATCCAGAAACAGCTAGGCAACAGCAAAGCACAACGCACCAGATCAATACAGCTAGATTCATGTCAGCTTTCCCAACCCACCCGCTAAGTTTCTGGTGCGAAATTATATTATCATTATCAAAAAGGTTTTCTATTTTATGTAATTTTGTTTTACACCCCAGTTTTATTCCAATCGTTAAAACCTAAACTATGCAGAATTAACATTATGCACAGTCTTCAGCCATTCACGACGTGCCACGTGGTTTAAATATGAGAAAACGGGAAAAAGGAGGTCAAAACAGAATCAGCCAGGTATGCAAAAATGGGAAATGGACCTTGTTCTGCTTTGTCCTTCTCTGTGACGTACTCTCTCTCTCTGCGTACGCTTGTTGTCACGCCAGTCTGTCATTTCTATTAAGCTCTTTATATATATTGAATTTCTAAATATAAATTTAAGCAGGCTTCTCTCTCTTTCTCCCTCGGCTCTCTCTGCACATATAAATAAAATTACAATCACTACGAATTGTTTCTATTAACGTTTGGTTCTGCTTTCTGGCGTTGGATTCTTTAGGTGGCTACAAAATGAGTCTCTTCGGCCTCGGAAGCAGGTTATTTTGAATTTCTTTATCCGTTTACGTGTTTCAATTTCACAGTTTTTGATTGAATTGGTTCCGGTTTTAATTGAGACGACGACGACGACGAATGATCTTAAATATTTCGTGTTAATTCTCTGAAACATCGTGTTTTGATTGCATTTGTGGTTTTAACGACGAGATCTCTTATGGACTTTGAAAAGGATAACAATCGCAACATTGGAGATGATCAATTCAATTGTACCGGCATAATTGTTTTTTTTTTTTTAATTGAATATTCGTACTCTTAAATTTGTGCCTCGAAGATGAAGTTTTTGCTCCACCTATTCTGATTTCTTGAATTTTAGACTCACAAAATCATGTCTATTTGCAATTCCAGTAATTTCAAGTGCCGTATTTTATGATTGAAGAGATTTATGGTTTCTAGGTCCTAACTTTTGGTAAGCCATTAGCGTTTATGAGGCAAAATTATTTTCATGCCGTTCATATGCATAAGGTTGTGTTGTTGTTATTGGCTATGATGAAGAGACATTACTGTTTTTTCGTTCATTTAATTTGTGTGCAGTTGATGACATGGCTAGAAATTAACAACTAGGTTCCCTAAATGATGTTGTCGTTATTATTGCTTTTGTGGTATGTAGAAACCAGAAGACATTTCGTCCCAAAAAGAATGCTCCGTCAGGAAGTAAGGTTGGTGTTGTTCCCCTGGCTGTGCGAAGCCCTTTATTTCTAACGAAAATATTTGTAGGATGGCTAGTATTCAGTTTAACGAACGCATCTTTTATGTAAATTCAGGGTGCACAACTTCAAAGACATATCGATGCCACACTGGGCAGTGGGAACCTGAGAGAAGCTGTACGACTGCCTCCTGGAGAAGATATTAATGAATGGCTCGCTGTCAACAGTAAGAATGTCAACATTTGGGTTTCTTAACTGCAACTTATTGTAGTAAATGTGGCAATTTACTGATTTAGTTTGGTTTTATTTAGAATCTACTCCGTCTAATGTAAGTTAAAAACAATGAAAACACAGAGGGCCTAACTGAGATCAGTTACTTTTACTTTTCCAGTTAAACTGTAAAATTGATGATTTGTGCTACTTCAATTTGATTTACGTGTTTTTGTTCCTTTGCACAGCGGTGGACTTCTTTAACCAAGTGAACATCCTGTTTGGTACTTTGACAGAATTCTGCACACCATCCAACTGTCCAATGATGACTGCAGGACCAAAGTATCACTCTCGACACCTTAACAAATTTTCCTTCTAATTTATCTGTGTGGAATGTCAATGTCCTTGTTTTTAAAATGTTACTGAACTTGCTGTATGTGTGAACTAGCCCAGACAAATATCATATCATGATGTAACTTTTAAGATTGCTAATTTTTTTCTTTCACAATCATCTATTTTCAATATAACCTGCATAATTGCAATGCATTATGCAGTATGTGTTAAATTTATTTTACCACTATGGCATCAAATGTTACTTGTGCTTTGGTCACTTTAAAGGAATAATAAAGGGTCTGCACAAGGTATTTGCAGGTAGGTAATCTCGACTGGAAAGTGCTATTTTTCTAAATATGGCAAGCGGGCTTGTTGTTGCATACTAAATTGATTTACAGAATATAAAATAAAAATTCAATTTTTTATAAATGATTTAGAGGTCAAGTGAAAGCTGGTGGATTAAGTGACTATTTGTTTGCAGCAAATTTTAGAAATGAATGCTAATATTCCTGCAATTTTGCTCTTTTCCTTTTCCTCTCTCCGTTTATCTTCTAATGTGGTGGTAACCAATTTTCTAAACATTCATGTTGGCGTTTTCGGTCTATACTTGTAATTTGGAAATGATGTCATAGTAATTCTTTATAGCAACAAAATTCATTATTTTATATTCATGCTACCAGTGCTGAATTCTGGTTAACTTTTTACAGATACGAGTATAGATGGGCTGATGGAGTTGCAATAAAGAAACCAATAGAGGTATCTGCTCCAAAATATGTGGAGTATCTGATGGACTGGATTGAAAGTCAGCTAGATGATGAATCACTTTTCCCTCAAAAGTTGGGTAAGTAAAATCTCTACTCTTTAAGGAAACAAAAAATGCATTTTGATCAAGCATTTGTTTCTTAAATGTAATTGTTGTGTGCTTGCTACAGGATCACCCTTTCCTTCTAATTTTCGAGAAGTTGTTAAGACAATATTTAAGAGATTGTTCCGCGTATATGCCCACATCTATCACTCACATTTTCAGAAGATTGTTAGTTTGAAGGAAGAAGCTCATCTAAACACTTGCTTTAAACATTTTGTTCTCTTTACTTGGGTAAGTTTGGCCTTCTTCTTTTTTTTCTTTTTTTAATGTTTTATAACTAAACAAATCTGTCTATTTACTTGTCATGTGATGTGATGGGATGCAGGAATTCCGATTGATTGATAAAGGCGAGCTTGCACCTCTCTATGACCTTGTAGAGTCTATTCTGCAATTATAACATTCGTTTTATTTGTTTATTTACTTGTTTAAAAATGTATTTTTGAGAACATTTGTTAAGAAAGTCTTGCTCAATTCCCCACACACCATACCCCCCCCCCCCCCCCCCAAAAAAAAACATTAATAAGTGAAAATTTTTTAAAAATTAAAATAAAATAAATTATTTAATTTTTTTAATCATTCGTTTAAATAAGATTATGTTAATTTTAATAATTTTTTATTAATTAAATAATTTTTTATTAATTTTTTTATTAATTAAATAATTTTATTTAAGACATCTTCGCAAAGAGGTTCTGGCATATGTTTGCTCATTTTTTATCCGTAGAAGGAGACGCCAACAGTCCTCTATCACTCAGATTGTTCTTCTGAGCCAAGAAAAACTGAGATTAGTTAGAAAGGTTAAGTGCTATTATTTAGGAGTAGTAATTTTGATTAGCGAATCATATTCATGTTTAGTTGTAACTTTGTCATGTTAAATAAAAATTAATTTAAATTTAATTTATTTAATAATCGTATTAAAAATTAAAAATTTTAATATAATATAATTAAAATAGTAAAATAAATTATAAATATATTGTTTGTTTAATATATATTTTTTATATATTATAATATTTATAATAATACATACATAAATATTAATTAATTTTATTTTAGATATAATTA
>CP135556.1:7115693-7146074 GCA_032402905.1 Khaya senegalensis | reverse complement strand
TTGAACTATAAATATTTAATTTAATAAATATATATAAAACTAAATGATATGAATATATATAAATAAGTGTTATAAATTATTTACTTTTATAAAAGTATTTTAATTATTGTAAATATTTTTATGATTATTAAAATTAATTAAATTAAAAAATTTTATTTTAAAAAGATAAGAATTCAAAATTTTACATTTACAAGTATTAGTCTATTTAATTCTATCTTTTTTTAAAAATAAAAATTTTTAATTTAACTAATTTTAATTATTATAAAAATATTTTAGAATAGTTAAAGTAGTTCTATACAAGTAGACAATTTATAATACATATATATATATATGTATATTTATATCATTTAATTATATATATATTTATTGAATTAAATATTTATAGTTTAACATGAGTAAGTAATTTATAGTATTACTTTATTAAAATTAGCACATAATTTATTTATGTTTATTTAATTAAATTAAATATTAAAATATAAAAATAATTTTTAAAGTACTTTTTGTTAGTTTTTAAAATTTCAGGGAAGGTATATATTAGTTCTTAAAATTTCAGGAGAAGCATGTGAAAAATATTATTAATATCTAAAACTATATATAAAAATATTTTAATCATTTTACTATTTTAATTACTATTAAAGAGTACTTTTTGTTAATTTTATAAAATCTTATATTTAGATATTATTTTACCAAACTTCAAGGGTGGTAGTTGAAAATACTCCTTTTACTTTCAGTCCTCCAACTACTTTGTTGCGATAAAGTTATCAGTTTGCATTTGATAAAATAAATTATTTTCATGCACAATATAAATGTCATACAAAATCCATTTATCTAATTCCTTTCTTATTAGTGACAAACTAACTTCAGTTTTTCCCATATTAATTAAGCCACTGCCCCCAAAATGATGGAAGGAATGGTTGTTTGAACTTTTCCAACCATCCATTTGAAAATTCAAATGAGGTACCTTTGGGTTAAAATTGCCTTAAAAAATATTTTCCTTCTGTTTTAGCAATTCACTACTCATATTGATAATATACTCTTGAGGGCATACAAACTATTCGTATAGTGTAGACTCTATTGTTGGATACTTTATTATCTTTAAACATTTTACTTTTAGATTCAACAATACTTCTTCGTGAAGGAGGTCGATTGATCATTTGAGTGTTTTATATGCTATTTGTAATTTCTTAAAACTATGAGTATCTTCTAACCACTTTACAAAATCTTTTTGCTTCTAATTAGAATTTGATTCTTTCATTTTGCACAACTCAATGTGAATAATTTCAGTCAATTGAGTTCTAAGTATTAATTTTGGTGGCATGGTTGATTTGCTAAAGGAAGAATGAAGAGTATCACTTGAATTGGTTGAAGATTGCATAGGTTGTGTTATACAATGTATAATATTTATAAAATTTAAATTGAGAGAACAAAAAAATTAAAGAGAATACAAATGTTTAGACTTTTAAGATTACTTTGCATTTTCTCAACAATATATAGATAAGTATACTAATTTTTTTGAAACTACATCTATCTCTCAATATCTATACATTTGATTTAACATCCTTTATTAATTAATTATTAACATAGTGCATACTTTACCTCTCTATTATTTGCATTGAGAATAACCAAATTAAAACAATAATTTTAATAATTAAATCTCTATTAAGTTATAAATTTCTCATAGTAATAAAATTAGTTTTGTTCTAATATATGATTATAAAAAGATTTTTTTTTTGTTTAAATTGATTATTAAAAATTGTAAATAATTATCTTATGTTCATTTTTATTTTCTTAAATAAAAACAAAATATATAATTTTGATTGATTGACAATAAATTCTAAAATGATCTTCTTCAATGTGAGTGCAATATTTATAAAGAGTGGGGACACAAAAGGAGAAATGTGACATTTTTAACATCTCGTGTATTTGATACTAAAACAAAACAAATTACGTTAAAATTTATGTTTTTAGGTCTTTAGATTTTTGCACCTATTGTGGTATAGCCGTTTATTGATGGAAAAATTCAGATTTTCAAAATTTGACATATGTGGTTTAGTTTGTGTTCTTAAAAATATTCAAATTTCTAGATTTTGCACCAGTTGTGGCTTAGCTACTGACATCCAAATTTTAGATTTCTAAAGTTTTTTGCCATTGACCATCAATTTTAGTATTAGATCTTTTATCACTATTCTTTTGCACGAGTTCTTGAACTAAAATTTAGTTCTCAATAGAGGTCTGATTTCTGTTGGCTTTTGATCACTTGGCAACACAGTAATAGAAATTAGAGCGAGTACTGTTGTTGCTGTGGTCAAAGTTCCAACTCATGTGCTCATCAAAATGCAACAATTTGTCTAACCTAATTGGTGTCAATGAAACAGAAGTAGGTGGTAAGAAATACCGATCACGTACTTAATTTAATTTTATACTCTTGAATTTGGCTGCTTAAGTGCTGAATATTTTTTGTTTCATTTAGAAAAAATGAGCAGATTTTGCATACATATTTGTTTCTAGCACTGAGCTTAACAAACTAAGCTCATAGTTGGAAATTTATGCTAGCTAGAATTCGGTTTCAAGCATCTGTGGGCAAACTGAGCCTATATTTGTTTCAATGTTTTATGTTTCTGCCATAGGCGGTCATCAGACACACCTTGCATGATAGCTTCATTTCCGTAACATTTTTCTGACATTGAATTACGTACATAACATTCAAACTCCAAGAAGCAACCCAACTCAATCTGAGTAAAAAGGTTTTTGGTTTTAGAGAACTTAAATGATATGGAATATGCTCAAAATGATTTGGCAGCAGATTTTGCATATTCGTAATCCACAACATGGAAGTAGTAAACCTATTTTTTGTTTCCTTCGGAATTGGTAAGCCTTGCAAAACTTGATACTCTTACTTCGCGGATTTAGGCCTTACATAGATAATTTATTTCCTTCTGATAAGGCACGGATGGGAATTTGTTTGAACAATTGGGATGCATCCCAGCTTGGCGATATGATAACGTTGCATATCTTTTTTTCGCAGATATGTTGGTTTGCATTCTGTTTTATGTACTACCTACATGCTTTCTTTCTACAAAAGCTGTGAGGTGCAGTTTTGAGCTTTTTGAGAGTTGTCAGGCAGTTAGTTATCCAGGTGTTAAAAGAACACAAAAAATTTTCTGATGTAAGCATAACTGTATAAGAAACAGAATTTTTGATTAATTATTGAATGCATGAGCGCCATTAAAGTAACGCCGTGATTGAAGCC
The DNA here is from genome assembly GCA_032402905.1 of Khaya senegalensis. Classification (NCBI taxonomy): domain Eukaryota; kingdom Viridiplantae; phylum Streptophyta; class Magnoliopsida; order Sapindales; family Meliaceae; genus Khaya; species Khaya senegalensis. The sequence goes on along the minus strand of CP135556.1, from coordinate 7,142,824 downwards.
TCAATTTTTCTTTTCTTTTGTTGATATTTAATTTTGCTTAATTGGCTGTTAGGTACTTTATTTTTGTTTGCCGTTTTGTTTATGCTTACGGGAGTGTCAACCGCTATGTAAAACGAGTCATTTTATAAGTTTGGGTTATAAAAGCTTCTCTTTCTTGTTTTGAAAAACGAAGATACTAGAAATATAAATTTTAGAATTATCATTCCAGTTAGAGAAAAAATTTTTAAAATGAATTTATTTTGCACTTCATCTACATTATGTAAATAATGGCATTCAATTTACCTTTATCAAAATGATCACTTTCATAATTTTCAAATAATTTTATTTGACACATAAAATATATTAACATGCTGCTAACTTTTATGAGTGTACAATGTTGCTATTTATGTTTGTGAAAAATAGCCAGGAGCATGGTGGTGCCATGCTTGTGACATTGTTGACAAGCATGGTACCACAAGTTGGTGAAAGCCAGTCACATTTTTATATGTTTTAATTGTAAACAATCATGCGAGGGTAAAATTATTCAAAAATATGTTTAAAAAATGTAAGCAGTTGTTAGTTGTTGAAATAAATCAGAAAAAATGAGTGATTAAAAATTTGATCTCAATAAACTTGATTTTGACGAGAGTGATATGAAAAGTGAATTAGACATGAATTTATACAAGCCTCTTACAAATTAATATTGGACAAGCGAGTAGAAATGTGTAACCACAATAAATCTTTAGAGAAATAAGTAAATAGTTTTCTAAAGGAATAATTTAAAATAAAAAGAATGATGCACTCAATAGAGATTATTATTATTATTGAGAATAATAAAAGAATAAGTGAGGTATAATATAAATTTGACTACATTGTAAAATTCTTTCAAATGTTAAATTTAGGTATATCAACACTTGATTATATTTTGACTTTGAATACATATGATAATGATAATCAAGGACTTGAATATGCTAGAGAAAAGTCATCATATTCCAAAATTATTTGTAAAAGCTACAATTACTGAAATTCCTTTCGGTATGATTAAGAGTAAGATTCTGAGTCATTAATATTATAGGTTTTAAGGTAAAACTAAAAAATTCATTTTTATTTGTTATTATTGCAACTTAAAAGGTCATACTCAGCCAAACTACTTTAAGTTTTTGAAATTTTTGAAAAATAACATGACATAAAATCTAAAACTACTCCTAGGCTTAGAAAAATGTAGGTAAAAAAAATCAGAAATAAAATACTTGGTTGCTTATTCCTATTTGAAACATGTACTATTAACGCTTAGTATTTTGATAGTGAACGCTCTAAACATATGATAGGAAATAGTGAAAGCTTATCAGATTACCATACGTATTTTGAAGAACATGTGACTCTTGGTGATGGTGCGAAAGAACAGGTTTTAAGAAAAGGGATTCTTGATGTCGATGGATTTCTAAAGCTGAAAAATATTCTTTGTATTGAAAATCTCAAGGTAAATCTTATTAGCATTAGTCAAATTTGTGATAATGATTTTTGTATAAAATTTACACAAGAAAACTATTAAGTGTTTGATAAATTTTATAATCAATCAAATACATCAAAGTAAAACATTTCTTTTTAACATTCCTTATATGACCAAATTCCTTAAATGGCTAAATTTTTCTCCTTAGGATCAAAACTTCATACTTGCAAATTTTGTATCAATTCATACTAAATATCGTCTCAATTTCATCATTCAACTTATAAGTGCATTAAAACACAATTTCTTCCTAACATACGTATATGGCTGAATATACCATCATGTATACATGCCTTGATTTTTTTTTTCAATTCTACTTCCAATTATGCTCAACAAAACTTCAATTTCATAATTTCACATCCAATTGCAATAACATAATTATTTATGAAAACCTTAATTTTTACTATACAAAAAATTATGAAAACCTTACCTTTCTTCACCAAAATTTGTTCTTTCTTATTTTTTTTGATATCTTCCTCCTTCTTTCTACACAAAACCACCATTCTACATCAATTTTCCTATATTACATAAACTTAAAAGACATGAAACTTGAAAATTCATACCTCAAATGAAAGCTTTCCAAGCCTTCTTCCACTTTTCCTAAAGAAATTTATTAAAATGTTCTTAATTTCTCTAAGATTTTGGTTTGAAAATTTGAAAAAATAAGAAACAAAGAGAGGGAGAAAGGTTTGGCAGCTTTGGAGAAAAATTGAGAGATTTTTAGCTTGTTCTCCCTTTTATTTAATTAATTATAGCACATTTCTAATTTTGCCCCTCCTTTTTTCAATATAAGGACCAATATGTCCTTATGCCATTTACTTATTTATCCACTCATTTTTTAGTTATTCCTTTTTTGTCCTATAAATTTAACTCCCACTTTATCCCTTTATTCTTTTTGATATGACTATTTTGCCCTTAAAAAAAATGTCATTTTTATCCTTTTTCGTCTTTTCTTTTTGAAATGATCATTTTACCCTTGACAAAAATATGTCTTTTTTTTTTTCTTAAAAATATTTTTAGATTTCATACATTTCAAAGAGATCATCCATCTACACCCCTTGATAAAGAGTTCGTGGTTTACATTTTATTTTTAGGAGTCTTTTTTAGGTATATAGTGCTCTTCATTGATAGATAAATATTTTATAAAAGAAATTTAGAGGGATTTTGTGGAGATATTATGGTTCCAAATAAAATATGCATTATCTTATAGTTGAGAGTCTCGTAATTAAAATACAAATTAACAACAACTCCTAAGAACGTATCTAATATAAAATAACCAAAAAGCCCACTTGATATATTTTTGAGTCCTTGAGAGTATTATCTTAATCATCATTATCTACATTACCTTGAAGTTTTTCTAAAGGGGAAAAGGAAGGTGTAAACAAAAACCCTGATATTTAGTAGAGATAAATGATCACTTATCTAAGTTGATTTTATAAAAGCCTTGCATAATTAGTATAAAATAATTCATGCTTATTGTCATTAAAATCATCAATGATGCTCACATTTTTTGAAAATCTACAATTTATACGTAACATATATTATATAATTAAAATAAGCATCAATGATTAAGTTAAATTATCGAAATTGATTATGTGGTTACACATCAATAATAAACACAATGGGACCATGTAATAATCATAATAAACAAGTTACTATAATGGAACTACAAAATAATTCACTATATACATTTTAAAGACTCGCATTCAAGGATAAGCCAACACTATCCCCTTCGATCAATTATAAATAACAAATAATAATTTACATATAATTAATATCATTATCAATTAAAATTGGGCAACAAAACAAAATAAATTTGATAAATTGCCATGCAAGCAACTCATTTAAAATAAATTATTTATTCATTTAAAGTAAACAATTGTTATGTACATTATAACTGCAAGATATGTCACTCAAATATTTTTATTAAAACATGATAATTGCTTTAAATAATTTCATCTTTATAACATAATCATAATTATGCACATATATACACATATTAAAATTGTTTTAAAATTCACAACCAAGATAAGAGTTCAAGAATTGTCTTTATAAGAGGTCAGAAAAAGATTTGTTTGAGATTGTCGAAATTTGGGCAAAAAAAAAAAAAAATTGATAAAATTTGAGTATCTATAAAACAATTAATAAATTTACGAAATAAACCTTGATCTTTTTAAAATTATAATTAAATTATATATATTTCAAAATCAATCAATTTCATAAAATTTCTCACAATTAAACTTTCAATTAACATATAAATATTCTTTGTAGTATATACATATTAATTACCTAAAATTTTGTTTGTCAAAGTAAAACTCAATTGCTCATTTTAGATTAATTTTAGCAAATTTTATTTTGTCGCAAAACCTTCGCACATAAACTACACTCAATTAATGTGAAAAGCTCTTGCCAAGTGAAATTCCATAAGCATAATACTAGTAATTAACTACCAAATACATAAATAAATAATGAAAGAGATTATATGCTTTCATGTGCAATTTACATTAAGAAAATAATTATTTGTTGGGCATCTTTAAAAAAATTTAAATTCTAATTAGTTATCAAAATATCCTATTATTCTTCAAAGTAAACACATACACACAAATTTTTTTCAAATTATACACTTATCCTGTAAATAAAATAACTTTGTAGTAAGTGCATAATTTCATGTGCGCTTTCATGTGTAATTCACTTAAAAATTAATTACTTGTCCGATGTCTATTAACAAATTTTAATTCCAATCAATTATCTAATCAAATGTCAATGTATTATCATAGACACAAATGATGTCAAAAATGATTTTACACACAAACACACATAATGTTTTGAAAGCATACATTAACCCCATAGACAAAATAATTTACATAAATGAATCACACATACACACAGATGATTTCAAAAATAATCTCACACACAAAAACACACATATAATGCTTTCAAAGTATACAATTACCCCAAAAATAGAATAACTTGTATTATAAGACATACATAAACACAAATGCAAATGACTTCAAAAATGATTTTATTTCTTAATCGTAAGAATCACACACATAATCCTATTATTCTTCAAAGTATACATTTAACATATAATCTTTTCAAAGTATACATATAGCCCACAAACAAAATAACTTATATTATGAGTCACACACACATAAATGATGTCAAAAATAATTTTAGTTCTTAATTAGTAAGAATCGCACACATAATTTTAGTATTCTTCAAAGAATACACTTATACCATGAACAAAATTATCAAGTCTCGATCTATAAATATGAGAACTTAACAACCCCTACACCTCACAAGGATATCTTCCACTGGTAACTTAGGTGAATGTGTAAGGCATATAATATCGCATATACACCAAAAAATTACATCACACACACACACACACACACACACATGTATTATACATGTGTGTGTGTGTGTGTGTGTTATAGAGATATGCATTAGAATTAATCATGTTATAAGGTTCAAGGATATCAATCCTTTTGTATATATACTTTTGTGATTAGTTATAAAAATATTTACAATTAATTTAATGACAATTATTTCATTTTGTATTTACTTAGTTGCTATTTTTTAATTTAATTTATATGCAAAATAAGATCCCATGATATATTATATGTCATAACTCTATTTATAAAGAGTTATAGATATGAGCACAAAGTTTTTGATTTAAGTACATTCGAATTTGATTTTGGTTGAGGTAATGTCATGAGAAATAATAATGTTGCATGATTGGCATATTTTTGTTGTTGCTATTGATTAGTATACACTATTAATAGTTGGGCGATAAATCTCATATTATAAGAGTATAAATATGGGTAATACATTATAGAAAATATTATTAAACTTGACCAAACGTGGTGAATCACATGGGTGATTATCCATAGTCAATGATTCTTCATACAACCGTACCAATGTATCACTAGTTCTTTAACTTGAGATATCATGACTGCCCTTCACATTTAGGCATATTGTTCACTTGTGTATATTATACTATACTAGTCAAACTTAGTAAAAGAAACTTAATGGCAGTATGTTCTTATTATAAATTCAATAGTATTTTGAATGTTTGGCATATTTGTATTATGATATTTTGATTTATATACATATCATTTAATTATGTCATTATTATATATTTGTGTATTTAATAAATATGATAATATCTTTAGAATAGTAAGTTCAAATAGTTTGACACTATTATTAAATGTTCCTAGTTAAACCTTATTTTGAATAGGATAACAATAATGTATGGAGAGTAATATGTATAGTGATTAATAATAATATGTATGTGTTATAATATAAGATATCAAGTCAATACATTGATAAAAGTTAGTGAACTAATACACTAGACTAACTCATTATAAGAATATTACGTGAATTATTATATGAGTATTATAAGTAATTTTCATAGTAACAATAGTGTATATGATCCTTGGATTTGATATCACCATAGTTTTCAATATAAAAAATAATATATTTTAATATTTTCAAATATCATTTGTAAAAAGATAAACTATAAAGAAAATAATCAAATATGTCATAATTCATATAAAAAATTGTGTGTGATTAAGATAAAATTTATCCCTCATATATAATGTAAGTGATATCTTAAACCCTTTGATTGAGTGAGATTTTGATAAATGTATGGCCATACTTAAATAAGTTAATATATGATATTAATTTTATTTAATAAAATAAGTCCACTCAAGATATCAAAAAAATATATAATTGAACTATACGAAAAATATACATTCTATACCTCGTGTTCAATTAAGATACTTAGAACAAATAGATTAAATTATACGGTAACATTAATCACAGACAAGATGATGTTAAACTAGTGATATTCTTATTATTTGAGTAGTCATGATGTATTACTATACACTGCTCATACTTGTAACACTAAAATTATATTTTAGTATCACTGTCAATATAACGAAAACTAATTGGATCACACATTAAGATATGGAATAATATATATATATATATATGTAACACCCTAAATTTAGGTATGCTTTTGAACTCCCACTCAATTTATTTTTAAAATTTATGAAATTGAAGTAAAAAAAGATAAAACTTAGGTGAAATTTCATAAAAAGAAAGATATGGACAATATGGACATGCTAGGTGTAAAATGGTTATTACACTATAATGAGATGGGCAAAATGGACATCGAATGAAATGTTAAGTTATAGAATTGAATAAGTAACATTGGGGGGGGGGGGGGGGTCGTGGGGGGGGGGGCGCAAAGAATAGAATAGAGTAATTAACCTTAAAATTGCAAAAATTGCTATTTTATTGAAAAATGATAATTTTGCCAAAAAGAATAAAATTGACAAATTAAAAAAGTTTGAGAAGATAGAATGAGAATCCAACCACCCTAAAATCCTTAAAATATTGTAAATAATATGTAGGAAGAAATCAAAACTTGATTTGGATATAAATTCTCTTAGAAAATTAAAAACTTAAACACAATACACGTAATACAAAAATAATAACAATAATATGATCATAAATAATTACAATGACAATAATACATATATTTATAAACAATCACATAAACATATAATAATGTCAAAATAATACTTTCATAAGAATTTATAACTAAAAAATATTTTTGAAAATATATTCAAATATATACATATGTTTATTATGATTTTTTTTTTAAATGTTTAGTATACTTATCTCTTGAAAATCATAATAAAGACTAATTTAAGTGTTTTGACCTATAATAAAAAAATAATTAGCATTTATAAATCTCTTATACAGTTTCACAAAGCACATATAATTATATGAGACCTCAAATTGCTTATAAAACTAAGCATTTTCATTGTTTAAATTTAATCATTTATTCTAACAGTATTATGTCATATGTTAAATAACTCCTAATCATTGATTTTTAGAAAATATAATACATTCTCAAATGTCATAAATTTTGTAGAGATAACAAAAATATATAAATAGTAAGTTATTAAAATTTTTGAGTCTAAATTATACTTTAACTATTTGATAATTTTATTAAATAAAAATTAATAGTGAACTATTTGCATTCAAAATTTCATAACAAATCATAAATATAGAATTTTGCCCTTGTGGGATTCCCATACCCATTTTAAAAAAATAAGTAATAACTTTTAAACAGTATATAAAAGAAAACACTATTTTTTTTTTTTTTGACAAAGCAAACATTCATTGGATATATACTTATTTACAATATATACAAAATATCAAAAATATGATTTATAACAAAAGTACAATTAATACAGCGTCAAAAACTAGTATACCCAATTCTCTTGACAGGTCACTGTCCTGAGGGTTTGCCCGGTTCCACTGCCCTACTAGCTATACCTAAAAATCATTTCAACCACGGAGTGAGTAATTTAAAATTACTCAGTAAGAACTATAAAGCCCAACAAAATAATTTAACAAACTATAATATTCCAACCATATAAATAATAACTAATCAGGAAAACAATATATTCTGTATATCCTCGTTACACAGCAACCAGTTATTAGGACTAACCATCCTAACTACGCAATTAATAATTCAATGAGGATATTACGAATAATCATAGTATTGTACCACTTTCTTTTGTACATTTTCTACCCGTCTATTCTAATTATACTATCCTATTCTCTTTTCATTTGATCAGTCATTCTTAGGCAAACTATGAATCTTGACCACGTTATTTATCTTGCACACCAATATATAAATAAGTTGGGCACAATTATAATGCTACCATGGGTTCATCATGCCCTTAAGGGCGCCATGGCGAACTGCCGCTTCCTACCATGGGTTCAACGTGCCCAAAGGCGCCATGGAGGACTGCCGTGGTTTCTCACGTACCATTTCGGACACCACAAGGACGACTGTGGGTTCCATGTGTCCCAAAGAGCGCCACAGTAAATAATAAATCATTATTCCATTTTGTCCTAAGCGGCTCTGCCAGTGTGCAAGAAAATTCTGAAATCATACCTTAAGGATATTGGCTACTTATACTTTTCTTCACAATTCATCATATGTTCATATTACCTATTTACCCTTTACTATTACTCAAGGACTTTTTAGTAATTTATTAAAATTCTAATCATCAAATATACAACATTTTTATAATTTCTACCCAATATAAAATAATTTATACCTATCGACACCTTTCGATATCTACCCATTGATGTACCACCAAATCAATTATAAAAATAATATTCCTAATAATAACAATAACCAATTTATATATATATATATATATATATATACTTCTAATCCAATTACGATACATATATATATATATATATATACACATACACTCACGCACACATCTACATACATACCTATATTAAGGTATTGCTACATTAAACATACATCGCCGGAAAGGTATTTTAAAATACCTCTTTAGACGATGGATGTTGGCGGACTAAGACGTGACTATAAGGAATATTTAATCATTAATTTTTCACAATTACAATTTTATATATATATACATATACATATCTACACACATATTTAATCAACCACTTAAAACACTTCCAAATTCCACACTCATACCCATTCTCCGGCAATGGGATTTTCTTTTATATATATATACACACATATTTAATCAACCATTTTAAATACTTCTAAAATAATATAATTTAACACTAAATATACAATACCCAAAATTGACTATTTTGCCCTTTTTCTATTTTTCTTCCATTTTACACATCTAAACCAATTCCTACCAATTCCATTTATTCCCAATACAATTATTAACACATAAACACATCAAAAATATCATAATTTAACAATTATGAACAGTAACCCGAAATGGACCATTTTGCCCTTTTTTTCTATTTTTCTTCCATTTTTCACATCTATCCTAATTTCTACCAATTCCATCTATTCCCAAACACATTTATACACATTTAAACATATCAAAACACACTAAAATCAAACATTTAAGTACTTTATAAATAGTGACCGAATATGTCCAATTATGCACAAACTAAATTCTTTCTTATTTATACAATTCTATCCACTTCAATATATTTTACAAATACTCAATTTTACAATTTAGGCATCAATTCTACAAAACCCCTAAATTACAAAATTAGGGTTTAGGGTTCTTACCTCAAATTCAAATATGATGATTATAGCACCAAATCCAAGCTAAAAAAACCTAAAATTTCATTTAATCCATAAAACTATTATTTAAATAATATTTTCCAACAACTCTAAAAACTAAACTTAATAAAATTAAGAAATTTTACCGTCAAATTAAAGCTCTCGACGCGTAGAACAAGTTTTCATTCTGCGGTAACGCAATTAAACGGGCGGATTAAAAGATTTTGCTTGATTTCTTTGCAAAAAGTTGAAAGAAAAAGAAATGGGAGCTCTCGGGAAAGAAAAGAGAAAAAGGGTGAATTGGCTTCAATTTTGAAAAGTCAACCATTCTTATCCACATTCATATTTTTAAAAATTATACTATTGCCCAATAACTTTTCAAAGCTTCCATTTGACTCCTAAGAAAATTATGAGGCTACCTAGGCTATTTTCATATTCTTTCACTTTAGTCCATTAGATTTTAGTGACACGAAATTCAAAAATTTCTTATGAAATGACCATTTTGCCCCTAGGGAAGAAAATTGGTCATTTTGGTCCTTTTCTTCTCTTTTCTAAAGGTATTCTTGTCTAAATTCGATTTTGTTTCTTTCTACGTGCTTCTAACAATATTTCTAACATTATTAAAAATTTAGATTTCAATCTGACCTTTGTGACATTGGTAGATTGACCATTTTACCCCTTTCTGATAAAATTATCATTCTATTTATTTTTTTTTTTCGGCAAATTAGCAATTCTTACCATTTTAAAATTATCCAACCTATATTTTTCTTCAGTAATAACTAAAATATAACCCTTAACTCAATCGTCTTTCATTTGATCTATCAACGCTCATTCAAAATGACAGTTTTGCCATTTACTGCTATTTTGACCCATTTTTTGCTAAAATTGCTCTAACTAGAGTTCCAAAAATTTTCTTATGTATTTCACAGCCCAAAACTCAAAATATATTACAAAAATAATTATACTAAGGTTTTAGAGGAATATCTAAATTTGAGGATGTCACAGCCCTAAAGTTTTAATATGATAAACTAGATATAATTAGAAATCAATATATAAAATTCTATAATTTTTTAAAATATTTTGGTTAACTAAAATAATTTTATCATTCAATTATTTCACAAAAATGAACAATTTTTTGCATCTTAGAGTCAGATTCAAAAAATTATTGAAAATTAAAAACATAATAATTTAACAAAATTCATAATAACCCTAAAGATATTTAATTTGTTCATTTAAAATAGTTTTGACAAATTCAAAACATATAATTTTATAAAATTTATAAATTGACTCACTATTATAATATTATCTCTGTAAAAATTTATTTTTCTCCAATTATCTCTTCACAAATAATTTTTTTTTTAATTTCTTAATCATAAAAATTTAACCTTAACATCACAATATGATTATAAGTTTATTATCATATTTTATAGAATTTAATTAATAAAATTACTTATTACTAATAGCAAATTATTAATTTAAAAATTAATATAAAATATGAAAAAAAAACTTATTATTTCTTCTTTGTCTTTTTTCTATTTTTTGTCTCTTACTTTTTTCCTCTTTCTTTCTTTTTTTCTTTCTTCCTTTCAAATATGTTTAAACCCTAAATATAATAAACTCTTCTATTTATACTAGTATAAAATATCAATTCAATCTTTAATTTAACTTTTTCTATCTATTTAATTTCAATATTATAATTTATTCTTAAAACATCTAATTATTTCTTATAGAATACATATATTCTCAAAAATATAACTTATTATTTATATATAAATATATAACATATATTAAAGAAAAATAGGGTGTTACATCACTTGTCGATGGCATATCGTATGTGGAGTAAGTTCAAGGGAGACATATAATTTTAAAAATAATAAATACAAGTAAAAAGCCAAACCCTCATCCTGATTATTAGTGAGCTCTCCCGCATACACAAATTTTTGTTCACATGAATATGATGGCCATTATACCTAGGGTTACAACCAAAAGTATCTCTTATATCATATGAAACACTAAATAATAACAATAATAATAAATTCGTAGTAATAGTCACATTATAAAGGCTTTTTAACCACTTATAATTGCCTACTAAATAAGTAATGAAATTTAATATCTTAGCACACAAATCTTAACTTTTATAAAAATATTTTTTATAAAATTAGTTTCTTATTACTTGAAACACAGTGCACTTATTTAAGCTTAAATGCTAATAAATGTGATATAAAAAAAAATCACAATAACATAATTATGAAAAATTACATTCACAAAAACACATATACTTATTAACAATCATATAAATATATAATAATATCAAAATAAATACTTTCATAATAACTATAATTAAAAAATATTCTTGAAAATACATTTAAACACGTATATATGTTTATTGCGGTTCTTTTTTAAAAACTTTAGTATACTTATATCTTGATGATCAAAATAAAAATTAAATTTAGTGCTTTGACCTATAATCAAAGGTTAGCATTCATAAGATTTTTATACTCTTTCATAAAATATAATATAATCTCATTAACCTTTAATAATATAACTTATAACATAAAATCTATTTGACAACTCAATATTCTTAAACTTACTAAAAATTAACCTTAACGACATTATTTTTAACCAAATTATAAAATAATACTCATCAAATATAATATAAGTTCTAATAAAAATATTAACCTCTTAGCTCTCACAACATTAAGTTTTTTTATATTTTAAATTTAATTACTTATTTAGACAGTATTATGCCATATGTTGAGTAATTCTCAATTTTTAATTTTTAGAAAATACAATACATTTTCAAATATTATAAAATTCTGTAGAGATAGTAAAGACCTATAGCCAGTATGCCATTAAAATTTTTTGGGTCTAAATTCGCTCTTTAACTATCTTAAATAAATTTTGATTTCAAAACATCAAATTCTACCATACAAAAATCAGTAGTAAATTATTTTTATTTAAAATTTCATAGCAATCCTATGAAACCCATAACCCCAATATATATATACACATACATGTGTATATATATATATAAATAAAGATTAAATATTCATAATTTCATCTAGTCACTAAAATAACATCTCTATTACATAAATAGTAATTTCTATAAAAATTTTGACAAGAGTTAGTCTATATATATGGACTACACTACGTGCAAAGGAAGTCAGAATACTTTCATTATCATTCAGTAATAACTTACTACTTTTTCAACATATATTAATATCATTATACATCGTCTTTTAGTACGCAGAAGTATTATGTTACACATTTTCTTATTTCACTCATTTCTGGTCTATTTTTATACCATTCTAATTCTATTCATTCTATTTTTTAGTCTAAAGTATGGATTTTATTTTTGTATTCTACTCTGTATTCTAACAGTATAATATACATACTAAACTATATAACACACATCAGCATGTAAGTAAAATAATTTAGTACATTCCATTTATTCTACTATAATTTTGATTCATTTTATTCTAAACTGGTCATACTTAAGGTATACTATGGATCATGGCCACCATACTCATCCTATACACACCCATTCATCTATTAAATTGTGCACAAACACCAGTTCTACCATGAGTTCAACATACCCTTCAAGGCACCATGGCAAATAATTACTTCCTACCATGAGTTTAACATACCCCCCAAAGCACCATAAAGGACTGTCGTGGTTACAATATATTCTTTCGGGTATCACAAAGATAACTGTTGGTTCAGTCTACCTTTCAAGGAGTCATAGTTAAAATAATAATAAATATGCTTCGCTCTGAGCGGCTCTGCTAGTGTGTAAGGAAGTTCTGTTAATCCATAATTATCTTAATTATATAATTTTCTTTTATAATCATTATTACCACTTTACCTTTAACTATTCTCAAGGACATTTCGATAATTTTACATTAACCATAATAATCACATATAACACATTCCCATATTTGTTTACCAACATTAAAAGAAATTTATACATTTTACTAAATCACACAAATAGAAGTGCATGCATCCATAATCAATAATATTAATAAAATAATAATACCTATTAATATATATAAAATATATATACATATATATATATATATTAATATATCGATATGCACTATATTATAATGCCATACCATACACTATGATACGTCGTAAAACTATTTTAAAATACCTCAGTATGGCGATGGATGTTGGTGGAATATATTACACATTCCAATATAATCCATTCTATTTTCGATAACTAATCAAAATTATCCACACCTCTAAATTTCATAAACATACCCATTCTTTATTAATGAGATTTAATTCAGTATATTCTATAACTATATCTATAAATTATTATATTCATTAAAATATAATATAATAGAACTCATATAATTATTTACACTTCCCAATGGCTGAATTTTTAATTATATCCTTTTTTTCAATGTCTTCCATTTTTATTTACCAAAGTCAAATTCTACCAATTTTAGTGTTTTACAATACATTTATAAACATATATAAATATATCATAAAATAACATTTAAGGTTATCTAAATGGTAACAAAAATTATCATTTTACCCTTTCTCTATTTATCTTCCGTTTCAACTAACCAAATCAAGTTCAGTCAATTTTGTTGTTTCACCATACCATTATTAAAAATCAGCAAATAAGGCCTTAATGAACAGTATTCATAATCTTCTAATTTTGCCATTTTGTTTATTTTTCTTTTAATTTACATATCCAAACCAATTCCTACCAATTTTTTTTATTCCCTAACATATTTATACACATTTAAACATCAAAATCAAGCATTTAAGTATTTCATGAATAGTAGTCAAATATGTCCTAATATACATAAACTAAATTTTCTCTCCTTACATAATTTTATTTACTACAATATACTTTTCAAACATTTAATTTCATAAATTATGTATTAATTTCATAAAACTCTTAAATTACCAAATTAGGGTTTAGGGTTTTTATCTCAAATTCAAGGTTGATGGCAATTGCACCAAATTCAAGTTAAAAAAATACCTAAAACACCATTTAAAACTATAAAACCACCATTTAAACCACTTTTCAACAAGTCCATAAACTAAAATTTAATGAAATTAAAAACTTTTATGTGACACTCAGATATAAGTAAACCCTAATTTTTATTATCTCTTATCCTTGGAAATATTTTATGAAGTTATTGGAAGGAGATCGAGTGAAAATCGATTAAATAGGTTATTTTGTCGGGTAGGGGTAAAATAGTCTTTTTACTCAAAATTGAGGCCAAAGTGAGTTTTAATTGCATAAAAAGTTTTAGAATTTCATAAATATTATGTTGGTATGTTTAATTTCAATTCGAGACGCGGTTGGTATATTTTTGAGAAGTCAAAAATAAAAAGAGTAAAATCATTATTTGATAAAGTTTTGATTGACCAAACTAGATGTCGATGATATAAATTAATATGATAGAGTGTGTTAGAAGCAAAGATAGATTTTATAACCATAAGGATGCCAAATTTTCTATTTTAGACAAAAAGGGGGCAATTTTACTAAAAAAGGGCAAAATGGTCATTACGTCAAGGGTCGGAAGGACTCTGCCAGATTTTAATCACCCAGAACTCTTGTAAATGTTGTAAATAAGAGATAGAAAAAATGGAATTGAATTAGGATGTGAATTTTTTTAAAAAGGATGAAAAAGGACCAAAGTGACCAATTTTCTTTATTAAGAGTAAAATAATTTTTTTACAAGGAATTAGAAGAAAAAGTGGTAATTAAAATTAATGGACTAAAGTGAAAGAATATAAAAATAGCTTGAGTACTCTCATAATTTTCTTGAGAGCTAAATGCAAGTTTTGAAATATTTTTAGACAATAGTATAATTATTAAAAATATAAATTTGGATAAGATTGGTTGACTTTTCAAAATTGAAGCAAAACCAACTTTTTCTTCTTCCTTGCCATGAGATGCTTATCTCTTTCTCTTTCAAATTTTTGGACAAAAATCAAGCAAAATCTTTTAATCCGTCCGATTAAACACGTTACCACAGAAGGAAAAATTGTTCTACGCGTCGAGAATTTTAATTTGACGATAAAAATTCTTGATTTCACTAAGTTTTAATTTATGGATTTGTTGAAAAGTGGTTTTTAATTGTAGTTTATGGTTTTTAATGGTAATTTAGGTAGTTTTGCGATATTAGAAAATTTAGTCAAGCAATTGGCATATTTTAAAGGTAAGAAAATGCAATTTTCTTTTATGGAATTTGTGATTGGTGGTTGATTTGTGTAGGAATGAATTTAGGAATGGTGTTTAG
This sequence comes from Khaya senegalensis, assembly GCA_032402905.1. NCBI lineage: Eukaryota > Viridiplantae > Streptophyta > Magnoliopsida > Sapindales > Meliaceae > Khaya > Khaya senegalensis. Next base: position 7,126,965 of record CP135556.1, on the reverse strand, counting down.
ATGAAATTGGGTATAGAGTAATGTATAAAATAGAAGAAAATTAGAAAGAGGGGCAAAATGGTAAATTCAGAGTACTATTGATCGAGCTTCTAAATAATATATTTTAATATGTTATGGTATGTTTGAATGTGTATAGGTATGTTAGGGAGCGAATGAAATTAGTAGGAATTGATTTGGGTGGACAAAATGAGGAAAAAAATTGAAAGAAGGGTAAAATGATAATTTTAGTTATTATTGTGGAGATTTACAAATATTTTGATATGTTATGTATGTAGAATACTTTATATGGTTGTTGGAATGCATAAATGAATTATTATTATGGTCGTGTGATCGGAGCGTAGTTAATAGAATTTAAAATAGATTATAATATTCATGACGTTGTACGTTGGTTGTCATAATAATTATAATAGTTATAATTATTATGTAAATTTTCTTTATTAGTAAATAATGCGTTGATGTGGTTATCCATTAATATTGGATAGTATATGATATATTTATCGTGATAGTAGAAATTATAATTGTGATGAATAAATTCCAGTGAATCTGGTAGATTGGGTATTTGCGAGTGTATGTGATTATGGAAGTGTTATGAATTTTTAGTCAAGCATCACTATCTGCAAGTGCATTATACATTCATTATGTGAACGAATTTCATATGCGCATAAAATCGAGATGTGGACGCTATTTATCATTTTTGTATGTATAAGTGCGCATATGTGGTGTTTATTGTGCATGGTTTGAGTGTACAATAGTTTTCAAAAAAATGAATGTATGACTTTAGGCCACGTGGTATTAATTGTGTAACTACATTAGTTATGGATCCGAATATTCAGATACTTTTCACACCCGCTAGCTTGGTTATAGCCAGATTACATGATCGATCATATGTGAAATATATGCTCAGCCCGATAGACGAGTGGTGTGAATGGATGAGAGTTGGGCAGATTTATTTTGTGGCCACGATCCATAACTGTGTTAGTACGACCGATCATATATTTGTCGATAATTTGTTATAAATGTCATGTATTTTTTTATTTTAAAATGCATGTAAATTTATTTGCATTCTATATAATAACTATGAGTATTATGTGAATAGTGATACAGAGTATATGGTCGAAGTGTATTTATCTCGTTAGATTATGTTAAGGCGATATGAGTTTAATAACCTCTACGTCATCAGTATAGTATAGTATATATGGTAGGGAAATAAATTCTATACTAAAATATTATATTTTCTTACTGAGCTGTTTCGCTCACCCTTTGTGGATTACGAATTTTACAGGTAATGTGACGCCACGGGATATGGATGCGAACTCTTTGAGGCGTTAACAGGGCTAGTATCTTGATGATGGGGGTATTTTTGGTGTTAATGCATAATTATGCATATGTATATATATATATATATATATACACACACACACGTTGATACAATAAACTTGTATTTTTGGGTTACATACTATGGATTATGTGTGTAACCAGGATATTATACATATCCAACTTTCGCATATATATATATATAAATTATTTTGGCTATAAATACGTTTCTTGACCCATGATATATATATATATATATTTATATAATTATTATTTTTAGATAGGGTGCGTACTACCAAGTGACATACTACATCCTAAAGATAGTTGTGTGTGTATGCATTAGTACTAAGGACAGTACTCAATCTGTGCATTGGGTGAAAATAATGGTATGAGCATAATTAGTAGCATACTTAGGTAGTATGTGACTGCATAATTAGATATAAGTGTATACGTGTGTGTAAAGGTGTACCACATCGGTGTACCGTTGGGTTATCCATTATATAAATACATAACCTCTGGTATACACTCTATCAATATTGTCGAATATCTTATTTAAAATGGATTATGTTTTAATTAATAGTTATGTGTGGATATATATATATATATATATCTTTATGTTAAAAAAAAAATTTAAATTATATCTTATGTGGTTGATTTTAAATAGAGAGGTGTTACATTTTACCATCAAATTAAAGTTCTCAATGCGTAGAATAATTTTTTTTTTTTGTGGTAATGCGTTTAATCAGACGAATTATGAGATTTTACTTGATTTTTTTTAAGAAAATAAAAGAAATTTGAAAGAGAAAAGAGAGAATGAGTTATAGGAAAAGAGAGAAGAAAAAGTTGAATTCATCCAATTTTGAAAAGTCAAATAATCTTATCCAACTTTATATTTTTGAAAATTATACTATTATCCACTAATTTTTTAAAATTTATATTTAACTTCCAAAAAATGTAAGGCTACGTAAACTATTTTCAAAATTTTTCACTTTAATCCATCAGATTTTAGTGACCCTGAATTCAAAAATTTATTATAAAATGATCATTTTGCCCCTAGAAAAAATAATTGATTATTTTGGTACTTTTTTTATCTTTTCTAAAGGTATTTTTGTCTAAATTTAATTCTCTTCCTTCTACATACTTCTAACAATATTTCTAAGAATTTTAAAAATTTGGGTTTCAATATGATCCTTACAGCCCTGACAAATTGACCATTTTGTCATTTTCGACAAAATTGCTCTTTTTTGACAAATTGGTGATTCATGCCATTCTAGAGTTATCCAACCTATATTTTTTTTTTCAGTAATAACTAAAATACAATCCTTAACTTAATCATCTCTTATTTGGTCCATCGACATCTGCTTGAAATGACAGTTTTGCCCTTTACCGTTATTTTGTCATATTTTTTTGGTTAAAATGGCTCTAACTAGGGTTTCAAAAATTATCTTATATATTTTACAATCCAAAACTCAAGATATACTATAAAATAATTATATTAAGGTATCAGAGAAATACCTAAATTTGAAGATGTTACAAAAATTTTATCAAAATAACCATTTTACCCTTTCTTGCCAATGGTACTCATTTTCACTCAATTTTTGTCTTAACGGGTTTATAAAACTTCTCTTCTATATTTTTTTTCTCTAATATAACACCTTTATCATATCAATTTCAATATAATTATAATAAGGAGTTCATTAAATATTTGAATTTTCAGGATGTTACAAATCCAAAATAAAAATTTTAACTCTAAGATTTTAGAATGATATAATATACATAATTAAAAATTAGTATATAAAATTTTATAATTTTTTAAAATGATTTGGTTAACTAAAATAATTTTATCATTCAATTATTCTATAAAAATAAGTAATTTTTTACTTCTTAAGGTCATATTTGAAAAATCATTAAAAATTAAAAATATAATATTTTTTAATCAAACAAAATTCACAATAACCCTGAATATGTATAATTTATTCTCATAAATCAATTTTGGCAAATTTGTAACATATGATTTAATAAAACTCCTTAATTGATTCACTATCTTATATCATCTCTGTAGAAAATTTATTCCTTCTCTCCCCTTTATCACTCCACAAATAATAATTCCTAATTAATAATTATAAAAAATTATAAACCCAAGGCATCACATTCTGATTATAAATTTTAATTATCATATTCTATAAAACATAAATACCTAAATTAATTATTAGACTAATGACTGATGATAATCATTAATCCAAAAATAAATATATAATAAAACAAAAGAACTTACACTTCACTCTTTTCCTCTTTGTCTATTTCTTCTTGCCAGATATGAATGAAACACGAAACAAAGCTTAAGCTATTTCATTTAAACTAAGATAGAATTTCAATTTAATCTTTGATTTTCTCCTTGTTATTTATTTTACCCCAAAGTTATAACTTATTCTGTAAATATCCAATTATTTCCTATATAAATATGTAAAATATATTTAGGAAAAAGCAGGCATTACAAGTTCGATAATAGTGTTGGATTGAAATATTAATAACATTTATAAGATCAAAATATGTGTTCACTGAAATATTTTCACAAACACATGATACGCCAATTGATCATAGCTTATATATATGCAAAAAGTTGGCAATTTTGGATGAGTTTTCATCACTTACATGATGAGTGATGATGGAGATTTATTTAATGGTGTGAAGAACTCATAATTTACACCACCAAAGGAGGAGGAGAGGCCTTGGCTGAATTTGAGCTTAGGAGGAATGGATTTTGACTTTTTTTACTTTAAATTTGGTAAAGTAAGCATATATATACTTAAAAAATCCAAATCTTTCCATTCTTGCCCTAACTTTTCAATTAAAGGTGCATAGGTGGCATAGATAATATGGATATTATCTCATAATATCTATTTCACACATGTAAGCTCAAGTACTTCAATACAAATAATTGGCTAACTTTTAACCAAAATATAATTAAACAAATATATATGGGCTAATGTGTAATTATTTTATAATTACACATTTATACTTAAATCTTTAGAGAATCAATATTATTAATTTGATCATATAATTTATAATAAATTACATTTTAATGTAAACCTAAGAAAAATTTTTTAAACACTTTAAAGAATTCATAAATATATATAACCATTATATACATTTATTTCTTCCTAAATATTATCTCAAAGGTGTTAGCCTTACTACCAATAATATTGTGACTCCCAAATACTTCTTACTATCTTTAATTATTAGTGTGACCATATGGATTAATTATGAAATAGCCATTACCTTATTCTAATCTTTTCGAGTTTATCGAACTATTTGATTGTTCAACAATTATAGTTAACATCTAGTAATGTGTCATAATCCTTAATCTACAATGAAGTCAAATTTCATCAATCTCCATGTTAATTATACATACTATTTGGATAAAATCTTTTCATTGTTTAATCCCAATTTATCAAGGGTCTATGGTACGTCAAAATCATTTACCGATGTAAACATGAACTATTGATCAATATGTGTTAAATTTGTCATCACGAACTTTTTTGTGTGACATCTAATCACTCTAACCAGAGATTTACTTTTTTAACTATTTATCAATGTTCATTTAGGAACTTAAATCCAGATTGAGCCAGCGATAACTCTAACCCTATACAACATGCCAACGGATCCCATCTTAATCATCACATGTTTTTAAATATAAATAATACGTGTCCAAATTAATTTTATCATATAATACTTGGCTAGTCTCATACTTATACAACATGTGAATTGTAATATCCTCAAATTTAGGTATTACTTAAATTCGCTATTATATTCACATTGAAGTGGATATAGTAATAGTATTGGAGTAAAGAAATATAGAAGAGAAGTTTTAAAAAGTCATTTGGAGAGAATTTAGTGAAAATAGGTACTATTGACAAGAAAGAGTAAAATTGTTATTTTGATAAAGTTTCGATTGACAAAGTTAGATGTTGAAGATGTAAATTAGTGTAATTGAGTGTGTTAGAAGAAAAGATAGATTTTATAATCCTTGAAATGTCAAAATGTGACACTTAGATATAAGTAAACCCTAATCTTTATTATTTTTTGTCCTTGGAAATGTTTTATGAAGTTATTGAAAGTAGACCGAGTGAAAATCGATTAAATAGCTTATTTTGTCGGGTAGGGGTAAAATAGTCTTTTCACTCAAAATTGAGGCCAAAGTGAGTTTTGATCGCATAAAAAGTCTTAGAATTTCATAAATATCATGTTGGTATGTTTAATTTCAATTCGAGATGTGGTTGGTATATTTTTGAAAAGTCAGAAACAAGAAGGGTAAAATTATCATTTGATAAAGTTTTGATTAACCAAGTTAGATATTGAGAATATAAATTAGTATAATAGAGTGTGTTAGAAGGAAAGATAGATTTTATAACTATAAGAATGTTGGTAAATGTTGTAAATAAGATATAGAAAATGTGAAATTGAATTAGGATGTGAATTTTTCTATAAAGGATGAAAAAGAACCAAAGTGATCAATTTTCTTTATTAGGGGTAACATAGTCTTTTTACAAAAAATTAGAAGAAAAAGTGGTAATTAAAATTGATGGACTAAAGTGAAGGAATATAAAAATGGCTTGAGTAGTCTCAAAATTTTCTTGGGAGCTAAATGCAAGTTTTGAAATATTTTTAGATAATAGTATAATTTTTAAAAATATGAATTTGGATAAGATTGGTTGACTTTTTAAAATTAAAGCAAAACCAACTTTTTCTTCTTCCTTGTCGTGACATGCTTCTCTCTTTCTCTTTCAAATTTTTGGACAAAAATCAAGCAAAATCTCTTAATCCGCCCGATTAAACGCGTTACCACAGAAGAAAAAATTGTTTTACGCGTCGAGAGCTTTAATTTGACGGTAAAAGTTCTTGATTTCACTAAGTTTTAATTTATGAATTTGTTGAAAAGTAGTTTTAATAGTGGTTTATAATTTTTTAATGGTGATTTAGGTGGTTTTACGGTATTGAGAGATTTAGTCAAGCAATTGACATATTTTAAAGGTAAGAAAATATAATTTTCTTTTATGAAATTTGTGATTGGTGGTTGATTTGTGTAGGAATGGATTTAGGGATGGTGTTTAGACAAAATTGGGTATAGAATAATGTATAAAACGGAAGAAAATTAGAAAGAGGGGCAAAATGATAAATTCATAGTACTGTTCATCGAGCCTCTAAATGATATATTTTAATATGTTATGGTATGTTTGAATGTGTATAGGTATGTCAGGGAGCGAATGAAATTAGTAGGAATTGATTTGGGTGGACAAAATGAGGAAAACAAATTGAAAGAAGGGTAAAATGATAATTTTAGTTGTTATTGTGGAGATTTAAAAATATTTTGATGTGTTATGTATGTATAATACTTTATATGGTTGTTGGAATGCATAAATGAATTATTATTATAGCCGTGTGATCGGAATGTGGTTAATAGAATTTAAAATAGATTGTAATATTCAGGACGTTGCATGTTGGTTGTCATAATAATTATAGTAGTTATAATTATTATATAAATTTTCTTTATTAGTAAATGATGCGTTGATATGGTTATCCATTAATATTGGATAGTATACGATATATTTATCGTGATAGTAGAAATTATAATTATGATGAATAAATTCCAATGAATCTGGTAAACTGGGTATTATACATTTTTATCAATTTGACCACGTAATATATAATAAATTATATTTTCGTACAAACTCAAGAAAATCTTTTAAATATTTTAAAAAATTTATAAATATATATTTATTTCAGTATAAATATTATTTCAAAGATGCTAGCCATTATTTTTGATAATATTATTACTCCCAAATACTTCTCATTACCTTTAGTTATTGGTGTGACTATGTAAATTTATTGTAGAATAGCTGTGAACTTATTCTGAACATTTCAAGTTTATCGAACTATTCGATTGTTCAATGACTATGGTTAATATCTAGTATTGTGCCATAGCCTTTAATCCACAATGAAGTCATACTTCATCATTCTCCATTTTAATTGTACATACCGTGTGAGTAAAGTCCTTCCGTTGTCTAATCTTAATCAATTCAGGGTTCATGGTATGTCAAAACCTGTTGCCGATAAAATTACGAACCATCAATTTATATGTGCTAACCTCATCACCACGAACTTTTTTTTGTAACATTTGATCACTCTGGGCAAAGATTTACTTTTCAACTATTTATCAATGTTCGTTTGGGAATTCGAATATAGATTGAGTTAGCAAAAACTTCAATCTTATACTTATAAAGTTAACAGATCCTGTTTTAACCATCACACATTTCTAAATACAAATAACACGTGATCAAACTGGCTTTATCATACAAGAGGTGACTAGTCTCATACTTATTCACCATATGAACCACGTGCATCTATACCAGATTCGTCAGTGATATCTCAAGTTAAAGGATAACATAGCACACTAGTACAATTATACAATAAATCATTGACTATATGCAATACCATGTAATTTATCATTAAGTGATCATGTTCAAATAAATAGTTCTCTAACTATTTATTCTATACTAATATTCTAATAACGTGATCATTACATTACTCACACTAATACCATCTCATGATATTTATCAGAGACATTCAATATGTCTATTATGTAATATCGTTGTCTAATCAATCTCACTTTTGTAGGGAACGACTTTGATAGTATCATTTAACTATTAAATAAATTATTTAGACAATTCACAATTATACTTTATTTATATGTACGCAAATGGTTTTTAGGGTATACTCTAACAATCTCCCACTTGTACTAAAGCCATTTGCTGTTTCTGTGTTATCATTTTAGTTAGTGAGTCAGCCACAATGTCCACTGAAGATACTTTTTGGATTATAATTTCTCCAGCTCTAATGAACTATCTTAAAATGTGATATTTACGCTAAATATGCTTAGATTTTTGGTACGCTCTTGGTTCCTTCACTTGTGCAATAGCTCCAGTATTGTCACAATACATGATTATTGGATAATCCATATTATGAACCATACTAAGTTCAGATACAAACTTTCGTATCCAAATAGCCTCTTTTGCTACTTCTGGAGAGGCAATATATTTAGCTTCTATTGTGAAATCTACTATCATAGTTTATTTGAAACTCTTCTAACTAATAGCTCCTCCATTACATACAAAAATGAATGCTGAGATAGACTTTTTATCATCAACATTTGACTAAAAATTCGAGTCTGAGTATCTCTAAATGCTTAACTCTTAACATCTATAACTCAAAACCAAATCTTTAATCCTTCTCAAGTACTTAAAGATCGATTTCATAACTGACCAATGTTTTTCCCCTTGATTAGTCTGATATATACTCATAACACTTATGGCATATGCTATATCAAGTCTTGTACATAGCATTGCATACATCAAACTACCTATTGCCGAAGCATAAAGGATACTACATATCAGCTATTGCTCTTCGTTGATCTTTGGACTCATATATTTAGAAAGATGAAGACCATGGATGAAGGGTAGGAGTCCTCTCTTAGAGTTCTCCATGTTTAACTTTTTCAATATTCGTTCTATGTATAATTTTTGAGATAATTTAATTATTCTCTTCACTCTATCTCTATAGATGTGAACTCCAAGAACATAGGTCATTTCTCCCAAGTCTTTCATAAAGAAGTTTTTAGATAACCAGATTTTTATCTCAGTCATTTACATACAATATGAGAAACATAATGGTAGGATCTCTAACCTATTTATAAATACAGGGTTCATCTGGGATTTTCACAAACCCATATGGTTTGATTACCTCATCAAATCGCATATTCCAATTCTTAGAAGCCTACTTTTATCCATAAATGGATCGATACAATTTATATACCTTATTTCTATCTGCAATAGATATAAAATCCATGGGTTGTTCTATATAAATATTTTCCTCAAGATACCCATTGAGAAAAGCAGTTTTTACATCTCATAATCATAGTTATTGGTGAAAAGGTTTCCCTATAATCCAACCCTTATTTCTTGAGGATCCATTTACAACCAATATAAACTATTCTTTTTGGTGGATCCATAAGTGTCCAAACTTGATTGGTATACATGGATTGAATTTCAGACTCCATTGCCTCTAGCTAGTTTCCTGAATCTTTATTCAAGATAACTTCTTCATAATTTCTAGGATCATCACCATGATCATTTTCTCTTACTAAGTACGAGTCATTATCATGCTTATGGAGCACCCGCATCGTTCTGCAAGTCCTGATACTCTAGAAGATTTCTGAACTGGAATTGGTACTGAGGCTTGCTGACTAGACGATCCAACTATAGCAGTATCGGTAGAAGGCACCGAGGACTCTTCCTCAAACTTAATATTTCTACCTGCATCACTTGTTTTCTAACAAGTGTGTACTCCTACTGATTGATATTCTTTGATCAAAAGGGATGTAGAAATAATATCCCAAACTATCTTCAGGACATCCAATAAATCGACCATTCTCTAATTTCTACCCCAATTTATCAATATTAACTAACTTAATATAAGTTGAGCCATCCCAAATTCTCATATAATTGAGACTGAGTTTCTTACCACTCCATATCTCATATGGAGTCTTTTGGACTAATTTCAATGAAATTTTGTTTAGGATATGCATAGCAGTCTGTATGTCATAACCCCACAAATACAATGGCAAATTCGTAAAACTCATCATAGATCGCACTATATCTAATAAGGTGTGATTCCTCCTTTCTACTACACCATTAAGTTGTGGCGTATAGGGAGGAGTTAAGTGGGAAACTATTCCATTTTTTGTCAAAATTCTCGAAATTTCATACTCAAGTATTCACCTCCACGATTTGATCACAAAGATTTAATACTCTTTCTTATTTGTTTTTCTACTTCATTCTTGAATTCCTTGAACTTTTCAATTGATTCAAAATTTGTATTTCATCAAATACACATACCTTGTGGGATTCTATACCCATTTAAAAAAATAAGTAATAACTTTTAAACAAGTATATAAAAAAAAATACTAAATTTTTTTTTTCTATTATTGTCAAAGCAAACATTCATCATATATACTTATTTACAACATATACAATATATCAAAAATACGATTTATAACAAAAGTACAATTATTATAGCGTCAAAATCTAGTATGCCCAATTCTCTTGACAGGTCACTGTCCTGAGGGTTTGCCGAGTTCCACTGCCCTACTAGCTATACCTGAAAATCATTTCAACCATGGAGTGAGTAATTTAAAATTACTCAGTAAGGACTATAAAACCCAACAAAATAATTTAATAAACTATAATATTCTAACTATACAAATAATAACTAATCAGGACAACAATATATTCCGTATATCCAACGTTACACAATAACCAGTTAGGATTAACCATCCTAACTACGCAATTAACAATTCAATGAGGATATTACAAATAATCATAGTATCGTACCACTTTCCTTTGTACATTTTCTACTCCATCTATTCTAATTCTACTATCCTGTTCTCTTTTTATTTGATCAGTCATTCTTAGGTAAATTATGGATTATAACCACATTATTTACCTTACACATCAATACATGAATAAGTTTGGCACAATTATAATGCTACCATGGGTTTATCATGCCCTTAAGGGCGCCATGGCGTACTGCCGCTTCCTACTATGGGTTCAACGTGCCCAAAGGCGCCATGGAAGACTGTCGTGGTTTCTCACGTACAATTTCGGACACCACAAGGATGACTATGGGTTCCATGTATCCCAAAGAGCGCCACAGTAAATAATAAATCATTATTTTATTTTGTCCTAAGCGGCTCTACCGGTGTGCAAGAAAATTTCAAAATCATACCTTAAGGATATTGGCCACTTATACATTTCTCCACAATTCATCATATGCTCATATTACCTATTTATCCTTTACTATTACTCAAGGGCTTTTTAGTAATTTATTAAAATTCTAATAATCA
>CP135556.1:7090104-7115331 GCA_032402905.1 Khaya senegalensis | reverse complement strand
ATATATAATCAACCATTTTAAACACTTCTAAATTAATGTAATTTAACACTAAATAAACAATACCTAAAATTAATTATTTTACCCTTTTTCTATTTTTCTTCCATTTTACATATGCAACTAATTCCTACTAATTTTATTTATTCCCAATACAATTATTAACACATAAACACATCAAAAATATCATAATTTAACACTTAATAAACAATAATCCAAAATAGACCATTTTGTCCTTTTTCTATTTTTGTTCTATTTTACACATCTAAACCAATTCCTATCAATTTCATCTATACCCAAATATATTTATACACATTTAAATATGTCAAAACACATTAAAATCAAACATTTAAGTACTCCATAAATAGTGACCGAATATGTTATATTATGAATAAACTAAATTTTTTTCTTATTTATACAATCTATTCACTTTAATCTATTTTACAAACATTCAATTTCATAAATTAGGCATCAATTCTACAAAATCCCTAAATTACAAAGTTAGGGTTTAGGGTTCTTACCTCAAATCCAAATGTGATGGCTATTGTATCCAATTCAAGCTAAAAAAAAAAAAACTAAAACACCATTTAGTCTATAAAACCATTATTTAAATAATTTTTTTCTAATAACTCCAAAAATTAAAATTTAATAAAATCAACAAATTTTTACCATCAAATTAAAGCTCTCGATGCGTAGAACAAGTTTTCCTTCTGCGGTAACGCGATTAAATGGGCGGATTAAGAGATTTTGCTTGATTTCTTTTCAAAAAATTGAAAGAGAAAGAAATTGGTAGCTCATGGCAAGGAGAAGAGAAAAAGTGGGTTTACTTCAATTTTGAAAAGTCAACCAATCATATCCAAATTCATATTTTTGACAATTATACTATTGTTCAATAACTTTTCAAAACTTACATTTGACTCCCAAGAAAATTATGAGGCTACCTAGACTATTTCCAGATTCTTTCACTTTAATCTATCAGATTTTAGTGACACGAAATTCAAAAAATTCTTATAAAATGATCATTTTACCCCTAGGGAAGAAAATTGGTCGTTTTAGTCCCTTTTTTTTCTCTTTTCTAAGGGTATTCTTATCTAAATTCGATTTTATTTCTTTCTACATACTTCTAACAATATTTCTAACATTATTAAAAATTTAGATTTCAATCTGACCTTTGTGACATTGGTAAATTGACCATTTTACTATTTTCGACAAAATTGTCATTTCATTTTTTTTTTTCGACAAATTAGTAATTCTTACCATTTTAAAATTATCCAACCTATATTTTACTTTAATAATAATTAAAATATAACCCTTAACTCAATCGTCTCTCATTTGATCTATCAACGCTCATTCAAAATGATAGTTTTGCCCTTTACTATTATTTTGACCCTTTTTTTTTTTTTTTTTGCTAAAATTGCTCTAACTAGAGTTTCAAAAATTTTCTTATATATTTCACAGCCCAAAACTCAAAATATACTACAAAAATAATTATACTAAGATTTCAGAGGAATATTTAGATTTGAGGATGTTACATACCTATACCGTGACATATTATCAGTAAAGGTAATAAAGCAGTCAAACCCTCTTTAAGCTTATTTACTGAATGGTCCACACACATCAGTATGTATAAGTTCTAACAATTCGCTAGCTCTATTCCCTTTACTCTTAAAGGGCGATTTGGACATTTTACCTTGAAAACATGACTCATAAGTTGGATAAGGTTCTAAACTTAATGGGTCTAAAATTTTACTTTCTCTAAGCTGAATCATACATTTTTCTCTAATATGACCTAATCTGTGATGCAACATAACTTTAGGGTTTATCTCATTTCAAGCTCTTTTTTTGACAACAAATTTAACAGAGCTTGTATTGCATAACTTAAGTATATACAAATCATTTATATTTACTGCTCTGCTAACCAATTCATTTCTCAAATGTATCAAACATTCATTCCCATTAAACTGTATAGTGTAACTTAATCTACATAATATAGAAACTAAAATGATGTTCTTACTAGTTTTAGCAAAATACAACACAAATTCTAAACTCAAAATGTGTCCAGTCACTAATCTAAGAAAGCATGATCCTCTGGCTTTTGCAACAACAATTACTCTATTAGCCATTCTTAATACTATCTTATTTTTCTGCAATGTAGAACTATTCTACATTGCCTGCAATGAGACACGTACATGAGTTATAATTGCTGAATCAACTATTCAGGATTGATGATCTAAAATAATATTTATTTCATAATCAATCATATAATAGCTATACATACCTAACTTAGTTTTCTTAAGACTTTCTAAATATTAAAGATGATTACTCTTCCAATGGCCAGGTTTATCACAATGGAAACAATTTCCTTTATCCTTGGCTTTCTCCATTTTGGATTGGACTTTCTTAAAGTCCTTTTTTTTGGACCAAATTTTGGCCCCTTTTTAGCTGGCTTCTTGGACTTTTTACTAACCTACTAATTGAAGCCATCTAGACATCCTCGTGCCATTTCCCTTTATTCATTTGCTTGTAAAATTCTTAAAACTTATTAAGCAACTCTGGAAGAGTTCGCTCAATCCTGTTCAAATTATAATTAGTTATAAATAATTTATAACTAGAAAGGAAGGACTGGAGAATCAAATTCACCTTGATGCAGTCAGGCATGATCACACCATATCTATCCAGCTAATTAATATGATTTATTGTCTTAATGACATGGTCATCTAGTGGCATTTCCTCTTTGAGCCTCATACTGAAAAGGGTAGCACATAACTCATATTTTATCACTCGAGAATTATCACTATACAACTGTTATAAAGCGGTGAGGATATCATAGGCACTATAAAATCTCTCATATCGGATCTAAAGTTCTCTATTCATGGACACCAACATGTATCCCTGAACTTTTCAATTTTTATCGTGTCATCTCTTATATGCTTCACGTTCATCACGTGAAGGATCATTATTTATCTCAAGTGGAAAAGGAGCTTTCAAAACATAACTAAATTTTTCAAAATCCAGAACAATTTTGAGATTTCTAAGCCAATATTTAAAATTCAGTACTGTTAGAACATTATTGTCCAATATTCTCAAGAGAGTATTGTTTGACATTTTGTATGTATTATATCACAAATATGAGAGACTACGAGAAAAAAAAGTATCGATTAGTGTCTTGTACATGTCTAAACAATTTGAACAATAACAATCAAACATTTTGAATGTTATAATACAACGCTAATCAAATTAGCTCCCACTATTTCATTTGAATTATACACTCCTAACGTCAAAACTCAAAAGTTTCATTAGAAATTTTATATCTAATGGGGAATCAAATTCTTATTAAAATTAATCAACCTCACATTTTAGAATCTTGATCGATTAATCTCAAAAAGTAGGAAACTCTTTTATTTTCCTTACCCTAACCTCAGACACCTCACATTTTAGAATTTTGGTATCCTTAGCCAGTTAAATCCGAACTATTATACTTTCTCAAAATGTATCTCTTATTTAAATCTCACATAATAGAAATCTTGGTCCAAACAATACTATACACTCAAGAACCAGATAACTGAATTCTATAACATTAATACTGCACTCCTCACATTTTAAAATCTTAGAATACAATATTAAGTTACAAAACTCATTGTTATCCCACCATAAGAGGTATGTATTTAATAATTTAATAAGGAGTCAATTTACATGTTAGTCTCATATGTATCAAATATATATTTCAAACATGCAAACAAATATTTATTTATTCATCCCATGAATAAATATATACTAACTTTTAGTACGTATATCACATATACAAATATTCACATTTTATTTTAAATAAAATATTTAATGCATATCACATTAATAATTCTCTAATTATTAACGCACATGTAATATTTTACACATTATAAATAATTTTTTTGTTGATTTGCTTGATTTTCGAAAAATTATTATCTCACAAGTAATTTTCAACATTTGCTGTGTTTATTTTTGTGATTTTGTGAAAATTAGACAAATTAGTGACCACATTATGCATGTTTTGTTATTGTACTAACCTAATATTTTACTTTGATGTTATTATGCATTTTTCCACGCTGAAATGTATATACACGCAAATATCATATATAGGACCATGCACGTTATCACTGTGTTGTATATAAACAAACACAAGCATAGGCATCAAATGCATATATATATATATATATGTGTGTGTGTGTGTGTGTTAAGAAAAATGCATAACTCACATACATAACCAATATACATCAAATTATGCATGTAATCCAATTTACATACATGAACAAAACATCATGCTTGCATCTATGCATTTAAACATTTAAACACATACATTTACATGTATATGGTTAATTTCAACAATAATTAAAATATGTCATGACATATACTCATGCATACACATACATATAATCCCATTACATGTATATATATACATCATGCATTATGTGTCAACATTTGACTCATAGATATGCTTAACTTAATTTAAACACATGAACAACCATAAAAACAATTTTTCATTACCAACACATATCATAGCCCACACATGGAAACATGAAATCAAACTCATTTTGATTTCAAAATTACACTCACATACATATATATCTCATATACATGCATATGCATCTTTCATGAAAATCCAATTTTCATAAATATGTATTTTCAGCCAAGCACATTATTACCACATCCATGCATGAATTAACATCATACATAACTTAGCCAAATCACATGGCATCACATACCAACATTTTAGCTTTCATTATGGCCATTAACTTATCAAAAGAAATCCATATTTGGTGAACACAATCACATCTCATGTAACCATTTCACCATGCATCTCCAACTCATCCAACATGTTTTAATCACATTAAAACATATAACAACATTCAAACCACATCATTATATGTCCAACATAGCAAGTAAATGCATCCAAATGTATCCAATTAGCATGGAAAACCATTTCCTACACTTTCCTCCCATTTGGCTAAAATTCCCTCCTTTAGAATTCATTTTGATTTCCAACTAAAATCACTTCACATATGGGTTTAATTCATCACTATGAATCATTCAAACACATGAGAATTGATTGAAAACAATTTACAACCATAAATTCCCACCTTGGCCGAATGTTGCCCATATGCGCACAATTTCAATTTTTTTACCAAAACCATCACACAATACATCAAACCAACACATCCATGACCCAAATACATCATTATACATCTTCTAAACCATTTAGAACAAATTAGAAATCAAAATTTCCAGCAAGGGCAACATGGTGGTAGAAAGATGCAATTTAGTGCAATTTTGTCGGTTCTTCAAGCAATCAAGCATGCATACCAATCCTAATATGCTCTGATACCATTTGTTGAATTGAAATGCTCATGACATACATAAAATCAAAATTTGTGTTCATTAAAATATTTTCACAAACACATGGTGGGCCAAATAATCATATAACATATATATGCATAAATAGCAAATTTTGGATGAGTTTTGGAACTTATTTGGTAAGGGATGATGGAAAACCTTCAATTATGTGAAGTATTCACAATTTGTACCACAAAATAGACTTGGAGAAGCTTGGCACACTTGGGAGAAATCTAGGATTTATGGCAAGTTTTTTCTTAGGTAAAAATAGTAAAGTTTATGTATATATATTTGAAAAAATCCATGCCTTTTCATTTTTGTGCTTACTTTTTAATCAAAAGTATATAGGGGGTATAAATAAAATAGTCATTATCACATAATTTTTATTTTATACATTTAAGTCCTTGGACTTAAATGCAAACATTTGACTAACTTTTAACTAAAGTATAATTAAATATATATACATGGGTCAATGTGTAATTATTTTATAATTACACATTTTTATTTAAGTTTTCAGATAATCAATATTATCAATTTGACTACGTAATTTAAAATAAATTACATTTACATACAAACCCAAGAAAATCTTTTAAATACTTTAAAGAATTCATAACTATATATATTGAATTTATATATATATATATATTTATTTTGGCCTAAATATTATCTCAAATGTGCTAGCCTTTGTTCTTGATAATATTATCACTCCCAAATGCTTTTTATTGCCTTTGGTTATTGGTGTGACTATGTGGGTTCATTGTGAAATAGCCGTAAACTTATTCCGAACATTTCGAGTTTATTGAACTATTCGATTGTTCAATGACTATGATTAAATAAATTATATGATATTATCACTCCCAAATGCTTTTTATTCAATATACCTATTATATGATATCGGTGCCCAATAAATATCACTTTCATAGGGAACAATTTTAATAATATTATTTAACTATTAAATAAATTATCTGGATAATTCACAAATTTACTTTATTTATATGCATGACTAAATAAAAGAAACAACATATATCTATGAATAAACAACTTTTTTTTATTAATATATATATATAATATATGTACAAGATAAATATATTCTTTAAAATCGATAATACGAATGGTTTCTAAAGCATACTCTAACAAAAATTTATTTATATATATGAAGTTTTAATACAATGATTTCTATAACTTATGACTTTGATGTAATGTATGTAATGCATATGCTCTTAGTTGACATTTACAAGATAACTAATTATATCCTCATTTAATATATTGAAAACATATCACTTATGTATTATAAAATACTTAGCATTATTATGCCTATCCATAAAATATATTTCACCAAGTTCATTCATTCAAAATACTAATGCCGATAATTTTGTTTCATGTATAACCTAGGAACCTTATTGTTTCATATCATTTAATATCCTTCCATATACTAATAGAAATTGACTTATTA
The DNA here is from genome assembly GCA_032402905.1 of Khaya senegalensis. Taxonomy (NCBI): domain Eukaryota; kingdom Viridiplantae; phylum Streptophyta; class Magnoliopsida; order Sapindales; family Meliaceae; genus Khaya; species Khaya senegalensis. Next base: position 7,108,517 of record CP135556.1, on the reverse strand, counting down.
GGCATCTAATTATACTCAATTATACACAACATCATCATTTATACATATTTTAAATTAATCACCAAAGGTTATATAAAGCCAATAATTATTAATTCTTACCCAAATAACACACTTCGTATTAGCCACCAAATTAAGCTTCCAACATAATTTTTTTATGCCCAAAATATAAATCAGCACTCAAAATACACCCAAAAATAAGGAAATTACCATAGAATAAATTATGCCAAACATAGTGCATCAATTCTCCTCTAACAATTACTAAGGATATAGTATTTAACCTAAAGAAAATATCATGATTAAATATAACAAATAAGTACATAAACTAGATATTTCTAATACCAAAATCATCTCCAATTTCCTCCAAAATTTCAATTATTTTGGCATTCCAATAATACTTGCACATGCATCACCATCACCATTCCACATTATTCATCATAAAACATGAACTAATTATCATTTGACATAAACATATATTCATCTACATACTCTTAATATCAATCAAATACTAACATATAATCATCAAATCATCAATTTCCATCATATATATAAATCACACACAAGCACACACATACACTAAATTTTCAAGTTTAAAATAAAGTTCAAGAAACTCGTCACAAACCTTCTAAGTGTTACGAAATAGTCTTCACTATCGAAAGTAATGACCATCATATGGTCTGTGTGAGATAATTTTCAGAGAATTTGAACTAAAATTATACAAACTTTAAAATTTTAAATAAATTTAAAGAATAAAAGTAAATGTTAGAAAATTATACCCAATTTTCTAGTGTCTGAAATAGTTTGCCATTTCTACCTTACCTCTATGCATATCCACAACTAATGGCTTAATGATTATTTTGGTATTGCTATTTGGAAGAAAACTCTTTTTAGGACTAGTATTTGATTTCATAAACTAATTTTAATTGTGTTTGGCTAAAAATAAAATTTGCTAGAAATTTTTTCACTTTTTATTTCTCTCTTTTCTTTCTTCTTACCAACACACTTAACCAAAATTTTGGATGGCTTTCCCTCTTAATAAATGGCCTAATTTTTCAGGCTCATTAAATGCTAAAATACAACATTTTTTGTTTTATAAAATCAAGTCAATTAATTACTTTAATTATTGGCATACTTATGGCTTAATATTAACCATATATAATTTAATCACATGGGTGAATCATCATATGATCAAGGTGAATAAATCTCTACCCTCCATGTATATGAAATGTGTGTCAATCTCTACCATTCATATGTCACATATTTGCTTGATGGAGATTTTGATTCTTGGCATAATCTAAGCCATCTATGTGTTAAAGAAAAATTAAATTAAATCACAACTATCTACTTACCAAATAAGGACTTAATCAATTAATTAATAAGTAAATAATTTATCTATTAATCAATTAACATGAAACATTAACCATCTTATTTTAGTCTGCCAAGCATATTTGTGTTATATCAAAAATTAACAAAACATTTTCAAACATTATGAGTGCTAATACATGTTGGTTGAAAATTTTATTTAAAGTAATATAATAGCATGTAACAAACCTATATTTAAAAATAACCACACATGATAAAATCTTAAAAAAAAAAAAAATTCAAAGCATAAGGATATATCAAATAGACATTTTTGTTGCGATAATAAAAATATAAATATCCACACATAATCGTTAATTAAAACATAATCTATTTAAAAATAAAACATTTGTCAATATCAATAGAATGCATACCAGAAGTTATGCACTAATATAATGAATAACCCAGCGATACACCAATATGGTAGACCCCTATACACACGCACACTTATATCTAATTATGCAGTCATATATTACTTAAATATGCTACTAATTATACTCATATCATTATTTTCACCCAATACACATATTGAGTACTGTCCTTAGTACTAACGCATTCACATGCAACCACCTTTAGGATATAGTATGTCACTTAGTAGTACGCACCCTATCTAAAAATAATAATCATCTAAATATACACACACACACACACACACACATACCATAGATCAAATATTAGGAAACAACCTAAATTTAATTTAAATCAAGGAATACATTTATAGCCAAAATAATACACACACACACACACACACACACACAGAAGTTAAATATGTATAATATCTTGATTGCACGCATAATCCACAGTATGTAATCCAAAAATACAAATTCAGTGTACCCACATATATATACATGCATATGCAAAATTATGCATTAACACTGAAAATGACCCTCATCACAGAGATACTAGCTCTGCTGATGCCTCGAAGAGTTTGCATCCATATCCCGCGGCACCACATTACCTATAAAACCATAATCCATAAAGGGTGAGTGAAATAACTCAGTAAAAAAACATAACATTGTAGTACAGAATTCGTTCTTCTGCCATATATGCTATACGATACTAACGGTGTAAAACTATTTAACCCATATTATCTTAACATAATCTAACAATGTAAATAATACTCTAACCATATAATCCGTATCACTATTTACATAATACTCATAATTATTGTATAAAATACAAATAAGTCTACATGCATTCTAAAATCAATATCATATGACATTTCTAACAAATTACTAACAAATATATGATCAGTCATACTAACACAGTTATAGATCATGGCCATAAAGTAAATACGCCTAATCGTCATTCATTCACACCACTTGTTTATTGGGCTAAACGTATATTTTACATATGATCAATTATATAACCTGGCTATAACCAAGCCAACGAGTGTGAAAGGTATCTGAATATCTGGATGCATAACTAATGCAACCATACAATTAATACCAGATGACCCAAAGCCATGCATTCATTTTCGAAAACCATTGTACACCCAAATCATGCACAATGAATACCATATAAGCACACCTATACACACTAAAATGATAAACAGTATACAAATCTCGATTTTCATGCACATTTGAAATTCGTTCACATAATGAATACATAATACACCTGCAGATAATGATACTTAACCAAAATCTATAACACTTCCATAATCTCATTCACTCGTAAATACCCAGTCTGCCAAACTTATTGGGATTTATCCATCACAATTATAATTTTCACCATCACAATACATCTATTGCATAACTATCCACCGTTAATGAATAACACACCAATGCATCATTTATTATTAAAGAAAATTTACATAATAATTATAATTACTATAATTATTATAATAACCAATATATAGCATCAGGAATACTACAAACTATTCTAAATTCTATTAATCAAACTGTAATTACACGGTCATAATAACAATTTCTCCACATATTCCAACAATCTATATAAAATATTATACATACATAGCATATCAAAACACTTTTAAATGTCTATCAGTATACCTATTCTCCGTCAATAAAATTTTCTCTACAATAGTAATCGAAATTATCATGTAACATCCTGAAATTTTTATATTCTTAAAACCCTGTCATGGAGCTATAATACAGTATTTTTGAGAATTTGATAAGAGAGAGAGTTGACCGGTATTCAAGACAGCGTACTGTATGAGCAGAAAATACAGTATTTCATTACCGGTATTAGAAATTTGACGACGAAAGCGGAAAGCTGTTATTTTCGTCGTGCGTGCCCGACTATATAAGCGGGACGGAGTCGGAAAACCCGGAAAAGCAAAAGTCACTTTTTCCTCCATTTTCTCTCTCTTCTCTCTCTCCTCCCCACGGTTCTCTCTCCTGTTAACAGTAACTTTCGTCACCGGACCTCAGATCACCTCACCACCGGCGAGTGGAGGACCGCCGGACCGCCGCGAGTGCAACGCCGCCAACCCCGCCCCGATCGCCGCTGCCACGCGCCCTCACGCGCCGCCCACAGCTCCGCCGACGTGAACTTTGACCGGCGATTCACGGCGAACGGCGACGAGTTGACCGACACCTCCGGCGCGTCTGGCACCGTCTCGCCGCCCTCTTCACGGTGGTGTGCCCCGTTCCGGCATTTGGTCACCGGATTCCGGCGTGGGAAGGCTGATCGGGAAGGGGTATTTCCGGCAAGATTTCCGGCGATTGGAGTAGCTCCGGTGGAACCTGAACTGACCAGTGTGTTCTCCGACACTCGTACTTCGACGCGGTATGTTTAGATTTCAATTTGGAATAGGTTTCGATGATGATTTTAGGGTCCAAAGTAGGTTCCTTAACATCTGAACATTTAGGATGATTGGTGATTTTGAAGGCTTTAATTTGTGTTTTGTGGCATATGGACACCATGGACAGCATCTCGACATCGCAAGGATCGCGATGGTGCGTCCCGTTTGTGAAACGGAAACCAAAATTTCGTGGGTTAAATAGTGTCCGTGAATAGTACTCGGTGAACAGTAACTTGCACGTTTTTCGAGAAAAATTTCGTAGCGTACGTAGGAGTATTTCGAACGCGTATGCCCTCTCCGGGACAATTTTTCATCATTCGTATAGGCACTGGGTGCCCGGAGGTAAGATAATATAATATTTAAATTGTGGAAAAATAGGTTTTAATATTTATAATATTTATAATTGCATGAATGTATATTATAATAATTGATTAAATTGTAGAAAAGTCCCATTGACGAAGAATGGGCATGATTGTGCAATTAGAAGTGTTGACATTCGTGTGTTAAATATATATATATATATATATAAGCGTAAAATCATTACCGTCGACCTGCAGTGCTAGATTAGGTATTCTAAAATACCTATACAGCATTGTATGTCCCATGTTTGTATTTACATATATTTATATGGTAGGAACGCTTGTATATATATATACATAATCATGCCCTTATGATGGAATGATTGAGTAGATGCTGCATGCGATGTTCTGCAATGCTATTCGAATTAACATGTGTGCATACGTTAGTATATTATATTTATTGTGCCGTGGTAAGGTAATGATATATTTTTACTTGTGATGTCATGTTGGGATTGCGTTTAATAACGCAATATATGATAACCGATTAAAATAGGTTTCTGCGAAATTGTATTAATAGTGGTATAGGGTATCCATGTGTTTGAATTGTAATATATTTCTATGTTTTATCTTGGTTGTCTTATGGGATATTTATATGCCAGGGTGGAATATATTTTTATAACTAAGTATTACTAGCCTTACGATAAATCCATACGTATGAAATCCTTTTGAAAGATAAGGACTAATAAATGTGTTTCATAGGTAGTTATACTACCTATAATGAAATTATTAACGTGTTGTTTGAGTAATGTAGGCAAAATAGTCATGTTGTCATGACTGAGTCGATTATGAATAAACTTGTGTGGATACTGGTATAATTGGGATAATTATGGATCGGTAGTTTTTCCGTTACCTTAGTAAAGCCGCTTAGGACGGAGCAGAATCATTATAGTAAGACTGTGGTGCCCTTCGAGGTATGTTGAACCCACAGCAGCTCCGGATTGATAATAAGACTGTGGTGCCTTTTGAGGTACGTTGAACCCACAGCAGCTCCGGATTGATAATAAGACTGTAGTGCCCTTTGAGGTATGTTGAACCCACAGCAGCTCCGTATTGATAGTAAGACTGTGGTGCCTTTCGAGGTATGTTGAACCCACAGCAATTGAGAAATGATAATAAAAACCATGGTGCCTGTGGGGTATGATGAACCCATGGTTGGAAGCGGCTGTTTGTCATAGCGTCCTTGGGTACATGTAACCCATGGCAGAGTTAATTATACTGTTAGTCTAAGGAACCCGGTGTGGGCAAATGACTATTGTATACATATATTGAAGTGTACGGTGGATATCATGACCATTATCCATAAATTAGTTATCTATAACCAATCTATAAGGAAATGAATTCTAGTGTCTACTAGATTCAAATTATATGATAGAATACTTCTGTCTGCTAGGCGTTGCTTGTGTTTGTGTGAATAACGATGAGGCAGTAACACGCTGTGTTATTTGGTATGGGGACTGTCCTGGTTTTCTTGTGTAAGTAGGGTAGCTTATATGTATAAGCAAATTCTTGCTGAATTCCTATAAGAAATACTATTCATACAGCCATTTATGACCTCCCTTTGTATTCTGGTTTTCATATGTAGCGGAAGGTCTAGGAATACCTTTAGTTGCAGTCACAAATAGATTATTGTTATGATTGTGAATTGCAAAAATGGCGGAAGTCTAATCATACCTTGGCAAGTGTCAAGTCTATAAGAGAGAACTTAATCTTGCAGAAACAGAGAGCTAGCATCAGCTTGAAAAAGGGGAATTAGTATTTAAATAAAATAATGGGTTAGGCAATATCTAGGCCGCGTCACTTCTAGTATATAGAATCTTGTCTAGCTCACTGGTACGCTTGTGAAACGAAAGGAATATGGGTGAATCCATAATAGATTAAAGATCACGTGAGAAGTTTGAGGATATTATTGAAAAGGTGTATTGGATGTATGGCGGGTCATTTGATTTATTAGTTTACACGTTTATAAGTTTGTTTATGAGTTTACATTGTTATCATCCGTACCCTTAAGCGAACGATTAGGATTAAATTGATATGTGACCTTATAATAGTATAGTCAAGGTTTAATGTATGTGAAAGAATTCCTAGTATGGGATAAAGAATGGAGAACGTGTATTGATGATTATAGTATAACTGTCAGGTTGTCTTGCTTTAGTGAATATAAAGAGATAATATGAATGTATGATAACATAGACTGGTAATGAACCAGTATTGAGATAATTGTGATATGTGGATCGGATATGTATGTTCCCTCTCCCTCAGCTGGGCTTATAAGCCAGTTTCTAATGGAGATGTGACGTTAAGACTGTGGTACCCTGAGGGGTAGGTGGAATCCGCAGCTGTCCTCCAAATGGCCCAGTGGCTTAGAGCAACAACCATGATCCATGATGTTTCTCAGTATAATTGATAACTTGTAAACGCAATGAAATTCCTATTACCAATCTTTCGAGAGTGGAAATGGCATACAGAAACAATTTTATCGTTTTTATTAATACCCTCAATTGTATCTATATTCAGATGTTTGAAATATTTGTATCCTATGTGGGTATTGATTGTGTACCTAGGATATTTTGGCTATCTCAGGCCGAGTGTGTGATTGATACTGTGTGGTTATATCGGCTTCTAAGCAGTTCCTCTGTATGGGGCTGCAGCATTAGCCGTTATTTATACGAATAACTATGTAATGATTTTATATGATCATGTAGGTGTTCGTTGATAAGAATAGAAATAGAACTTAAACGGACACAGGTGATAACATGATTCATTTAGAAAGTATATTGATTGAGATTGCAATATCTGTATATGGTATATCATAAGGAGTGTTACTCTAATTGAGACATTTATACAGAATTCATAAATGGTATAGTGCTTAGAGTTCTAGAGGAGATGATATAATATCTTGTGTACATTATTGAGTATATGCTTGTTGGAACATGTGCCTTGATATGTGGACATGCATTTACTTGTGTGTGTAGAATTGTGTGAAATGGCCAAAATAAGTAGGGATTCAGGTAACATGCTCCTTCCTTTATTTAAGTATTGTATTATCTTACTGAGCCATGTGGTGTGCTCACCCCTTTGTGGGATTATTATTTTCAGGTGATTACGATATAGCGGCAGCGGATCCGGAAAGTGCAGTTGAGGCTAAGATTTCGGACAGGGCATAATATATCTAAGGTTTAGGCCATTGTTATGTAATTTCCTTTCTGTGTACTCTGAGGCATTGATTTCATTAAAATGCATAACAATTCTTTAAAAATAAAAAATAAAAAATAATACTATTTTAGCTGTTACTATTTATGTGGTTACTTTTTATAAACTCTTTGAATAAATGAAAACTTCGCTTCACTATGAGAAGGCGTTGATTTTTGTCTTTTTGATAATTTCAATGTACTATATGCCACATGAATAAAAATGAAAGGAAGGGGGTGTTACATATCATTTTACCATTTTTTTAATTTTTTCTTATTTTATCCATTCAACTCAAATGCTACTAATTTCAATGTTTCACAATATACTCCTAAACATATAAACATACCATAAAAATAATAATTGAGATCATTAGAATAGTAGTCAAAATTCTCATTCTACCACTTTTTTATTTTTCTTCTAATTTAACCAACTAAATCAATTCCTATTAATTTCATTACTTCACCGTACAATTATTAACACATAATTATTAAAAAAAAAAATCATCATTTTAGGCACAATAAACAGTACTTAAATTTATCATTTTACCCTTTTTTTAATTTTCTTCCATTTTATATATTTAAATCAATTCCTATTAATTTTATTTACTCCCTAACACACTTATATATATTAAAATATATCATAACACATTAAAATTAATCATTTAAAGGCTTAATAAATAGTACTCAAATTTATCATTTTGCCATTTTTCAAATTTTCTTCTATTTTACACATTATCCTATACCCAATTTCATCTAAACACCATCTTAAATTTATTCCTACACAAATCAACCACTAGTCACAAATTTCATAAAAGAAAATTACATGCCCTTACCTTCAAAGTATGTCAAATGCTTGAGTAAGTATCCTAACATTGTAAAACCACCTAAATCACCTTTTAAAACTATAAAACCACCATCAAAACTACTTTTTAACAAATTTATAAATTGAACTTAATGAAATCAAGAAATTTTATCGTCAAATTAAAACTCTCAATTCGTAGAATAATTTTTTCTTCTGCGGTAATGCATTTAATCGGGCGAATTGTGAGATTTTGCTTGATTTTTTTCAAAAAAAATTTGAAAGAAGAGGGAAGGAATGACTCATGCCAAGAGAGAAGGAAGAAGTTGATTTGATCCAATTTTAAAAAGTTAAAGAGTCTTATCTAAATTTATATTTTTAAAAATTATACTTTTACCCAATAACTTTTCAAAACTTACATTTAACTCTCAAAAAAATTAAGAGACTACTCAAACTATTTTTATATTTTTTCACTTTAGTCCATCAATTTTAATTCTCACTTTTTTTTTAAATTCTTTGCGAAAAGATTATTTTACCCTTAATAAAAAAAATTGATCATTTTGATCATTTTTCATCCTTTCTAGAGGAATTCACATCCAAATTTAATTTTGCTTTTTCCTACATCTTATTTATACTATTTAAAATATTTTTAGTTAGTTGGTTTCTACATAATCCTTTTACTCCCTTGCAGAATGACCATTTCGCCCTTTTCAGCAAAATCACCCTTTTTTGGGTAAAAATGTTATTCTTGCCGTTCTAAAGTTATTCAACCTATCTCTTCCCCTAAAATTCTATTACAACACTCACAAAAGTTTTCTATGATCTGATTTTGATATAGTCCATTCGACCTTTAGCGTAATGACCTTTTTGCCCTTTACTTCCTCAACTTCGCAAAAATATACCAAACGCATCTCGAATTGAAATTAAACTTACCAACATAATATTTATGAAATTCTAAGACTTTTTATGTGATTAAAAATCACTTTGACCATAATTTTGAGTAAAAAAATTATTTTGCCCCTACCCGATAAAATGACCCGTTTACGCGATTTTTACCCGATTTTCTTTCAACAGATTTCATAAAATATTTTTAGGGATAAGAAATAATAAAAATTAGAGTTTACTTATATCCAAATATTACATAGCTATCCAATCAAAATATTGGAGTTATATTAATTTTAGTTAATACAAAAAAATTATTAACTAATTTAATAATGATATATTTTATCCATCATCAACTTATCGACTATTATTTGTAACTCCTTAAACTCATTGTGAGCTAGACATAAGCATATACAAACTCATTTATATTATTTCAAAATAATTCATTATAACTAAAATTCTCAATAATCATAAGTGACTGTTAGCAAGATATCATAACATATAGATATAAAGAATGTAATTTTGAATGAACCTATTATAGTTGCATTTATGTGTAGTAAAGTCCCTCTATGATTGACTCTTAATCAAGTGCAAGTTATGATGTTGTCAAACCCCTAACTCAATCATAAGATTATAAATTTAATCATATACGATATTTGCATATTCGCAAAACTCATTTTTAGAAATTGCGTATTTTGATCAAAGATTTTTTTTTCTACATATGATAATCTTATCTAAAATCTCAAGTTCAGGTATCTAAGTCAGTAAATTCTATATGTAAAACTTGTTCTTCTAACTCTAAAGATAATTTAATCATTTTGTACTTAAACTATTTTTTCATACATATATATATTTTATAACTAGTTGGTATATAATTAAGGTTTTTTATTTTATTTTATTTTATTTTAGTTATTTATTTGTAGGACCTAAATGTAGAAAAGATAAGGGTTAGTAGTTTGTGAAATTAAAAGATAGGGGCCTGAACAATATTTTACCATATTCTATAACATCCAATCTTCCTTTTTTTTCCTCCCCCATCCGTAATTACCTTTATTTTATTTTTTTTTCTCTCTTCCTTCCATTCTTCTCCTCTTTCTCTCTATAATTTCTACATTTTTCAACCATGTTCTTGTGAAATCAACCTTATAAGATCATTTCCTAAGTGTTTTACTTCATAGATCTTTAAATAAATTGAAGAAAACCCACAATTTTAGTTACAAATCTCTATGTCAAAATTCATGGGTTTTCAAATACCTAAAACTCAAATATTGAATTTTTATCATCTAAATTCATTTTCATCACTTGCATAAAGCTTAGGTATTTTCTAACCTTTAATTTCATCAATTTCGATTTCGATTGAGAATTTCTGATATTTATGTAAATTGGATATTTGAAGTTATTGTTTAGTTTTAATAATTGGATTTACTTACAATATTTGGAGTTTGATAATGAGTTGTATGAGAATGAAAAAATTTTGCCATGGGATTTCATTGCATGAAAATTAGTTAAATGGCAAAAAACTTTGAGGTTGAGTTAGATTTAGATTTTTATCTATATTGAGTTAAATTGTAATTTAAATGGTATATTGAGGCTTAATTTCAATTTAAAATGGTTATAGTTGAAGTTTAAAAATTAAGTTTCAAATTTAGTTTCAAATCAATTTGATTTGGGTTAAATTTGGTGTTGACAGGAAATAAAATCAAATTTCGTTATTTTTGAGCTCCTTGCAGTTTTCATGATTTTACCAAAAATAGAAGTATTTTTAAGTAAAGTCTATTAGAAACCAAGTCGTAGTACTTTTAAAAAACTTTCTAATAAGTACTTATAAAACTAATTTAGAATCTAAGTATTATATTAAAAACACCCATTTCTTTGTTCTTTCATAGTTTTCACTACGTAAATCTTCGAATCAGTGCCAGAACATTAGAGCTTTTGTTTCCAAAAACTTGATTTTTACTCTAGTAAGGGTACTATAGCAAGAGTACTGTAGTGTGCTACATTGTTAGCAACTTGGAGCTATGGTGTTGAGCATGTTGTCTTTTAATTTTGTAAGTTATTTTTGAACCCCTAAATAACCTCCAAACTAAGTGATTTAAAAACTATTAGAAAACTTCGAGAGTCTAATTTTTTTTCTTAAAAGAACACGTTTCAAAATTTCAACTCAATTACTTTTGAAATGATCAAACTACCTTTAAAGGTCATTTTTCACTAAAGACTTTACTAATTGTTATGGATAATTTTGTATAAATTTGAGCCTTAATCTACAAGTCAATCTAGAGATTTATGTTTATCATGTATATATATTTTATATTGAGAATAGATGTACATTTTATTAGAGTTTGATTTCTAATAAAAGTACATATTATATTTTTTAGGTACAGGCACTTCGAGAAGAGACCTAAGCGAGCGTGAGGACAAATAAGGAAGTGTACATCCTTCCATGAACTATAAGTAAATTGTGTGTAATGTTTGATTCATTTGAAAACTTTTTTTTAATTGCATGCATTGATTTTTATAAGTTGTTTTAACTATTTTTGAGTTATTGGGATACTAAGTTAGTATATATAAATGAATTGACGCCAAATTAGGCCAATGAATGGTATATTTTCTATTATTTTGTATATTTATAACTATGATTTATGAAATGGCCCTTAGGGCATTACACACACATACACACAAATATATATATATATATATATATATTTAGAATGATTCGATCTATATATTGATTTATGAGTGGGTGATATGGTCAGCGTGCTGGTATTGGTATTGGTATTGTTATAATACTACCAAAAGTAGCTTATAGATGGACCTTTGTAAATACTGCATAAGTGGTTGGACATTAAGTGGCACTAAGTCTAAACACTCATTTTACAATATATTTTTAGTCGCACAACTAATTTTAAGAACAATGTGAAATTGCTAAGAAAATGAGCATAGGTTATAAATTGTTTTAGTATTTTGATATCTCCAAACCTTTTAAGTTATATATTGTTCATGATTTACTTGTTGAGTATATTTTATATTCACCCCCTTGGTTTTCCTCTTTTAGGTTAAGTCTTATTAATGCCATGTCATTGTAGGAGTGGATAAAGTTAACATTGCATTTCCTTTGGTATAGGCTCCTCAACTCATCTTATGTTCCTTATAGTCTGTTGGCAAAATGTTTTCACATAATAATGTAATATTTTATAATATATACTTTTGATACTATTTAAAATTCAAATATTTTATTTATTCACTTCTTCAAAACTTTTATAAGTACATATATTATAAGTGTCTTTTAAGTGTAATGATATGTGTGTGCTTTAATTATTTAAATAATGTGTATGATTCTTAAAAGCCTAGCAAGGCTCTCAAGGGACGTTCCATGCTAATGAAACATATCTCAAGGGTACGCATCGGTTGTCACATGGCAACCTTCCCAGTCGGGGCATGACACTATATTCATCATCACTTAGCCTCATACATTAACATGACATTACCATCAAGCTTCTTTCACCAAGCATGACTAGCCAAGTGCTATATACACAAATAAACGATGTACCTCAGCATGAAGGGTAATTATTATTGTATATACCCTAAATTTAATGGTATTTTGGATATTTAGTACATTTGTATCATAACATTTTGATTTATATATATCATTTGATTATTTCATTATTATATTTTTGTGTATTTAATAAATATAATAATCTCCTTAAAATAATAAGTTTAATTAGTTAAATACTATTCTAAAATGTCCCTAGTCAAGTATTATTGTGAATAGGATAATAATAATACATAAAGATTAGTATGTATAATGACTAATAACAACGTGTGTGTATTATGATATGAGATATCAAGTCAACACATGGGTACAAATTAATAAACTAATGTACTAAACCAACCCACCATAAAAACAATACGTGAATCATTATATAAGTACTATAAGTAATTTTTATAGTGACAATAGTATATGTAATCCTTGAACTTGATATTATCATGATTCCCAATATAGAGAATAATATATTTTGATATTTTTAAATATTATCTATAACAAAATAGACTATAAAAAAATAATTAAATATATCATAACTCGTATAGAGGAATATGCGTAATCAAAATAAAATTTATTCCTTCTATATAATGGGAGCGATATATTATGCCTTTTGATTGAGTGAGACTTTAAAAAATGCATGGCCATACTCAAATAAGTCAATATGTGATATTGAGTTTATTTGATAGAATAAGTCTACTTAAGATATCAGATAAATATAAAATTAAACCATACAAAATTGACACATTCTATATATCATGTTTAATTAAGATCTCTAAGACAAAGGAATTAAATTATACGATAATATTAGTCACGGATAAAGTGATGTCAAACCACTAATATTCTCGTTACTTGAGTAATGATAATGTGCTACTAAATACTATTCATTACTTGTAACACTAAAATTAAATTTTAGTATTATTGCCAATATAATAAGAACCTATTAGGTTGCATATTAAGATCGAGAGTAATATATGTGTGTGTGTGTATATATATATATATATATATAATTATAAATGGGTTTAGAATTTGTTGAGTTATTTGGGTATTAATTTTGACTAAACCCGTTATGTAAAAATTGAACTAAATTTATTAGTGTCTACTTTACTAAATAAATTGAGTTTTATAAGAAAGCCTAATTAAATGGTTTAGGTCAAAATTAAAAACCTAAAATAGTAATATAAATATGTAATATTTACTTTTTTTTTTAGGTGGGCCTAAAGTTTATTTTTTTCATTCTTATTCTTTAGAAAAGAAGAATGCATAAAACATCACGCATTCAAATCATAGAAACTAACACTCTAATTAGATTTTTGATCATGTGGATACTATAAAGACACAAAAGTAATTGATCTATGTTCGTGGTTTGACGAAAATTGTCTAATTAAAGGTATGTACGTGTTTATAATATTAAATTATATACATATGATAATACTGAGGTTTGCTGCAAAGATTCTGGAAAGCAAATCTTATTTTTTTTGTAATTCCACTACGTATGTGTATTAGTTTGCTTACATCCATGATATTTTAAGTCAAAGAACTAATGGTATATTAACATAGTTGTGTGAAAAATCATTAATTGTGGATAATCACCTATATAATTCATCACATTGGGTCACGTTCAGTAACACATCCTCTAATTTATTACCTATGTTTATACTCTTGTGACACGATACTCGTCACCTAATTATCAATGGCAGTAGCAAAATATACTAGTCATGTAATGTCATTATCCTTAATGATATCACTTCAACCAATAGTACTTTTGGATGTATTTAAATTACAAATCTTGTACTTATTTCTATAACTCTCTGTAAACAGAGTTTCGACATCCAAAAATTACAAAATCTCATTTTGCAAAAATTAAAAAATAACAATTGAACAAATGCAAAATGAAATAATTGTCATCATATTAATTGTAAAAGTTTTTACAACTAATTATATACAAAAGAATTATATCTCTAAACCTTATGACATGATTGATTCTATGACATATCTCCAACAAACTCTCACTTGCACTAAAGTCAATCACTAAGGTATTCAATACCTATCTTCTCAATATGGTAATTCAGTTGTTGTTGTGTCACGGGTTTAGTTAATGGATTCACCACATTATTTGCTAAGAGAGTCTTTTGCACGATCAGTTGTTTATTAGCAATAAATTCTCTTATCAAATAATATTTATACTAAATATATTTAGACTTCTGATAAGAGAGTTTCTCAAGATAAAGACCTATGCTTATTGAAGAGAGTTCAATAGGGATTACTAATAGATCTTGCTAGATTAAGTTAAAAGGAGTTTAATGCATTGAAGCAAAGGCATCTTATTAGATAAAATCATCTAAGAATATTCAAGACTATGGCGATAAAAATAATAAAAAAAATTTTATTTTGTTTAAGTTCATTAGTACTATTAATCATTGTTTTCTTATTGGATTATTTTTTTCAGGTGTGGTATCATGGATGTAAGATTGGAATATTTGAACCATGTTAAAATTTTGTTGTCTTCTTTATTTTTTTACACTATAATTACTTAATTAATTGACAAAATTAATTAAATTTGGTAAAATTTAATGTCAATGAATTTCTTACACTATAACCAATACAGCAAATATCCAAAATTTCTTATGAGACAAGGAATTTTAGAAAAACAAGCAAATCAATAAAAACCGATAATAATGTGTAATGTATTACATGTATATTAATAATTAGAGAATTATTAATAAAATATTTTAATGGTTAGAAGTCATGCCCAAAACTAAATTTCTAGAGAAATCCTTACAGAAAATACATGGAGAAGTGAGGAGAATAAGAGAAAAGTTTATTTGAGTGAAAATGGAAAAGAGAATGGAGGAGATTGATTGAGTTTGAGATAGTAGGAAATGGAAGGAAAAAGTCAAGTAGAGGAGGAAAAGATGCATGGCCAAAGAAAAATGTTGGTTGATATGGCCTTTTGGGCCATTTGACAAAAATTTGCTTTTCCCTATTTCAAATTTCAAAAATATAATTTGCTAATTAATATAATATAAATTAATAAATAAATAATAATTAAGAATTTCAATCTCATAAAAATAAATAATAAATCTTGATAATATATCAACTAGTTCTAAAATATACATATACATGAAAATGCAACTTAACGCAAAAGGATTAAAATACCTTTAGGGTTCGAAAGATAGGTTCCACAAATTCTCTCTTTATTCTGTTCTTAATTGATCAAAAAATATTCTTCATTTTATTACATGTATCAAGCTTCAAAGGCTAAGTAAAACACTATAAGCAAAATGCACCATTTTCACTTAATTCAAATAGCAACTACTTCAACATATGTAACCATTCTTTATTTGCCAACTCAGCTGCCTTAACTACTTATATCTAACTTTACTTCTCAAATAAGAGCTTTTTTCTTCTTTAACCTAAATCGAAAACATAAAAAACATCATTCAATTTTAATCATAGCAACAAATTTCCACCTTGATTTAAATTCAATAAGGTACAAAACTTTATGCTCATCCATTAGTTTAACTTCATCAAAAGCCTTTCAATTTTCTTCACAATGCATGCCCAATATCTTAAAGTAATATTCAAACATTTTGTTAATTCGAAAAAAATTTTACAGGATGTATTTAGTATAATGGCACTGAAGAACTATTTTTAATTTCAATTTTCAAAATCTATAACAAATCGATTCTAGGTAAAGTATGTAATTGACGAATATAGATAGTGAATTCGAGCAACTAACACAAATGAAAATGGTAAATATTGATCTATTAAATACTTTTAAAATGTTCGTACTTATCAAAATGACCAGCTGCAGTCTGATCACTGTCAAACTAGTAATTGATTTATTAGTGAATATATGATAGACAAATTTTAAGATCTTAGTAGGATTTACACCCTAAATAACATTCAAAAGACATACACCATGAGTTTGGAGTTTGTGTATTCTATCATAAGTCATGACTAGCCAGAAAAAAGGCATAAAGATTGAAATGTGAAGACCCAATAGAGTCATTTAAATTACTGTCATAATTTTGTTATGTTTTACAACAGTATAATTTAGGTACAATCATGCATATAGAAATAGATGAAGATATTTTTTTGTATTTTTTCATAGCACATCGATTAGTGACTTTCATACACCAATTCAGCTAGTGATTATTTTTTATGGCACATTCTTCCTAGGTACATACCAAGGAACCATGTTTATTATAGCAGCTCTTAATGAAAATAATCAAATTTATCCTATGGCATTTGAAGTGGGGGGGTTCTGAAAATGATGCATTACGGGAATGGTTCTTAGAAAAACTATAAAATGCACTTGGACATATTTCAGATCTAATGTTTGTGTAAGATTGACATGATAGTATCATCAAAAATATAATAAAAGTGTTTCTTGACTGTTACCACAATTTTTGTTTCTATTACATTGAAGAAAATCTCAAGACAAAATATAAGTTCAAAGATCATAAAAAAAATATTTTTCCATCAAAATTTTATCTTGCTACCAAAACTTATATTTATAGTGATTTTGAAAAACATAAAGATAAATTGAGGTCGATGCACCCAAATAATGCTAACTATTTACAGAATAAGTGGGGTTTCATTGATGAGTCAGATTTTATTTTTCAGTAAGATGATATGATAAAATGATAACTAACATCACATAAAGTATTAATATCTTACTAAAAGATGCACGAACTCTTCCAATTATGACTTTGATAAAGACACTCTAACTCAAATAGTAGTAAATAAGATTAGAGAGAGATTGTTCTCCTCTCACACTATCAATGTATTCCGTTTCCCGACATGAGTTTGAAGTGAGAGGTGGAGGCAAAATTGTTGTGGTCGATTTAAACACAAATACATATCAATGTCGACGCTTTAATCTATAGCAACTACCATATGTTCATGCAATGACAGCAATCAAACATGTTAAAAGTCGGTATAGGAATTTTTGTTCAAAGTATTAAAAAAAATGGTATACTTCTAACATCATATGCATAGAAAACTCAACTAGTTAGAGACCAAAGTTTATGAAAAATTCTAAATAAGGTGTATATTACTATTGTCAAGCTACCAATAAACTGTGTTGCATCTGATCGACCAAAAAAATAACGCATCCCATCTACAGGAGAGGAAGTAATTATTTGCAGATATTCTTGTTGTAAGTAACACAAACACAATCAAACAACAAACAAAAATCTATTATATCGTAATGAAAATAAATGATTATATGTTATTGTATTTTCTTACATCTTATTTATTTGTCATATGCAACTTTATATTTTATTTAGTACGTTATATTATATTTTACTTGTTTAGTATAAAAAAAAATTCATAAAATAATGATTGAATCATTTAATAATTAATAATTTATTATTAGTAAACTAGTAAATATCAATTATTTAATAGTATTATATTAAAATATTATCCATTTATTATTTATTTATTAATAATTGTAATCAATTATTTATATAGTTTATTTTATTTATTCATTCATTATTTATTAAATATTTTTATACTT
>CP135556.1:7063682-7080117 GCA_032402905.1 Khaya senegalensis | reverse complement strand
TTGGTGATATCTATGTTTTTTCATGAGTATTCCTTGTGCTGGTGTTCTTTTGAGATATTTTAAGTATTCGGTTTACCATTTTCATGTAATTAGTCATTGGATATGTCATGAATTGGTTCATCTGATTCACAGCAAAAGAAATGTCAGGTCTAGTAATGATTAAATAAATTAACTTACTCATAATTCTTTGATATTGTTTGATGTCTTGAATTGGCTTGCCTTCTTTCTTTTTGGCTTGTCTTTCAATTGGTGTTGAAGCTCTCTTCCTTCCAAGCTTACCTGTTTCTTTCAAAAAATCAAGTGTGTATTTCCTTTAGGATAGCAAAAGCTCTTTATTAGAATGAGTAATTTCTATACCTAAAAAATACTGTAAGTATCCAAGGTCTTTAATATCAAAAGTAGACTTTAAATAGTTTTTTGGTACTTTTTATTCCTAAAGTATCACTCTCGGTTATAATTATATCATCTACATAAATTATCACAACCGTAATACCATTATTAGAATGTTTGATGAATAAAGAATGATCAGCACTACTAATCTTGAAATGTTGAGAAGTTAATACACCTTGTAACTTAGAATACCAAGCCCTAGGTGATTGTTTTAAGCCATAAATGGCTTTTCTAAGTTTATACATATGTTCTTGGTACTTTGATGTTGTATCCTTGTGGAATATCCATGTAAACCTCTTCCTCTAATTCCCCTTAGAGAAAAGTATTTCGAACATACATTTGATACATTTTCCATTCATTATTAGTGGCTAAGGACAAGACAACTCTAATGGTGTTCATCTTGGCCACTAGTACAAATGTCTCAGTGTAATCTAAATTATAAGTTTGAGTGAATTCTTTGGTAACCAATCTAACTTTATGTTTTTCAACTGAACCATCACTTTTCAACTTAGTTTTGTACACCCACTTACACCCAACTATCTTTTTACCTTAAGAAAGAGGAACAATTTCCCATGTTTTATTTCTAACTAAAGCATCCAACTCCTCATCCATGGCATTTCTCTAAATAAGAATGTCCTTTACCTCATTGTAATGAGATGGCTCTCCTAAATTATCCAATTTGGTCAAAAATACTTTATAACTATCTTTGACATTATCTAAAGTATAATAATTTTCTATGGGATGTGCTGTGACCTTATTCCCATAGAAAAATACCCTATTTTTCTTTCATTCGGATGGAGACTTTCTAATTCTTTGAGATCTCATATGTACAAAATTTTGATCATGTGATAGAGAAGTGGACTCTCTCTCATTTTGATCAACTTGTGAAAAACTAAATAGGATTTCATCTTGAGAATTTAATTGAGCATTAGGTTGCTCATCACTAGGTGTTTCCTCACTTTGACTTTCACTAACTATGTTTTGTTCTTCATTTGATTCTAATGATTTATCAATATCATTATTTTGTGGTGATAAATCTTGAGAGTTAGAATCCTCATTTTCACTCTCATTCAAACCAACTCCATGATTATTGATTTGATCATTATTTTTTAATGAACTCAATCAGTTACCCACAATAGATAAAAGAACAGGATTCTCGGTTTCCCCCTCATTTCTCACTTTGTCAAAGTATGGATCATTTTCTAAAAATGTAATATTTCTTGAGAGAAATTTCTCATTTGTACAAGGATCTAAACATTTATAACCCTTTTTATCGATGCAATACCCCAAAAATATACACTTTACACTCTTATTACTCAATTTATTTCTAGCATGATTAGGGATATGAACATAAAAAGTACAACCAAATATCTTGAGGTAAGATAAGTTTAGTTGTCTATTATACAAAAACTCAAAAGGAGATTTTTCATTAATAATTTAGAAGGCATTCGATTAATCAAATGTATGATAGTGAGAATGGCTTCATTCCATTATCTTTTGGGAATATTATAATGAAACATTAATGATCTTCCTACATCTAAGATGTGCCGATTTTTTCGTTCGGCTACACCGTTTTGTTCGAGTGTGTAAGGACAAGTTGTTTGATGAATTATTCCTAAGGTTTTCAAGTAATCTTCAAACATATTACTAGTGTATTCTCCCCTATTATCAGTCCTAAGAATCTTAATCCTTTTGCCAAGTTGATTTTCAATTAAAGATACAAATTCTTTAAAACATGATAAGGTCTCTGATTTATTTTTAATCAAATATATACAAGTGTATCTAGACTTGTGGTCAATGAATGTCACAAAATATTTAAAACCATTATGAGATTCTAAAGGAGAAGTCCATAAATCATAGTGTATAAGATCAAAAGTTTCATTATAACAAGTTTTTGAATCTACAAAAGGAAGTTTAGTTTGTTTTCCTAGATTACAAGCCCTACATTACTTAAAATCACTAAACTTTATATTCGGAATCATTTTGCACAGAATGTTGCTAGGAGGATGTCCTAATCTTGCATACCAAAGTTTTTGAAGTCCACGGTCTTCTTCAACTCTAAGAGCTTGATTAGTGCTATTCAAAAAATATAGGCAATCATGTAGTCTTCCTTCACCAATCTTCTTCCTAGTTATTATGTCTTAAAATATCACTTTATTGGGTTTAAAGATGATACAACAATTTAAGTCTTTTGTTATCTTACTAACCGACAATAAATTTGATGAGAAATTTGGCATATAAAGGCCTTTTATATCCTTAGATAAAACTTTAATGTCTCCTAGTCCCTTAATAGGTATTTCATTACCATTGGCTATTGTCACATTTCTAAAGTTTTCTAGAGTTTCTATTTTAGATGCCTTATTTTTATTTCTAAACATATAATTAGTAGCACCTGAATCAATAATCCAATGGTCAAAATTAAAATGTGAGTTGGAAACCATACCTTGAGAGAAGTTTGGGAGATGGTTCTGAGGTAGCTTTGCTAAATCTTCAAGGAGTTTTGAGTTGTCTTTTTCAATTGCATTTTGAGCACTTTGTGGTGGTTCCTTCTCCTTGTAATTGTTTGGCCTAAGATGTGGATTGAAAATCCAACATTTTTCTTTAGTATGACCCAGCATCTTGCAATGACCACACTTCCAGCATTTGTCCTTGGGGTTCTGCATTCGTCCACATTTATCGCACTTAGCCTTGACTATCACTCCTTGAACCATCATACCTTCTTCCTTACTATCTACCAAACTACCTCTTTCTATCTTGCTGGAGTTCCCATTTAAAATTTTTCTTTGCATGTACTCTTTATTCACCTTGTTTACAACATCATGATAATCGGGCAAAGATTCAAATATAAGGATGTGATTTCTAATATCATTGTAGTTGGAATCCAAACCCATCAACTATGAGATTACAAGATCCTCGTTAGCTCTTTTTTCTACTTCTTCAATATTGGTGGTATTCGGCCTTAAGGATTGAAGTTCAACCCATGCTTCATTTATTTTAGTGTTGTACTCTATTGGATCACCTCCACTAAGATTGATATTGTTGATGAAGTGCTTTAACTCATATATTCTCATCAAGTTTCCTTGATGACCAAATTGCCTCTTGATAGATTCCCAAAGTGTTTTAGAAGATTCAGCCTTTGAGAATGCACCTACCAAGGATGGTTCCATAGAATTCAAAATCCATGTATACACCAAGTTGTCATTATAACACCAATCTTCGTATTCCTCACTTGATGTGTCGGTGGGCTTTGTAATTCTTCCATTGACAAAACCTAACGCTCGTTTTCCATTTAATGCTCTTTCAGCGAGATTGAGCAAAATTGAATAATTTTTTCCATTCAAGGGAAATGTGGTAAGTTTCAAGGTGGTGTTACCTTCCTTATCAACTCCCTTTAAGGAACTCTTATTCTTGGTGTTGTATGATGAGCCCTCTTTTTCCATTTCTTAATTCGGATTTGAAGGGGAATATATTAATGCACCAAGAACCAACAAATAACAAAAGATGAAAGGTGGATTTAGGATCAAACTTGCTTTGATACCATGTGGAAAAAATATATTAATGAAGAAATAAAGAAGATTCAAATATGAAAGAGAGTATTGATAAAAGAATAAAGAAGCTTTGTTCTATATTATTTATTTACAATGATGTGTTTATATACATGAGTTTGTAACAGTTAGTTTTTCAAATTTTTTGACTGTTACTGTTCACAACAGCTACTGTGCATAACGGTTACTGTTTAAACGGCTAGTTTATGTCTTTTTGTGTCCACTTTCTCTCTGTACTTGTAATGTGCCTTTCAGATTGTGTGAAATGATGATGAGTCAACTAAAATCTATATTAGTTGCTATAACTATCATTTTCAACAGTTTTGTCATTATGGTTGAAAATGTAACGTTTGAAAACAATATCTTACATTTTCAATGTCAACCACATTGTGTTAAGCATTACTTGATCATTTTTTCATGAATGGTGGTGGTTACAATACCATGCAGTAGTTTTGGTATTAACGATCATGCTTCAATGTAATTTGTGGCATTCAATAGCAATTTTGTCCAAAATGGTGAATTTTGAAGTACTTTTATTGCATTTTTGGACAAAACGTTCATGTTCCAAAGCTTATTATGACATTTTTGACAAAAATGTTGATGTTTTAAATATTTTTGTTGTATTTTCAGCAAAAATGATAAAGTTTTATGTAAATTTTTGTCATTATGGTGGAAAATGTGACATTGGAAAATGATATTTGCCATTTTCAACATTAATTGCGCTATGTCAAGTAATGCTGGATCATTTTTTTCATGAATAGTGAGGTTATAAAGCACACTATATGGCATTAGCAGTCATGTTTCAATGGAATTTGTAGCATTTAATTTCAATTTTGTCTAGAATGGTAAGTTTTGAAGTACTTTTATTGCATTTTTGGACAAGACGTTCATGTTCCAAAATGTTTCATGATATTTTGGTAAAAACATTGATGTTTTAAATCTTTTAGTTGTATTTTTGGCAAAAACAGTGATGTTTTACATAAATTTTTGTCATTATGGTGGAAAATGTAACATTAGAAAACAATATCTGCCATTTTCAATGTCAATTGCATTGTTTCAAGCAATGCTTGATCATTTTCGCATGAATGGTGATGGTTATAAAGCATCATAGAGGGTTTATAGCATTAGCAGTCATGTTTCAATGGAATTCACAGGATTTAATTTCAATTTTGAAGTACTTTTATTGTATTTTTAGATAAAACGTTCATGTTCCAAAGCTTTTTATGATATTTTTGACAAAAATGTTGATATTTTAAATCTTTTTATTGTATTTTTAGCAAAAAGGGTAAAGTTTTAAGTGAATTTTTGGCATATCAAAGTAAAATGGTAATATTTTAAAGTAATATCTACCATTTTGGATGTTTACTGTGTTGTTTTAAGCACTACTTGATCATTTTTCCTATGAACAGTGATAGTTATAAAGCATTACAGATTTTGGCATTAACAATTGTGTGTCAATGCAATTTGTAGCATTTTATTGCAATTTTGTTGATAATGGTGAGTTTTGAAGTACTTCTATTGCATTTTTGGAAAAAACGTTCATGTTTCAAATCATTTTATGTCAATTTTAGCAAAAATGTTAATATTTTAAATACTTTTTTTTTATTTTCAGCAAAAATGGTAAAGTTTTGAGTCAATATCTGGCATTATGGTGAAAAACAATGATGTTTTAAATCAATATGTAGCATTTTGGATGTTGGCTGTGTAGTTTTAAGCATTACTTGATCATTTTCTTATGAATGGTAATGGTTATAAATCACTGTGTAAAGATGTTGGCAATAATGATCATGTTTCAATGGAAGTTGTAGCATTTCATTGCATATTTGTCTGCAATGGTGAGTTTTGAAATACTTTTATTGTATTTTTGGAGAAAATGTTCATGTTCCAAAGTTTTTTAAGACATTGTTGGCAAAACATTGATGTTTTAAATCTTTTTTTTTTTTTTTTTTGTATTTTCGACGAAAATGGTAAAGTTTTAAATCATAACGATAATGTTTTAAAGACAATGTCTACCATTTTGGATGTCAACCGTATTGTTTTCAGCACTAGTTGATCACTTTCACGTGAACGGTGATGATTATGAAGTACTATGTTGGGATTTTGGTGATAATGGTCATGTTTCAATGCAATTTGTATCATTTTATTACATTTTTTTTTTTTTTTGCAATGGTGAGTTTTTAAGTACTTTTAATATATTTTTAGACAAAACGTTCATGTTCCAAAACTTTTGAAGGCATTTTTGGCAAAAATGTTGATGTCTTAAATAATTTTTTGTTTTTCAGTGAAAATGGTGAAGTTTTAAGTCAAAATAGTTATGTTCTAAAGCGATATCTACCATTTTGGGTGTCGATTATGTTGTTTTTAGCACTAGTTGATCATTTCACATGCACAGTGATAATTATGAAGCACTATGTAGAGATTTTGGTGATAACGAACATGTTTCAATGCAATATGTAGCATTTTATTGATTTTTTGTCAATAATGGCAAGCTTTTAAGTACTTTTATTGTATTTTTCAAGAAAATGTTCATTTCTCAAAGCTTTTTATGAGATTTTTTGAAAATGTTGATGTTTCAAATCTTTATGTTGTATTTCCAACAATAACAGTGAAGTTTCACGTAAATTTTTGTCATTATGGTGGAGAATGTGACATTTGAAAACATTATCAACCATTTCTTATGTCAACCACATTGTGTTAAGAATTTCTTGATCATTTTTGCATGAATGGTGATGGTTATAATGCACCATGTGGCGGTTTTGGCATTAGCAGTCATGGTTCAATGTAATTTGTAGCATTTTTTTTGTAATTTTGTCAACAATGGTGAGTTTTGAACTACTTTTATTGCATTTTTGAGGAAAACGTTCATGTTCCAAAGCATTTTATGACAATTTTGGCAAAAACGTTGATGTTTTAAATACTTTCATTTTATTTTGAACAAAAATGGGGAAGTTTTAAGTCGATTTCTAACATTATGATGGAAAACGGTAATGTTTTAAAGTAATACTTAGCATTTTAGACGTAAACTGCCTTGTTTTAAGCATTACTTGATCATTTTCGCATGAATGATGATGGTTGTAAAGCACTATGTAGAGATTTCGGCAACAACGGTCATGTTTCAATGCAAATTATAGCATTTTATTACATTTTTCTCTACAATGATGAGCTTTGAAGTACTTTTATTGTATTTCTAGAGAAAATGTTCATGTTCCAAAGCTTTTGAAGACATTTTTGACAAAAACGTTAATGTTTCAAATCTTTTTTTATATTTTCGATGAAAATGATGAAGTTTCAAGTCATAACGGTGATTTTTTCAAGCAATATCTACTATTTTAGATGTCAACCGTGCTATCCTCAGCAATAGTTGATCATTTTCGCATGAAAGTGATGATTATGAAGCACTGTGTAGGGATTTTGGCGATCACAGTAATGTTTCAATGCAATTTATAGTATTTTACTATATTTTTTTCTACAACGGTGAGTTTTTAAGTACTTTTATTGTATTTTTGGATAAAACGTTCATCTTCCAAAGCTTTTGAAGACATTTTTGGCAAAAAAAACATTGATGTTTTAAATCTTTTTTTGTATTTTCGGTACAAATGGTAAAGTTTTAAGTTAAAATGATTATGTTTTAAAGCGATATCTACCATTTTGGACATCAACTGTGTTGTGTTCAGCACCAGTTGATTATTTTTGCATGCATAGTGACGATTATGAATAACTATGCATGAATTTTGGCAATATCGGTCACGTTTTAATGCAATATGTAACATTTTACTGATTTTTTGTTGACAATGGCGGGCTTTTAAGTAGTTTTATTGCATTTTTCAAGAAAATGTTCATTTTTCAAAGCTTTTTATGAAATTTTTGGAAAACATTAATGTTTCAAACCTTTATGTTGTATTTTCGGCAAAAACAGTGAAATTTTACATAAATGTTTGTCATTATGGTGGAAAATGTGATGTTTGAAAATAATATCGGCCATTTTTGACATCAACCGTGTTGTGTTAAGAATTACTTGATCATTTTTGCATGAATGGTGATGGTTATAATGCACTATATAGTAATTTTGGCATTAGCGGTCATACTTGAATGCAATTTGTAGCATTTGATAGCAAATTTGTCCAGAATGATGAGTTGAAGTACTTCTATTGCATTTTTGGACAAAATATTCATGTTCCAAAGCTTTTTATGACAACCTTGGCAAAAAAGTTGATGTTTTAAATATTTTTGTTATATTTTTGACAAAAATGGTGAAATTTTAAGTGAAAAATAGTAACGTTTTAAAGCAATATCTATCATTTCAAATGTTAATTGTGTTGTTTTAACCACTACTTGATCATTTTTTTTGTGTGAACAGTGATGGTTATAATGCACCATATAGGGATTTTGGCATTAACAATCATGCCTTAATGAGATTTGTAGCATTTTGTTAAAATTTCTTCGACAATGGTAAGTTTTGAAGTTCTTTTATTGCATTTTTGTGAAAATGTTCATATTCCAATGCTTTTTATGGCAATTTTGTCAAAAAAAAGTTCATGTATTAAAAATTTTTGTTTTATTTTTGGCAAAAATGGTGAATTTTCAGTTCAATTTCTAGTATTATGGTGGAAAACAATCATGGTTTATAACAATACATAGCATTTTGGACATCAACCACATTGTTTTAAGCATTACTTGATCATTTTTGCGTGAATAGTGATAGTTATAAACACTATGCATGGATTTTGGCAATAATGGTCATGTTTCAATAGAAGTTGTAGCACTTTATTGCATTTTTGTCGACAATGGTGAGTTTTGAAGTACTTTTACTGCATATTTGGGAAAAATGTTCATATTCCAAAGAATCCATTCTTAAGTTTTTTCTGAAAAATCAACACACAACACAACCAAACACCACATCCATGAGTTAAATACATCCCCATGCATTCTCTAAACACTTTAGAACAAATTGTAAAAACAAATTTCCAGCCTTGATGACATGGTGGCCAAATGGTGCACTATTGTGCTTTTTTTTTTTTTTTTTTTTTAGTTTTTCAACCAATCAAGTGTGCATATCAATCCTAACATGCTCTTATACCATTTGTTGGATTGAAATGCTCATAACATGTATAAAATCAAAATTTGTGTTCATTGAAATATTTTCACAAACACATGGTATGCCAATTGATCATACATCATATATATGCAAAAATTGACAATTTTAGATGTGTTTTCAACACTTACTTGATGAGGTGTGACGGATATTTCTTCAATTGTGTGAAGAACTCACGATTTACACCACCAAAAGAGAAGGAAGAACCTTGGCCAAATGGGTATGGGAAGGCTACAGATTTTGCCAACAAAAACATACATTTGGGTAAAGTTAAGCCATATATATACTTAAATATATGTACGGTTTCTCACATATGCCCCCACTTTTAATTAAAAAGAAATTATGTGTCATAGATAAAATGACTATTATGTCATAATTTTTATTTCATACATTTAAGTCCATGTAACTTAAATGTAAACATTTAACCTTTAACTAAATGTAATTAAGCACATATATATGGACTAATGTATGTAAGTATTTTATAATTGCACTTTTTCATTTAAGTTCTTACATAATCAATATTATCAATTTAACCATATAATTTTTAATAATTACATTTCAATGCAAATCTAAGAAATTTTTTTTTAAACACTTTAAAAAATTCATAAATATTTATTTCAGCCTAAATATTATCTCAAAGGTACTAACTTCATTACTGATAATATTATCACTCTTAAATGCTTCTCACTACCTTAGTTATTGGTGTGACCATGTAGATTCAATGTGAAATAGCCGTGAACTTATTTCAAAATTTTCAAATTTATCAAACTATACGACAGTTCAACGACTATGGTTAATATCTAACAATGTATCTTAACCCTTAATCTACAATAAAGTCACTTCATCGATCCTTATTTTAATTATAGATACCTTGTGGGTAAAGTCTTTTTATCGTCTAGTTCCATTTGATTAGTCCATGATATGTCAAAACCCTTTATCGATAGAAATACAAACCATTGATCAATATGCCATGAATCCGTCACCGTGAATTTCTTTGTGTGACATTTAATCACTCTTGACTAGAGATTTTCTTTTTCAACTATTTATCAATGTTTGTTTGGAAACTCAAATTCAGATCAAGTCAATAGAAACTTCGATCCTATACATCAAGCCAATAGATCTCATCTTGACAATCACACATTTTAAAATGTAAACAACACATGATCAAATCAATTTTATCATACAAGATATGATTACTCTCGTACTTATACACTATATGAACCATATGCATCTATACTAGATTTGATAGTAATGTCTCAGATGAAAGCATAAAATCATAAACTAGTATAATTATATAATAAATTATTAACTATATACAATACCACGTGATTTATTGTTATGTGGTTATATTTAAAAAAATAGTTCTCTAACTATTTTATCCATGCTAATATTCTAATAATATGTCTATTACTTTACAGACACTAATATCATCTTATGATATTTACAAAAATATTTAGTATATCTATTATATGATATAACCTCTGTAAGAAACAGATTTGATAATATCATTTAACCATTAAATGAATTATCTGGATAATTCACAAATATACTTTATTTATATACATGACTAAATAAAGAAAATATCCTACATTTGTAAATAAATAACTCTTTCTTTTATTAATAAATAATGTATATACAAAATAAAAAATTTCTGAAGCCAATAACATGAATGACTTTTAGAGCATATCTTAACAGGTTTTGGCATTAGTGGCCATACTTTAATGTAATTTGTAGCATTTAATATCAATTTTGTCCAGAATAGTGCATTTTGAAGTACTTTTATTTCATTTTTAGACAAAACGTTCATGTTTCAAAACTTTTTATGACATTTTTGCAAAAATGCTGATGTTTTAAATCTTTTCATTGTATTTTCAGCAAAAAGGGTAAAGTTTTACAAGAATTTCTGGCATATTGAAGTGAAACAGTAATGTTTTAAAGTAATATCTACAATTTCAGATGTCAACTATGTTGTTTTAAGGACTACTTGATCATTTTTTTTGCATGAACAGTGATGTTTATAAAGCATTATATAGGGATTTTGGCATTAACAGTTGTGCGCCAACCCAATTTGTAGCATTTTGTTGCAATTTTGTTAACAATGGTGAGTTTTAAAGTACTTTTATTGCATTTTTGAGGAAAATGTTCATGTTTCAATGCTTTTTATCAATAATTTTGGCAAAAACATTGATGTTTTAAATACTTTTATTTTATTTTCAACAAAAATGGTGAAGTTTTGAGTTGATTTCTAGCGTTATGGTAAAAAAAACGTTGACATTTTAAAGCAATACATAGCATTTTGGACATCAACTGCATTGTTTAAAGCATTGCTTGATCATTTTTGCATGAATGGTGATGCTTATCATGCATCATATAACGGTTTTGGCATTAGCAGCCATGCATCAATACAATTTGTAGCATTTAATAGTAATTTTGTCCATAATGATGAGTTATGAAGTACTTTTATTGCATTTGTTGACAAAACATTCTTGTTCCAAAGCTTTTTATGGCATTTTTGGCAAAAATGTTGATGTTTTAAATCTTTTTTTAGCAAAAATGTTGAAGTTTTATGTCAATTTTAGTCATTATGGTGGAAAATGTGATGGTTGAAAACAACATCTACCATTTTTTATATCAATTGCATTGTGTTAAGCACTGCTGGATCGTTTTTCCAAGAATGTTGATGGTTATAAAGCACTATGTAGGGATTTTGGTGATAATGGTCGTGTTTCAATGCAGGTCGTAGCATTTTATTACAATTTTGTCTACAACGGTGAGTTCTAAAGTACTTTTATTGCATTTTTTGAGAAAACATTCATGTACCAAAGTTTTTTAAGACATTTTTGACAAAAATGTTGATGTTTTTTTTTTTTTTATTTTTGATGAAAGTCGTGAAGTTTTAAGTCATAATGATTATGTTTTAAAGCAATATCTACCATTTTGGATGTCAACTGTGTTGTTTTCAGTAGTAGTTGATCACTTTCGCATGAGTGGTGACAATTATAAGCACTAAGTAGGGATTTTGGCAATAATGGTTATGTTTCAACATAATTTGTAGCATTTTATTGCATTTTTTCTACAATGGTGAGTTTTAAAGTACTTTTATTGTATTTTTGGACAAAATGTTCATGTTCCAAAGCTTTCGAAGGCATTTTTGCCAGAAATATTGATGTTTTAAATCTTTTTATTTTGTTTTTTTAGTAAAAATATTAAAGTTTTAAAGTGATATTTACCATTTTATATGTCAACCATGTTGTTTTTTGCACTAGTTAATCATTTTTACATGAATAATGATGTTTATGAAGTACTATGTAGGGATTTTGGCGATAACAGTCATGTTTCAATGCAATATGTAACATTTTATTGCATTTTTTGTTGACAGTGGTGAGGTTTTACATACTTTGATTCTGTTTTTTTGAGAAAATGTTCATTTCTCAAAGCTTTTTATAAGATTTGTGGGAAAACATTGATGTTTAAAATCTTTTTATTGTATTTTTGGCAAAAAAGGTGAAGTTTTACATAAATTTTTGGTATTATGGTGGAAAATGTGATGCTCAAGGACGATGTCTACCATTTTTGATGTCAACCGCATTATGTCAAGCATTCCTTGATCATTTTCGCATGAATGGTAATGGTTATAATGCACCATATAGAGGTTTTGGCATTAGCGATCATGCTTCAATGCAATTTATGGCATTTAATAGAAATTTTGTTCAGAATGATGAGTTTTGAAGTACTTTTACTGCTTTTTTGGACAAAGCGTTGATATTCCGAAGCTTTTTATGACATTTTTGTTGTATTTTAGGCTAAAACGGTGAAGTTTTACATGAATTTTTATCATTGTGGTGTAGAATGTGATATTGGAAAACAATATCAACAATTTTTTATGTACATCGCATTGTGTCAAGCAATGCTTGATGATTTTCACATGAATAGTGATGATTATAAAGCAACATATAGGCTTTATGGCATTAGCAGTCATGTTTCAATGGAATTTGTAGCATTTAATTTCAATTTTGTCCAAAATTGTTGATAATGATTGTTATAGTAATTAATATAGCTTTTGGTTAACTCATCATCATTTCTTGAAAGTAATTAACATATTTAGAAAGCCCAAGATCATTCACACAAGCTACAAAGGCCCATTACAGGTATTTGGAGAAACTAGACATAAGAAGACAAATAAACTAGCCATTCGAACAGTAACTATTTTGAACAGTAACAATTAGAAATTTGAAAATAATTAGTCAAACTAGCTATTACAAACTCATATATATAAACACATCATTGTAAATGAAAAAGATGGAATAAAGCTTCTTTATTCTTTCATCAATACTTTCTTTCAAATTTGAAACTTCTTTATTTCTTCATCAATATTTGTTTGTGACATGGTATTAGAGCAAGTTTCATCCTAAATCCATCTTTCATCTTTTGTTACTTGTTGGTTCTTAGTGCATTAAAAGATTTTCCCTCAAAGTCAAATTAAGAAATAGAAAAGAAGGGCTCATCATATGACACCAAGAACAAGAGTTCCTATAAAAGAGTTGATAATGATGGTAGCACCATTTTGAAACATACTACATTTCTCTTGAATGGAAAAAAATTATTCAATTTGGCTTAATCCCATTGTAAGAGCATTAAATGAAAAACAAGTATTGGGCTTTGTCAATGGAAGAATCACAAAGCCCACCAACACATTAAGTGAGGAATATGAAGATTGGTGTTATAATGACAACTTGGTGTATACATGAATTTTGAATTCTATGAAACCGTCCTTGGTAAATGCATTCTCAAAGGCTAAATCTTCTAAAATACTTTGGGAGTTTATCAAGAGGCAATTTGGTCATTAAGAAAACTTGATGAGAATATTTGAGTTGAAGCACTTCATTAACAATATCAACCTTGGTAAAGGTGATTTAATAAAGTATAACATCAAAATGAATGAGGTATGGGATGAACTTCAATCTTTAAGGTCGAAAACCGCCAATATTGAAGAAGTGAAAAAAGGAGCCAATGAGGATCTTGTGATCTCAAATTTAATGGGTTTGGGTTCTAACTACAATGACCTTAGGAACCACATCTTTAGAATTAGCCTTTGCCCCATTATGATAATGTTGTAAATAAGGTGAATAAAGAGTACATGCAAAGCAAAATTTTAAATGGGAACTCAAGCAAGGCAAAAAGAAGTAGTTTAGTAGATAGAAAGAAAGAAGGCATCATGGTTCAACAAGTAAAAGTCAAGGCTAAATGCAATAAATGTGGACAGATGCACAACCTTAAGGACAAATGTTATAAGTATGGCCATTGCAAGATGCTAAGTCATACTAAAGAAAAATGTTGAATCTTCAATCCATATCTTAGACTAAACAATTACAAGGAGGAAGGCATAATTGCAAGGTGCTCAAAATGCAATCAAAAAAGGCAACTCAAAAATCCTTGAGAATTTGGCGAAGTTACTTCAGAACCATCTCCCAAGCTCTTTTCAAGGTATGATTTCCAACTCACATTTTAACTTTAATCCTTGGATAATTGATTCAGGTGCTACTAATCATTTGTTTAAAAATAAAAATAATACATCTAAAATATAAACTCTAGGAAACTTTAGAAATATTACAATAGCCAACGGTAGTGAAATACCTATTAAAGGACTAGAATATATTAAAATTTTATCTAAGAAAACAAAAGGCCTTTATATGCCAAATTTCTCATCAAATTTATTGTCAGTTAATAAGATAACAAAAGATTTAAATTGTTGTGTCATCTTTGAACCTAATAAATTGATATTTCAGAACATACAAATTAGGAAGAAGATTGATAAGAGAAGACTACACGACGGCTTATATTTTATGGATAGAACTAATTAAGCTCTTAGAGTTGAAGAAGACCGTGCATTTCAAAAACTTTGGCATGTAAGATTAAGACATCTTCCTAATAACATTCTGTGTAAAATATTTCAAATATGAAGTTTAGTGATTTTAAGCAATGTAAGGCTTGTAATCTAAGAAAATAAACTAAACTTCCTTTTCGCATGAATGGTGATGGTTATAAAGGCACTATCTAGGGATTTTGGCAATAGGAGTCATATTTCAAAGCAAGTTATAGCATTTTTGTCTACATTGGTGAGTTTTAAGGTACTTTTATTGTATTTTGGGAGAAAACATTCATGTTCTAAAGTTTTTCAAGACATTTTTGACAAAAGTGTAGATGTTTTAAATCTTTGTTTGTATTTTTAGTGAAAATGGTCAAGTTTTAAGTCAAAATGTTGATATTTTAAAGCAATATTTACCATTTTGGATGTCAACCTTGTTGTTTTCAGCACTTGTTGATCACGTTTGCATGAAAGGCGATGATTATGAAGAAGTATGTAGGGATTTTCATGATAATGGTCATATTTCAATGCAATTCACAACATTTTATTGCATTTTTTTTATTGACAGTTGTGAGCATTTAAGTACTTTTATTTCATTTTTTAAGAAAATATTCATTTCTTAAAGCTTTCTATGAGATTTTTGGGAAAACGTTGATTTTAAAATCTTTTTGCTGTATTTTCAACAAAAAATGGTGAAGTTTTATGTAAATTTTTGTCATTATTATGGAAAATGTGACGTCAACCACATTGTGTTAAGAATTACTTGATCATTTTGGCATGAATGATGATGGTTATAATGCACCATATAGCAATTTTGGCATTAGCGATTAAATTTCAATGCAATTTGTAGCATTTAATAGCAATTTTGTCCAAAATGGTGAGTTTTAAAGTACTTTTGTTGCATTTTTGGACAAAACATTCATGCTTCAAAGCTTTTTATGATATTTTTGGCAAAAATGTTGATGTTTTAAATTTTTTGTTGTATGTGCAGTAGAAACAGTGAAGTTTTAAGTGAATTTCTGACATAGTAAAGAAAAACAGTGACATTTTAAAACAATATCTGTTGTTTCATACATCAACGATGTTGTTTTAAGCACCACTTGATCTTTTTTGCATGAACAACGATGGTTATAAAGCACTATATAGGGATTTTGGCATTAACAGTCATGCGTCAACACAATTTGTAGCATTTTATTAAAATTTTGTTGAGAATAGTGAGTTTTGAAGTACTTTTATTACATTTTTGGGAAAAACGTTCATGTTCCAAAGCTTTTTACGAGAATTTTGGCAAAAATGTTAATGTTTTAAAACTAGAAGGTAGAGATTGGAGAATCATATCCACTTGTACAGAATGTGGTATGATCACATCATATCTGTAAACTGCCCTAAATGATTAATCATCTTGATGGTAGCACTCCCTCCCTAAACCTTATGTTAAAGAAGGTAACATATAACTCGTACACTACTGTTGAAGATGAAGAGATTGAGATTGAAGATTCAAAGAATGAAGAAAAGCCCAAATAACTCTTTGGTTAGTCTATG
>CP135556.1:7004599-7038810 GCA_032402905.1 Khaya senegalensis | reverse complement strand
TAGAATCACAAGATGAATAGTCCAATGAAAGTGAAAATAGCTAAGAAAGTTGATATGCACATTCACCTAGTGAAGTAAGAGAAGATTTACCTTTGTCATCTAGTAGAATTAGAGAGGAGAATCAAGATGAAACACCTAGGGATGAACAATCGAATGTTCAAATAGAGTCACCATCTAGTAGACAAAATGAACCATCTATTAGTGCATGTAGCGAGGGGGAACATGTTATACCTACACAAGACCAAAATCCCCAACTTAGGAGATCTCAAAGACTTCGACAATCTTCATCGGAATGGATAAAGAATAGAGTATTTTTCTATGGTAATAAAGTAACCGCACACCCTCTTGACCACTACTGTTGGAGTCTGGATTCGATTCTGGTCCCCTAAATTTTTTGCGGTTTAGGGGCGCTGGTAGTTACTATTCACATACGTAGTTGCTGCCCTGATGCTTAAAACTTAAGTCCCTCGATAAATTACGCCCTTAAACTCTTGTTTCGCGCTCAATCGTTCAATGGTAGATGCGATGGTGATGCACAGATACGTTAGTGAGGCAAGGGAGCTCGTAAAACCTCACGAATGGATATGTTGGAAAAGGAAGACAACTCTTAACCCTTCCGCAACTCCTAGGCAAAGAGGACAACTCTTGACCTTAGTCTAAGCCCAAGTTAATCCTAAGAAAAATCTTGAAGGATAACTGAAGATAAAGAATGACAGCAATTGTGCTGATCAATCTGCTAATTTATTGATAATTTGAATAATCTGAAAGCTTCAACTCAATTATATGATGAATGGCTGTATTTATAATGATAGTAGCCTTGTTTGACTCTAAAATAAACTCCTAATTCGACTATGACAAGGATTCCTAAGCTATCTATGACTAAACAAGGATAAATCTTATCTTATCTTATTATTTTCTAATCCTATAAGTCTCCTAATTTTGCCTAAATACGAATTGTCGCCTTGCTGGGTCCTAGTGGTCATCGAACTCTCGCTTGCTGTGTCTTACTTGCTGTCAAACTCTGTTGCTGGCAAAATCTTGTTATCGCTGGAACTCCTTTCGTTGCAGAATTCCTTCGCATTTGCAGACAAGGCCAATCTCTCGATGGGCTTCCTCGTTCATTGGACCACGGGCTTGTGCGGCGTTTGGCGCGTCCATTTCCTTGCAATACCTTCCTTCTGCTGGCGGCACTCCCTGCTGCTGCTTGCGCGGGATGCTGCATATTGGCGTATGCGTGCTTCTGGTCTGCGGCTGATGATTGCCGATGATGTGCGATGGAATGTTGCTGGTGGCACACATGCTAGGGTATGTTTTGCTGCATCTTGTGCGTGCTGCTGGGCACTTCTTGCACCCTGCTAGGTTCCTCTTGCATTCTGCTTGGTTTCTCGCATACGCTGCTCCGTATCTCTCGCGCGATGCTCTGCACCTCATGCTAGCTATTGCTGTTGCTGAATGCATTCTCATGCATGCTGTTGCGCAAGGTGAGTGTTGCTTCCTGTGCACTTGCGCGCTCTGCCTATGCGCCATCGTATGTTGCCTGTGTGTTGGTGCGCGCTGTCTATTGGCTATCGCGGGCTGGCATGATTATCCTGCAGCCCATCGTGCGCTGCTTGCATGTTTTATGCCTGCTATTGTGAGCTCTCTGCGCGCTAGAGCATATTACTCGTGGATTGTTGTGCGCTGCCCGCAGAGTGTGGCGCACATTCTGCAAATTGTTGCACGCTACCTGCAGTTCATTGTGCGCTAGCTGCGGAGTGTTGCACGCTGTCTGCGGATCATTGCGCATTGTCTGTGAAATGTCGCGCATTGGCTGCAGATTGTTGCGCGCTGCCTGCAGAGTGTTGCGCGCTACCTGCAGATCATTGCACGCTAGCTGTGGAGTGTTGAATACTGTCTGTGGAATGTCGCGTATTGACTGCAGAATGTCACGCGCTGCATGCGAAGTATTGCGCGCTGCTTGCTGCGTGAGAGGATCCTGCCTATTTAGGTTCTCAACACCTACTACACCTTAGATAATATAAAAGAGAGTTTTAGAGCCTTTTTAACTAAGGTAGATGCTATTAAAGATCCTAATAACATTGAGGAAGTTAGGGAATCACTAATTTGGAAACAAGCCATGCAGGAGGAATTAGATGCTTTAGTTAAAAATAACACATTAGTACCTTTACCTTTGGGGAAAATGTTGCAGAATGCAAATGGGTGTATAAGACTAAGTTAAATAGTGATGGAACTTTGGACAAACATAAAGCTAGGTTAGTGGCTAAAGGTTTTACCCAAACCTATGGTTTAAATTATACAGAAACTTTTGCACCAGTTGCAAAAATGAACATCATTAGGGTACTTCTCTACTTAGTGGCTAATTTTAACTGAAATTTACATCAAATGGATGTAAAGAATGCTTTCTTGCAAGGAGAATTAGAGGAAGAGGTTTATATGAATTTGCCTCAAGGGTACGATGTTATGGTTCCTAATACACATGTTTGCAAATTAAAGAAAGTCATATATAGATTAAAGCAATCACCAAGAGCATGGTATAATAAATTGCATAATGCATTGTGTTCTTAAAATTTTAAAATAAGTGACGTTGATCACTTCTTGTTCATTAAGCACTCAAGTGAAGGATCTACCACTGTTCTTATTTATGTGGATAATATTATCATCACCGGCTGTGACATAAATGGCATTAAGAATATTAAAGCATATTTGAAGTATACATTTGATGTTAAAGATTTGGAAAACTTACAATATTTCCTACGTATAGAAATAGCCTATCCCAAAAAAAGTATGTTCTTGATTTGTTAAGTGAGACAAGAAAACTTGGAACAAAGCCAGCCGTAACACCTATGGAGGCACCAAGAAGGAAGAAAGAGGATAAGAAATATGAAAAAATGACTGACAAGGAGGAACCATACAAGGACATCAAGTTTTATCAAAGACTTATAGATAAGCTTATATATTTAACTATTACACGACCTAACATTATTTTTTCTGTACAACAGGTGAGTAAACACATGTCATGACCAAAGAATATACACATACAAATGGTGAATAGAATTTTGAGATACTTAAAAAGAGCATCGAGGCAAGGAATCTTAATGAGAAGAAATGGTCACCATAAGATATGTGCCCATATAGATGCGGATTGGGCTGGTAATTTCGAGGATAGACAATCTACCACTAGTTATTGCACATTTGTGGGAGGGAATTTGGTGACTTGGAAAAGCAAGAAGCAAAGTGTGGTTGCAAGATCGAGTGCAGAAGCTGAGTATAGAGCTATGGCATCTACTACTAGTGAATTGGTTTGGATAAAATCATTAGTGGAAGACTTAGGCTTCTTAGTTGAAACACCTATGGATATATATTGTGATAATAAGGCGACAACACACATTGCATCTAATCCTGTATTCCATGAAAGGAACAAGCACATTGAAGTTGATTGCCACTTCACAAAAGAAAAATACATAAGCAAAGTGGTCAACATGCCTTATGTGATGAGTGAAGATCAACCTGTAGATATATTCACCAAACCATGTACTCGATGATACAACTCCTCAATGTGAGTTCTAAGTTGAACTTGTTCAATTTGTACGAGTCCAACTTAAGGGGGGGAGTGTTGAAGATGAAGAGATTGAGATTGAAGATTCAAAGAATGAAGAAAAGCCCAAATAACTCTTTGGCTAGTCTATGGATGCCCACATCAAGCCTAAAACTCATTTCAAGTGTTTTAAAAGCTAGTCACTAAAGGACAAAATAACAACTAGTTTTTGTTAGTCACTAAAAGACAAACATAACAACTAGTTTTTTGAATTTAAAGGATGTGTTGTTATATGTTGTACCTAGTTGTTGGAAAAGTAAAGTTTGCTTGTATCTAGCCGTTAGGATGCTGTATATATAAAACCATCATGTGTAAATATTGGAAGATTGAATGAAAACCTATTCTTTTTCTCTCTTACTATATCTTCTATCTACTTGTATTTTTTATTTGGTTTTTTGTTGAATCTTTGAAATCTTGAGCTAAACAATTAAATTTATTTAATCAACACCAACAAGTAACAAAAGATGAAAGATGGATTTAGAATGAAACTTACTCTGATACCATGTGAAAAAATATTGATCAAGGAACGAAGAAGTTCCAATTGTGAAATAAAGTATTGATGAAAGATAAAGAAGCTTTTTTCATTTACAATGATGTATTTATATAAATATGAGTTTGTAATAGTTAGTTTTTTTAATTTTTTTGACCTTTATTGTTCACAACGACTACTATTCAAATAGCTAGTTTATTTGTCTTCTTGTGTCTAGTTTCTCTAATTGCATGTACTGTGCCTTGTAGAATGTGTGAATGATCTTGGCCCTTCTAAATTGCATACTAGTTGCTATGACTCTCATTTTCAACAACATCAACCATTCTGGACATTAACGGTGTTGTTTTCAGCACTAGTTGATCACTTTCGCATGAACGGTGGCAATTATGAAACACAATAAAGGGAATATGGTGATAATGTTTTTGTTTCAATGCAATTTGTAGCATTTTATTGCATTTTTTTCCACAATTGTAAGTTTTGAGGTACTTTTATTGTATTTTTGGAGAAAAACATTCATATTCTAGAGCTTTTAAAGGCATTTTTGGCAAAAATGTTGATGTTTCAAATCTTTTTTGCATTTTCGGCGAAAATGGTCAAGCTTTAAGTCAAAACAGTGTTATTTTAAAGCAATATTTACCATTTTGAACCTCAACAGTGTTCTTTTCAGCACTAGTTGATCTCTTTTGCATGAATGATGGAAATTAAGAAGCACAATGAAGGGATTGTGGCAATAATGATCATGTTTCAATGCAAGTTGTAGCATTTTATTGTATTTTTGTACATAATTATGAGTTTTGAAGTACTTTTATTTTATTTTTGGTGAAAAACATTCATATTCCAAAGCTCTTGACGGCATTTTTTGCAAAAATGTTGATGTTTGAAATCTTTTTTGCATTTTCGCCAAAAATGGTGAAGTTTTAAGTCAAAACGGCGATGTTTTAAAGCAACATCTACCATTATGGACGTTAACAGTGTTGTTTTCAGCATTAGTTGAACACTTTCGCATAAAAGTCGACAATTATGAAGCACTATGAAGGGATTGTGGCAATAACGTTATCATTTCAATGCAATTTGTAGCATTTTGTTGTATTTTTATCAACAATTGTGAGCTTTGAAGTACTTTTATTGTATTTTTGGTAAAAAAAAATGTTCATATTCTAGAGCTTTTGATGGTAATTTTGGCAAAAATGTTGATGTTTTAAATTTTTTTACACTTTTGGCGAAAATGGTGAAATTTTAAGTCAAAACGGAGATGTTTTAAAGTAACATCTACAATTATGGACATTAACAGCATTGTTTTCAGCATTAGTTGATCACTTTCACATAAACGTTGGCAATTATGAAGCACTATAAAAGGCTTATGGCGATAATGTTTCTGTTTCAATGCAATTTGTATCATTTTATTGCGTTTTTGTCCACAATTGTGGGTTGTCACGTACTTTTATTGTATTTTTGGTGAAAAACGTTCATATTCTAGAGCTTTTAAAGGTGTTTTTGGCAAAAATGTTGATGTTTCAAATCTTTTTTGCATTTTCGGCGAAAATGGTCAAGTTTAAGCCAAATGGTGTTGTTTTAAAACAATATCTACCATTTTGGACGTCAACAGTGTTGTTTTCAGCACTAGTTGATCACTTTTGCATGAATGATGGCAATTACAAAGCACGA
This sequence comes from Khaya senegalensis, assembly GCA_032402905.1. Taxonomy (NCBI): domain Eukaryota; kingdom Viridiplantae; phylum Streptophyta; class Magnoliopsida; order Sapindales; family Meliaceae; genus Khaya; species Khaya senegalensis. The sequence goes on along the minus strand of CP135556.1, from coordinate 7,033,060 downwards.
CAAAGGGATTGTGGCAATAACAGTCATGCATTTTATTTTATTTTTGTCCACAATTGTGAGTTTTAAAGTACTTTTATTGTATTTTTGGTGAAAATGTTCATATTCCAGAGCCTTTGATGGCATTTTTGGCAAAAATGTTGATGTTTTAAATTTTTTTACTCTTTTGGCGAAAATGGTGAAGTTTTAAGTCAAAATGGTGATGTTTTGACCATTGATTAAAGTGATCAACATGCCTTATGTGATGAGTGAAGATCAACTTGCAAATATATTCACCAAACCATGTACTCAACAACTCCTCAAGTTGAGTTCCAAGTTGAACTTGTTCAATTTGTATGAGTCCAACTTGAGGGGGAGTGTTGAAGATGAAGAGATTGAGATTGAAGATTCAAAAAATGAAAAAAAAAAAAGCCCAAATAACTCTTTGGCTAGTCTATGAATGCCAACATCAAACTCGAAACCCATTTCAAGAGTTTTAAAAGCCAGTCACTAAAGGACAAAATAACAACTAGTTTTTGTTAGTTACTAAAAGACAAACATAACAACTAGTTTTTTAAATTTGAAAGATGTGTTGTTATATGTTGTACTTAGTTGTTGGAAAAGTAAAGTAAGCTTGTACCTCGCCATTAGGATACTGTATATATAAACTTATCATGTGTAAATATTGGAAAATTGAATAAAAAGCTATTCTTTTTCGCTCTTGCTATATCTTCTATTTACTTGTATTTTCACTTGGTTTTTTGTTGAATTTTTGAAATCTTGAGCTAAACACTTAAATTTATTTAATCAACACGCACAATCTAAAAGGCCTATTACAAGCTTATAGAGAAAGTGGACACAAGAAGATATAAATTAGCTATTTAAATAGTGATCGTTGTGTATAGTAACGGTCAAAAATTTGGAACACTAGTTGTTACAAACTTATGTATATAAACACATCATTGTAAATGAAAAAGATAGGAAAAAGCTTCCTTATTCTTTCATCAATACTTTCTTTCACATTTGAATCTTCTTCATTTCTTCATTAATATATTTTTTCCACATGGTATCAAAGCAAGTTTCATCCTAAATTTACCTTTCATCTTTTGTTACTTGTTAGTTCTTGGTGCATCAAGACTTTCCCCTTCAAAGCTGAATTAAGAAATGGAAAAGAAGGGCTTGTCATACAACATCAAGAATAAGAGTTACTTCAAGGGGAGTTGATAATGAAGGTAACACCACCTTGAAACTTACCACATTTTCCTTGAATGAAAAAATTTATTCAATTTGGCTCAATCTTGCTGAAAGAGCATTAAGTGGAAAACGAACATTAGACTTTGTCAATGGAAGAATCGCAAAGCCCACCAACACATCAAGTGAGGAATACAAAGATTGGTGTTATAATGACAACTTGGTGTATACATGAATTTTGAATTCTATGGAACCGTCCTTGGTAGGTGCAATCTCAAAGGCTAAATTTTTTAAAGTACTTTGGGAATCTATCCAGAGGCAATTTGTTCATCAAAGAAATTGGATGAGAATATATGAGTTGAAGCATGAGATAAACTTCAATCCTTAAGGCCGAATACCATCAGTATTAAAGAAGTAGAAAAAAGAGCCAATGAGGATCTTGCGATCTCATATTTGATGGGTTTGGATTCCGACTACAATGATTTTAGAGACCACATCCTTAGAATCGAGCCTTTGCCCCATTATGATGATGTTGTAAACAAGGTGAATAAAGAGTACAGGCAAAGAAAAATTTTAAATGGAGAACTCTAGCAAGGCAGAAAGAGGTAGTTTGGTACATAGCAAGGAAGAAGGTACAATGGTTCAAGGAGTGAAAGTCAAGGCTAAGTGCGATAAATGTGGACAAATGCACAACCGCAAGGACAAATGTTGGAAGTGTGGCCATTGCAATATGCTAGGTCATACTAAAAAAAAATGTTGGGTCCCCAATCCACATCTTAGGCCAAACAATAACAAGGAGAAGGCACCACTACAAAGTTCTCAAAATGCAATTGAAAAAGATAACTCAAAACTCCTTGAGGATTTGGCAAAGCTACTTTAGAACCATCTCCCAAACTCCTCTTAAGGTATGGTTTCCAACTCACATTTTAATTTTGACCCCTGGACTATTGATTCAAGTGCTACTAATCATATGTTTAAAAATAAAAACAAGGCATCTAAAATAGAAATCCTAGGAAACTTTAGAAATGTGACAATAGCCAATGGTAATGAAATACCTATTAAGGGATTAGAAGACATTAAAATTTTGTCTAAGGAAACAAAAGGCCTTTATATGCCAAATTTTTCATCAAATTTGTTGTTGGTTAATAAGATAACAAATCACTTAAATTGTTGTGTTATCTTTGAATCTAATAAAGTGATATTTCAGGACATATTAACTGGGAAGAAGATTGGTGAGGGAAGACTACACAATGGCCTATATTTTTTGAATAGCACTAATTGAACTCTTAGAATTGAATAAGCACAACAAAGGGATTGTGGTGATAAACAGTCATGTTTCAATGCAAGTTGCAGCATTTTATTTCATTTTTGTCCACCATTGTGAGTCTTGAAGTACTTTCACTGTATTTCGGTGAAAAATGTTCATATTCAAGAGCTTTTGATGACATTCTTGGCAGAAATGTTGATGTTTCAATTCTTTTTTGCATTTTCGACGAAAGTGGTGAAGTTTTAAGTCAAAATTGTGATGTATTAAAGCAATATCTACCATTTCGCATGAACAATGGCAATCACGAAGCACTATGAAGGGATTGTGGCAATAACGGTTATGTTTCAAGGCAAGTTGTAGCATTTTATTGCATTTTTATCCACAATTGTGAGTTTTGAATTACTTTTATTATATTTTTGGTGAGAAACATTTATATTCAAGAGCTTTTGATGGCATTTTTGGCAAAAATGTTGATGTTTGAAATCTTTTTCGAATTTTCAGTGACAATGTTGAAGTTTTATGTCAAAACAGTGAAGTTTTGAAGCAATATTTACCATTTTTGACATCAACGGTATTGTTTGCAGCACTAGTTAATCATTTTGCATGAATTTCAGCAATTATGAAGCACTACAAAGGAATTGTGGCAATAACGGTCATGTTTCAATGCAAGTTGTAGCATTTTCTTGCATTTTTATCCATAGTTGTGAGTTTTGAAGCACTTTTGTTGTATTTATGGTGAAAATCGTTCATATTCAAGAGCTTTAGATGGCATTTTTGGCAAAAAAGTTGATGTTTGAGATCTTTTCTGGATTTTCGGAGACAACGGTGAAGTTTTAAATTAAAATGGTGATGTTTTAAAGCAATATTTACCCTTTTTGACATCAACTGTATGGTTTTCAGCACTAGTTGATATCTTTCACATGAATGGTGGCAAATGAAACACTACAAAGGGATTGTGGCAATAACGGTCATGTTTCAATGCAAGTTGTAGCATTTTATTGCATTTTTGTCCTCAATTGTGAGTTTTGAAGCATTTTTGTTGTATTGATGGTGAAAAACGTTCATATTCAAGAGCTTTTAATGGCATTTTTGGCAAAAATGTTGTTGTTTAAGATCTTTTTTGAATTTTTGGTGACAGTGGTGAAGTTTTAAGTCAAAATGATGATGTTCTAAAGCAATGTTGATGTGGATCTTTAACAAATTCAAGCAATGCCAGTAGGTGAGTAAAGTGTGAATCAAATGAAGAGAAAAGAATCGAAATAACTAAGATTGATCCAAGGCATAAAGGCAAAGCCACCAACCAAGGAAACCACCACTTAAATTCCAGCAACAAGAAAATTTAGGGTAAAGGTTTGTCTAAGCTTGAAGAACAAGTTCAATGTTCAATTTTTACTTTTCCAGCAGAAAAACTTTTCTTACAAAGCATTGGAGACCCTTTTAAAAAGTTTAATACAAAATAAAATAAAACTAATACATTTTCTAAGATCAAAAGCAATGACAATTACTTAACATATAAGACAATCTCAAAATGGAAAATTAACACAAATGCTTTGTTGGTGCAGAAATTGTCTTGGCCTAATACTGCAACTTTTGTAGTCAGCCTCTTATCCTCCATAAATGCATTCTTGGACCTTGCAAATGATTTGAGCTTACTTGTTGAAACTTCTAAAGTGACATAAAAGAGATAAACTAATAAAATAAAATACTAATTAACTTAAATTCCTTAAACTTGCCAATTTTCCAATTTTCCCTCCAAATGGATATTTTCTTGATTTGCTTCATGTAAGTGATGTGGCAATCAAGCAAGTGAGATATCATTGGCCCAAGTGATCATGGTTAAACCAAGGGAATAACTTGGGTCTTTAAATTGGGCTTAGGCTGAATGGGTTAAAGGAAAATTGAGAGTTTGAGCAAATTAGGTTTTAGTGTTCGAATATAGTTGGGTTTGGTGAGTTAAAGTGTTTATGGATTAGGTTCCTTGATTCATATCATCATCCTCCCCAGGTTTGAGAGAATTTGTCCTCAAATTCGGAAGATTTTCATCCCCCAAGTATGGTGAAAGATCTCCCACATTAAATATAGCCGAAACTCCACCCAACTCATCTGGTAAGGCCACCTTATATGCATTATCACCTACTCTCGCAATGATCTCAAAAGGCCCATCTGCTCTAGGGGCAATCTTGCTTTTTCTCTTAGAAGGAAACCTTTCTTTCCGCAAATGCAGCCAAACCAAGTCTCCAAGTTGAAAAACCAAAGGTTTCCTATGCTTGTTTGCTCTTTTTTTGTAGTCTTCATTAGCTTTCTCAATTTTCTTCTTAACTTCTTCATGGAACTTCTTCATCATCTTCATCTTTTCATTGACATCCTTGGGAACTTGAAAGTCTATTGGTAGTGAGGTAAGATCAATAGGAGTGAGGGGATTAACACCAGAAACAACCTCAAAAGGAGAGTGACCTGTAGTAGTGCTTGCTGACCGATTATAAGTAAATTCAGCTTGTGCTAATTTTAGATCCCAATCTCTTAAGTGCCGACTAACCATACTTCTCAAGAGATTACCTAACATATGATTAGTAACTTCTGTTTGACCATCGGTTTGAGGATGGTGAGAAGTACTAAAGAGAAGTTTAGTACCGATCTTACCCCATAAGCACCTCCAAAAGTGGCTCAGAAATTTTGTATCTCGATATGACACTATAGTTCTTGGAACACCATGAAGTCGAACAATCTCTCTAAAGAACAAATTTGCCACCTTAAAAGCATCATCCGTTTTGTGACAGAGAATGAAATGGGCCATCTTAGAGAAACGGTCCACTACCACCATAATAGAATCTTTCTTTCTTTGAGTCTTAGGGAGAGCAACCATAAAATCCATACTCAAATCCTCCCAAATTTGATCTGGAATCAGCAAAGGTGTATAAGGCTTAGCCTTGAAGTGTGCTTTAGCTCGTTGACAAGTGCCACATCTTGCAATAATGGCCTGAACATCCCCCAACATTTTTGGCCAATAAAAGTGCTCTTTTAGCAATTCTAAGGTCTTGTGAACACCAAAATGACCTGCCAACCCACCTCCATGTGCTTCTCTAATCAACAACTCCCTATATAAACTCTTAGGGACACAACCTGTTTCCTTTAAATAAAAAACCCTTCTGAACTGTGTACTCTTCAAAGGCACCCTTGGAACATTTTTGAATTAGATCATGCGTCTCCCCATCATGAACATACTGATCCCTTATCAATTGAAAACCCATAACCCTGGCATCAAGTAAAACAAGTAGAGAATACCTTCTGCTAAGTGCATCAGCAACAACATTAACTTTCCCTTGTTTATAATGAGAAACAAAAGTGAAGAATTGCAGGAATTCTACCCATTTGGCATGTCAAGGACTAATCTTGTGTTGCCCATGAAGAATACTTCAAGGCTTGGTGGTATGAATGCAAAACAAATTATTTGTGTCTAAAATAGTGACTCCAATGATCAAGTGCCCTCACAATAGCATAAAACTCCTTGTCATAGGTAGAATACCTCTATTTTGTGTCATTTAGCTTCTCACTAAAATAAGCAAGAGGTCGTTTGCATTGAGTAACAACAGCACCGATTCCCACTCCACTTGCTTCGCATTCCACCTCAAATAACTTATCAAAATTTGGTAGGGCTAAAATAGGGGCTTCACACAACTTTTGCTTGATCACTTCAAAAGCCTCCTTAGCCAAATTGGTCCATTCAAAAACACCATTCTTCATACATTCAGTTATGGGAGCCATAATGCTACTAAAATGAGGAACAAACCTCCTATAAAAAGAGGCAAGTCCATGAAAGCTTCGAACTTCTGTGATGGACTTAGGCTCAGACCATGACTTAATAGCTTCCACCTTAGATTCATCCACCATAATACCATCCTTAGAAATTATATAGCCAAGGAACACTACACGATCAACAAAGAGCACACACTTCTCAAGTTTGGTATACAACTTTTGAGCTTTCAAAGTTTCAAAAACCTATCGCAAAATGATCAACATGTGCCTCATCACTTTGGCTATACACCAAAATGTCATCAAAGTAAACTACCACAAATCGGCCAATAAAAGACTTGAGAACTTCATTTATCAACCTCATAAATGTACTCGGAGCATTGAAAAATCCGAATGGCATAAATAACCATTCATATAACCCGTGCTTGGTCTTGAAAGCCATCTTCCATTCATCCCCTTCCCTCATTCTAATCTGATGGTATTCACTCCTTAAGTCAATTTTTGAAAAAATCACAGCCCCATGCAGCTCATCAAGCATGTCATCTAATCGAGGAATAGGGTATTGATATTTGATGGTTATATTATTGATTGCCCTACTATCAACACACATACAAAATGAACCATCTTTCTTTGGAACTAACAAGGCTGGAACTAAGCATAGAGTCATGCTTTCCCATACAAAACCCTTTGAAATCAGCTCCTCCACTTGTCTTTGCAGCTCCTTAGCCTCCATAGGATTGCATCTATAGGTTGCCCTATTAGGAAATAGAGCCCCAGGTAATAAATCAACTTGGTGCTCTATTCCTCTAAGTGGTGGCAACCCAATGGGTAAATCATCAGGAAACATATCTCTAAAATCACTCTACAAGGGCTGAATCATGGGGTGAAGTTGTTTGGTCTCTTGAACTTCCTGTTTCTCAATCACAAGCAAAGCATAAATTGGCTCACTCATTCTAAGACTCTTCTCAATTTTAGCTCCACTTAAGAATAGATTATTTTGTTTAGTTTATAGCCTTTGAGAAGGTGGATTTGCTTGGAAAGGCTTTAAGGGAGTTAAAGTAATTAATTTACCCACAAACTTAAAAGATTAAGTGTTCTTTCTACAATCATGTTTAACCTCCCTATCAAATTGCCAAGGACGGCCCAATAACACATGACAAGCATCCATTGGAATAATATCACACAACACCTCATCTTTGTAATGCTTCCCAATTGAGAAAGAAAGGGGTACTTGTCTTGTGACTTGGAGACTATTTTCATTACTTAGCCATTGTAGCTTGTAAGGTTGAAGATGTGGTGCAGTAGGTAACCCAAGCTTCTTCACAAGTGTCGTAGAGGTCACATTACCACAACTTCCACTATTTATTATCACTATACACACCTTATTATTAATGGTGCAACGAGTTTGAAAAATATTCAGCCTTTGATCTTCTTGGGGACTTATTTGTGTATGTAAGGCATGCCGCAAAATGAGCATAGAGCTGCAATCAGCTTCCTCCACTATTTCTTCTTCTTGTTCAGCCGCCATTTCATCACTTTCTGCCTCATCTTCTTCTTCAATTGACTTTTCAATTATTTGGATGTCCCTAAGTGTCATTACTTTTTTGTTTAGACAATTGGCTTGGAAATGGCCATACCCCTGACACTTGAAACATTTCTTATCACTAAGCTCATTTTTGCCATGTTTAAGAGGAATGGGAGAGTCTTTTCGAGGTTCTTGGATTTTGTCATGACCCTTATCCTCTGGAGTGAATTTAGACTTGGAATAAGAGGAGGAACCTTTAGTGAAGGTAGATCCTTTAGTGAAAGATTTGAAACCTGTCACCCTTGCACTTTTTGTTTGCTTTTCAACCTTAACTGCAAGTTTGCACACGTCTTCAAAGGTGTAATATGGCTGTAACTCTACCATATGAGCTATGTCCAGCTTTAATCCCCTCAAAAAATGAGCTATAGTTTGCTCTTTAACTTCTGGTAAATCACTTTTCATCATCAACTTCTCAAATTCCCGAATATACTCCTCTACACTACCATCTCCTTGTTTATGTGTATGGAGTTTTACATATAATTCTTGCCTATGTGATTCAGGCAAGAAACCTTCTCTTAAGAAGTTTCTTCAATTTCTCCTAAGAACGAACTTGATCTTTTCCCTTTCGACTTCTTTGCTTTTTGACATTTTTCCATCACAGCGAAGCATAATCTTTGAAACAAAGGGTAGCCAACTTACATTTTTTTTCATCGGAGTACCCTTTATGTTCAAAAACCCTCTCAATAGCATGTAACTAATCAACAAAATCATCTGGATTCAAGCTCCGTTCAAATTCTGAAATGTCAATTTTTAAGCTCCTATCATCATCACAATCCCTCCTCCTTCTTACAACCTTGGTGTTACTATCACTAGAGGAATAAACTTCCTCTTCATAATCTTTGAGTAATGGGGGTTGTCTTGGATGTCTTGGGCGAGTGGTTGGTTCGCGAGGTGGAGGAGTACGTGTTTGCGGATGATGATTTTGTCGGTTTTGAACTGCTTGCTCTTAGAGGAGTTGGACTACTTGGTTTAATGTAGCCTTAAGATCATTTATTTCCTCTTGAAGTTTTAATTGACCTACTTCCCATGGTGGAGTAGGGGAAGAGGAAGAGCTTCTGTTAGCCATTTGAGAATTAGAGAAAATTAAGAGTTTTAGTAAAGTGTTTGAAGCAGTGTTTAGGTAGTATTTATGGTAATGTGTTAAGTAATGAGATCTAAGGATTATATGAGGTTATGAGGGACTTGGGTTTAAGGGTTTTTTTTTTTTTTTTCAGTAGAGAGATTCAAAACAGTCAACAAAAAATTTCTAGCAACAACCAAAATGCAATCCACAATAGACAACACACCTAAGTCCACAACTACTACAACTTCAATGCTCACAGCAACTTCAAACAACCCTACACATACAACACAACTTCTCCTTTCAACCAACAAGTAAAGAAAAGGCAGTAGATGAACTTACCTCAGCCAAACCAAGGCTCTGATACCAATCTTAATGTGGATCTTTAACAAATTACAGTAATGCCAGTAGGTGAGTAAAGTGTGAATTAAATGAAGAGAAAAGAATCGAAATAACTAAGATTGATCCAAGGCATAAAGGCAAAACCACCAACCAAGGAAACCACTACCTAAATTCTAGCAACAAGAAAATTTAGGGTAAAGGTTTGTCTAAACTTGAAGAACAAGCTCAATGTTCAATTTTTACTTTTCCAGCAGAAAAACTTTTCTTACAAAGCATTGGAGACCCTTTTAAAAAGTCTAATACAAAATAAAATAAAACTAATACATTTTCCAAAATCAAAAGCAATGACAATTACTTAACATATAAGACAATCTCAAAATGGAAAATTGACACAAATGCTTTGTTAGTGCAGAAATTGTCTTGGCCTAATATTGCAACTTTTGTAGTTAGCCTCTTATCCTCCATAAATGCATTCTTGGACCTAGTAAATGATTTGTGCTTACTTGTTGAAACTTCTAAAGTGGTATAAAAGAGATAAACTAATAAAATAAAATACTAATTAACTTAAATTTCCTTAAACTTGCCAATTTTCTATTTTTCCCTCCAAATGGATATTTTCTTGATTTGCTTCATGTAAGTGATGTGGCAATCAAGCAAGTGAGATATCATTGGCCCAAGTGACCATGGTTAAACCAAGGGAATAACTTGGGTCTTTAAATGGGGCTTGGGCTGAATGGGCAAAAGGAAAATTGAGAGTTTGACCAAATTGGGTTTTGGTGTTCAAATATAGTTGGATTAGGTGAGTTAAAGTGTTTATGGGTTTGGTTCCTTGATTCATATCAAATGTCTACCATTTTGGACATCAACAGTATTGTTTCAGCACTAGTTGATCACTTTCGCATGAACTGCAGCAATTATGAAGCACTGGGAAGGGATTGTGGCGATAATGGTCATGTTTCAATGCAAGTTCTAGCATTTTATTACATGTTTGTCCACAATTGTGAGTTTTGAAGTACTTTTTTGGTATTTTTGGTGAATAATATTCATATTCAAGAGCTTTTGATGGTGTTTTTGGCAAAAATGTTGATGTTTGATATCTTTTCCAGATTTTTTGTAACAATGGTGAAGTTTTAAGTCAAAACGGTGATGTTTTAAAGCAATCACTACCATTTTGGATGTCAACGGTGTTGTTTCAACACTAGTTGATCACTTTTGCATGAATGGTGGCAATTATGAAATACTACAAAGGGGTTGTGGTGATAACGGTCCTGTTTCAATGCAAGTTGTGGCATTTTATTGCATTTTTGTCTACAATTGTGAGTTTTGAAGCACTTTTACTGTATTTTCAGTGAAAAACGTTCATATTCCAGAGATTTTGATGTTATTTTTTGAATCAATTTGTATGTTTGGAATCTTTTTCGGATTTTCAGTGACAATGGTGAAGTTTTAAGTCAAAACGGTGATGTTTTAAAGTAATATAATGTGGGTCTTTAACAAATTCCAGCAATGCCAACAGGTGGTGAGTAAAGTGTGAATCAAATAAATAGAAATGAATCAAAATAGTTAAAATTGATCCAAGGCATAAAGGTAAAGCCACCAACCAAGGAAACCACCGCCTAAATTCCAACAACAAGAAAATTTAGGGTAAAGGTTTTGTTTAAGCTTGAAGAACAAGCTCAATGTTCAACTTTTACTTTTCTAGCAGATAAAACTTTTCCTTACAAAGCATTGGAGACCTTTTTAAAAGGTCTAATACAAAATAATATAACACTAATATATTTTCAATGATCAAAAGCAATGACAATTACTTAACATATAAGACAATCTCAAAATGAAAAATGGACACAAATGCTTTGTTGGTGTAGAAATTATCTTAGCCTAATACTGTTACTTTTGTAGTCAGCCTCTTATCCTCCATAAATGCATTCTTGGACCTTGCAACTGATTTGAGCTTGTTTGCTGGAACTTCTAAATGGAGCTTCTAAAATGACATAAAAGAGATAAACTAATAAAATAAAATACTAATTAACTTAAATTTTCTTAGACTTGCGAATTTTTCATTTTTCCCTCCAAATGGATATTTTCTTGATTTGCTTCATGTAAGTGATGTGGCAATCAAACAAGTGAGGTATCATTGGCCCAAGTGATCATGGTTAAACCAAGGGAATAACTTGAGTCTTTAAATGGGGTTTGGGCTGAATGGGCTAAAGAAAAATTGAGAGTTTGACCAAATTAGGTTTTGGTGTTCAAATATAGTTGGGTTAGGTGAGTTAAAGTGTTTATGGGTTTTGTTCCTTGATTCATATCATAATATCTACCATTTTTGATGTCAACGGTATTGTTTTCAGCACTAGTTGCTCACTTTTACATAAACTGCGGCAATTATGAAGCACTACGAAGGGATTGTGGTGATAATGATCATGTTTCAACGCAAGTTGTACCATTTTATGGCTTTTTTGTCCACAATTGTGAGTTTTTAAGTACTTTTGTCCACAATTGTATTTTTGGTGAAAAACGTTCATATTCCAGAGCTTTTGATGGCCTTTTTGGATAAAATGTTGATGTTTGAAATCATTTTCAGATTTTCGGTGACAATGGTGAAGTTTTACGTCAAAACTGATAAGAATCAAGGAACCAAACCCATAAACACTTTAATTCACCAAACCCAACTATATTCGAACACCAAAACCCAATTTGGTCAAACTCTCAATTTTCCTTTAACCCATTCAACCCAAGCCCCATTTAAAGACCCAAATTATTCCCTTGGTTTAACCATGATCACTTGGGCCAATGATATCTCACTTGCTTGATTGCCACATCACTTACATGAAGCAAATCAAGAAAATATCCATTTGGAGGGAAAAATAGAAAATTGGCAAGTTTAAGGAAATTTAAATTAATTAGTTTATCTCTTTTATGTCACTTTAGAAGTTCCAACAAGCAAGCTCAAATCATTTGCAAGGTCCAAGAATGCATATATGGAGGATAAGAGGCTGACTACAAAAGTTGCAGTATTAGGCCAAGACAATTTCTACACCAACAAAGCATTTGTGTCCATTTTCCATTTTGAGATTATCTTATATGTTAAGTAATTGTCATTGCTTTTGATATTGGAAAATGTATTAGTTTTATTTTATTTTGTATTAGACTTTTTAAAAGGGTCTCCAATACTTTGTAAGGGAAGTTTTTCTGCTGGAAAAGTAAAAAATTGAACATTGAGCTTGTTCTTCAAGTTTAAACAAACCTTTACCCTAAATTTTCTTGTTGCTGGAATTTAGGTGGTGGTTTCCTTGGTTGGTGGCTTTGCCTTTATGCCTTGGATCAATCTTAGTTATTTCGATTCTTTTCTCTTCATTTGATTCACACTTTACTCACCTACTGGCATTGCTGGAATTTGTTAAAGATCCACATCAAAAACAGTGATGTTTTCAAGCAATATCTACCATTTTGGACATCAACGGTGTTGCTTTCAGCACTAGTTGATCACTTTCGCAAGAACTGCAGCAATTATGAAGAACGACGAAGGGATTTTGGGGATAACGGTTGTGTTTCAATGTAAGTTGTAGCATTTTATTGCATTTTTGTCCGTAATTGTGAGTTTTGAATACTTTTATTGTATTTATGGGGAAAAATGTTCATATTCAAGAGCTTTTGATGGCATTTTTGGCAAAAATGTTGATGTTTGAGATTTTTTTTGCATTTTTGACGAAAATGGTACAGTTTTAAGTCAAAACTATGATGTTTTAAAGCAATATCTACCATTCTGTCTGCAATTGTGAGTTTTGAAATACTTTTACTGTATTTTCAGAGAAAAACATTCATATTCAAGAGCTTTTGCCGGGTCCAGGGTAAGAAATTGTTACATCTCCGGATATCAGGCAAAGCCTCTACGCCTTCTTCCTTTGCTACAGCTATTGGGTATTCATTCAAAAAGAATGCATTGACCTTTATCCCCAGGCTCTCTCAAGCAAGAACCAGTCATGACCTGGGAGAACTTGAATCTAGTTAGGGTGGGTGTCCTCTTAAAGTAAGGAAGTACAGTATTTTGATGGCATTTTTGGCCAAAATTTTGATGTTTCAAATCTTCTTTGCATTTTTGGCGAAAGTGGTGAAATTTTAGGTCAAAATTGTGGAAAAAATATATTAATGAAGAAGTGAAGAAGATTCAAATGTAAAAGAAAGTATTGATGAAAGAAGAAGAAAGCTTTTTTTTATCCTTTTCATTTACAATGATGTGTTTATATACATAAGTTTGTAACAGCTAGTTTTTCAAATTTTTGGCTGTTACTGTTTATAACGACTACTGTACACACGGTCACTGTTTAAACAGCTAGTTTATGTCTTTTTGTGTCCACTTTCTCTATATACTTGTAATGGGTCTTCTGAATTACTTTGTAGAAATGATGATGAATCAACCAAAATCCATATTAGTTGCTATAACTATCATTTTCAACAAAAACAGTATTGTTTTAAAGATATATCTACCATGTTAGACGTCAACAGTGTTGCTTCAGTGCTAGTTGATCACTTTCACATGAACAGTGTAATTTAATTATGAAGCACTGCAAAGGGATTGTGGCAATAACGGTCATGTTTCAATGCAAGTTCTAGCATTTTATTGCATTTTTGTCCCCAATTATGACTTTTGAAGTATTTTTATTGTATTTTTGGTGAAAAACGTTCATAGTCAAGAGCTTTTGATGGTATTTTTGGCAAAAATGTTGATGTTTGAAATCTTTTTTGTATTTAGGCGAAAATGGTGAAGTTTTAAGTCAATATGGTGATGTTATAATGCAATATTTACCATTTTGGATGTCAATGATGTTGTTTCAGTGCTAGTTGATCACTTTCGCATGAACGGTGGCAATTTGATTATGAAGCACTCCGAAGGGATTGCTGCGATAACAGTCATGTTTCAATGCAACTTGTAGTATTTTATTGCAGTTTTTTTCTGCAATTGTGACTTTTGAAGTATTTTTATTATATTTTTGGTGAAAAACGTTCATATTCAAGAGCTTTTGTGACATTTTTGGCAAAAATGTTGATGTTTTAAATTTTGTTTGCATTTTTGGCAAAAATGGTCAAGTTTAAAGTCAAAACGGTGACACTTTAAGGCAATATCTACCATTTTGGGCGTCAACGGTATTGTTCCAGCACTAGTTGATCAGTTTTGCAGGAACGGTCACAATTATGAAGCACTAAGAAGGGATTGTGGTGATAAGGGTCATGTTTCAATGTAAGTTGTAGACTTTTATTGCATTTTTGCCCACAATTGTGAGTTCTGAAGTAGTTTTATTGTTTTTTTTTTTTGAGAAAAACGTTCATATTTCAGAGCTTTTGAAGGCATTTTTGGCAAGAATGTTGAATGTTTCAAATCATTTTGCATTTTTGGCAAAAATGGTCAAGTTTAAAGTCAAAACAGTGATGCTTTAAAGCAATATTTACCATTTGGGGCGTCAACGGTATTGTTCCAGCACTAGTTGATCAGTTTTGCAGGAACGGTCACAATTATGAAGCACTAAGAAGGGATTGTGATACGAACCCTGAAAGGAACGAATTATCACGGAAGCAGAGTTTCAAGGAAAGACTAAGAATTAAGTATTTTGGAAGGTTTCGACACCGCAAGAACTTTCTTGATGGAACAACAAATAATTCTTGATAAGCCTAGGTAGAACGCCACCAGCAAACTTGATAAGTTCTAAGTTGTAAGAAAGAACAATGAAGAGAAAATAATTCCTCACAATTTTTTTTGTCCAGCAAAACCTCCTTACATTTGAAAAAAGAATACTATTTGTAATGTAATAGTCTTAAATCTAATCCTAGTAGAATTAGAATAAAAATATTCCTAAGATAATAAAGGTTAGTTTAGGAAAATATATAAAAATTTACAGAATTAAAAAATCTAATAATTAATACATAAAGTATAAATTTGGCTAAGATTTGGTCTTACACTCCATTGCTTGCATCCTTCCTTACTTGTCTTTAAAATATCCAGATTTGTATGATTTATTGAGATGTGCTTAATTAATGCATTTTGACTAAATTTCACAATTAAGGAAGCTTCTTTTAGACATGTCCTACAAGATAAAATTAGCCAATTATTAGATAGCTCAATTAATAAAGACAATTAAAATAAATTAAGCTAATTAACTTCTAAATAATAAGCTAACTTTTCTAATTAATAAGTCTAAACATGCGTAAGTAATAGTAATAAGCCGCAAGACTCCCTCAATGTCACTGTACGCCCCACTTTCATACAAAAACTTTTGAATGTGCGTAAAGATGACTGTTTTAAATTTTTTTGCATGACTCCTTGTTATAGGTCCACTAGGCCACTCCAATAGGTCCATTAACTTATGATTAGATATTTTGACATTGTTGACATCAAAGACTTCCAATTGACTTTCATTTGCTCCTTGATTTGCATCAGATTGTGCCAATAACGGCCATATTTCAATGCAAGTTGTAGACTTTTATTGCATTTTTTTGAGAAAAACACTCAAATTTCAGAGCTTTTGAAGGCATTTTTGGCAAAAATGTTGAATGTTTCAAATCGTTTTTGCATTTTTGGTGAAAATGATCAAGTTTAAAGTCAAAACGGTGTTGTTTCAAAGCAATATCCACCATTTTGGATGTCAACAGTGTTGTTCCAGTGCTAGTTGAGCAATTTTGCATGAACATTGGCAATAATGAAGCACTGGGAAGGGATTGTGGAGATAACGCTCATATTTCAGAGCTTTTAAAGGCATTTTTGGCAAAAATTTTGATGTTTCAAATTGTTTTTGCATTTTTGGTGAAAATGGTGAAGTTTTATGTCAAAGCAATGATGCTTTAAAGCAACATCTACCATTTTGGATGTCAACAATGTTGTTTTCAGCACTAGTAGATCACTTTTACAGGAACGGTGGCAATTACAAAGCACATCAAAGGGATTGTGGCAATAACATTTCTATTTCAATGCAAGTTGTAGTGTTTTACTACATTTTTGTCCACAGTTGTGAGTTTTGAAATACTTTTGTTGTATTTTTGGTGAAAAACGTTCATATTCTAGTGCTTTTGATGGCATTTTTGGCAAAAATGTTGATGTTTGACATCTTGTTTGCGTTTTCGGCAAAAATGGTCAAGTTTCAAGTCAAAACAGTGATGCTTTAAAGTAATATCTACTATTTTGGACATCAACGGTGTTGTTTTCAGCACTAGTTATCACTTTTGCATGAACGTTGGCAAATATGAAGCACAACGAAGGGATTCTAGTAATAACATTTTTGTTTCAATGCCATTTGTAGCATTTTATTGCATTTTTGTCCCCCAATTGTGAGTTTTGAAGTACTTTTATTGCATTTTTGGTGAAAAGCACTCATATTTCAGAGCATTTGATGCCATTTTTGGCAAAAATGTTGATGTTTCAAATCATTTTTGCATTTTTGGTGAAAATGGTGAAGTTTTAAGTCAAAACAGTGATGCTTTAAAGCAACATCTACCATTTTGGCTGTCAACGGTGTTGTTTTCAGCACTAGTTGATCACTTTCACACAAACATTGGCAATTATGAAGCACTAGGAAGCAATTGTGGGGATAACAGTCATGTTTCAATGCCAGTTGTAGTATTTTATTGCATGTTTGCCCACAATTGTGAGTTTTGAAGTACTTTTATTGTAATTTTGGTGAAATGCATTCATATTCCAAAGCTTTTGATGGCATTTTTGGCAAAAATGTTGATGTTTGAAATCTTGTTTGCATTTTTAGCAAAAATGGTCAAGTTTGAAGTCAAAACGGTGATACTTTAAAGCAATACCTACCATTTTGGATGTCAACGGTGTTGTTTTCAACACTAGTTGATCACTTTTGCATGAACAATGGCAAATATGAAGAAGCACTGTGAAGGGATTTGTTGGAATAAAATTGATTGAGCCGATTAACCAATCTCAAGATTCATGCCAGCATCGTGACCGTGCTGCATTGGAATCTGTGTATCCCAATCATCATCTCAGTCAGCATCCTAACCCTAATTAGCAACTTTAGTAACCAAAGAGAAGAATTCAAACATTCAAATTTGAAGATGGTGAACATTGAAAGTTGTTTTGCAATTAGTAGAAAAAGGAAACATTGCTTTATGACTTGTAAGTAATTTGTTTAGCCTATTTTGTGTATTACAGCTTTCCTACCTTGGGAAAACAATTATAGCTGTTGGTTGTTTGCCTATTATCCTTGTAACATTATTCTTTCAATTAAAAAAAACAATTCTCTCATCTTCTTCATATTTCTCTCTTTGGCTGAAATTCTCAAGCTCACTTTTTATACTTTGATCATCAAAGTTAACATGGTATTAGAGCTGTAAGTTCCTATCCTCCTTCTTCTTCTTCTTCTTCTTCTTCTTTAATTCTTCACTGTTGTACTTGAAAAGTATCTTCCATCCTTTGCCCAAATCTAAATGGCAAGTGAGGAACCCTTTTTAGGCACCCAGAAACCAAGTGAAGCACCTTCTCAAACCACCATCAACGCCTCCACCTGAACCACTTCCAAAATAATGGAAGTAGATGCTAACACCTCCTTTAAACTCATCACTATTCTACTAAACAACCACAACTACCCCATATAGGTCAAAGCTGCAACAAATGCTTTGTGTGGTAAAAGTAGATATGGGTTTGTCACAGGGAGGGTTAAGAGACCTTTGGATGATGATGGATTTGAAGAATGGTTCCAAGTAGACAAAATGGTTCTAACTTGGATCCTTAACTCTATAGAACCAAACTTGATTGGAATTTTTTTTCAATGTTGAGACTTCTAAGGAGTTGTGGGATTCTATCAAGAGGATTTATGGTCAACAAAAGAATCTTATGAGGGTGTATGAGCTTAAATCCTTCCTCAATAAGTTTAACCAAGGTGAGATGAGCTTAGTTGAACACTTGGAAAAATTTGGAGAGGCTTGGGATGAGCTTCACTCCTATAGGCCAGACTAATGACATTGCCATCATTCTTGCACGGGCTAATGGGGAGAAAGTGTTTACTTACCTTGCTAGCTTGAACTCCAAGTTTAATGATATTCGGAACCAAATACTGAGAAGCAATGAAATATCTCCCTTCGATGAGGTTTGTTACATGATCAACAAGGAAGAAATAGCCCATTGTGTCTTGGACACAAATGGCCATGACCACAAGGTGGAGACAAATGCTCTTTTGGCTCAAGAGAAGCCTAAAACTGAAGCCTTAGCGGCTAAGTCAAAGGGGAACAATAACAACCAAAATCGAGCTAAGTGTGACCATTGTCGCAAGAATGTTCACTCTAAAGATCGGTGTTGGCTTCTTCACCTAGAACTTATGCCTCAACGGCTCAAGAAAGACAAAGTTTCAAATCAGTGTATCCATGGTGTTTTAAGTGCACATTCAGCTCCCATTACTAAGATTTCAAGTGTTCACTCCTTTAGTCTTGACGATATTGCCAAGGTGATAAGGAACCAACTCCAAATAAATTCGAAAGCACTTGGAACTTAACACCATGCTCACAAGGGAAAATGGGAGGACGATACCCTTCTTGACTCTCAGTTTAACTCTTATAATGATTATGAACCATGGATTATAGACTCAGGTGCTAGTGATCATATGTTTAGAAACATAAATAAAGAATCTAAATTATATCCTTTAAAGAAAATACAAAGTGATAAAGTTGCTAATGGAAAGCATGTACCCATTAAGTATTCAGCATATTTGGATTTATTGTCAAAACATACTAAATGGTTCTATATACCTAATTTTGATTCCAATCTATTATCGGTTAGTAAACTTACTAAGGACTTAAATTGTATTACTGTCTTTGGTCCTAACAAAGTGATTTTTCAGGATATTATAACTGGGAAGAAGATTGGTGAAGGTTGTGCTCAAAATGGTATTTACATGCTAAATGACGCAAAATAAGCTTTTAGGGTCACTAAACAAATCAATTCACATGAGCTATGACATGCACGGCTTGGACATCCTTCTAATCACATTTTGAATTGTCTAGTTCCTAATTTAAATGATTGTCACATTTCTAAGTGTGAAGCATGTATTTTAGGAAAACAAACTAGTCTTCCATTTGTACTATCAAAACATGAATGTGATGATTTTTTTGAATTAATTCACTCTGATTTATAAACTACTCCTATGACATCACATGATAACTATAGATACTTTATTACATTTATTGATCATAAATCTAGATATACTTGGGTATACCTTTTAAAATGTAAATCGAACACATTATCATGCTTTAAACACTTTATGCTCTTTGTTGCTAACCAATTTGGCAAAAAAATCAAAATGATTAGAACTGATAATGGTGGAGAATATGTCAATAATTCCTTTAAGGAATACTTAGTAAGTGTGATGCAAATCAAAGAGCAAATGAAAGTTAATTAGAAGTCTTCGATGTCAACAAGGTCAAAATATCTAATCATGAGTCAATGGAACCATTGGAGTGGCCTAGTAGACCTATAATAAGGAGTCGTGCAAAAAAACTTAAAACAGTCATCTTTACACATATTCAAAAATTTTTGTGTGAAAATGGGGCGCGCAGCGACATTGAGGGAGTCTCGCAGCTTATTACTATTATTTATGTCTGTTTTAAATAATTAATTAAAAAAGTTAGCTATTATTTAGGAAGTTAATTAGTTTAATTTATTTTAATTGTCTTTATTAATTGAGTTATCTAATAATTGGCTAATTTTATTTTGTAGGATATGTTCAAAAGAAACTTCCTTGGCTGTGAGATTTAGTCAAAGTGCATTAATTAAGAAGATCTCAATAAATCATACAAATCTGGATATTTTAAAGACAAGTAAGGAAAGATGCAAGCAATGGAGTGCAAGATCAAATCTTAGCCAAATTTATACTTTATGTATTAATTATTAGATTTCTTAATTCTGTAAACTTTTATATATTTTCCTAAATTACTCTTTATTAGCTTAGGAAACTTTTTATTCTAATTCTACTAGGATTGATTTAAGACTATTATAAATAGTTTTTTTTTTTTTTTCAAAGGAAGGGAGTTTTGCTGGACAAAAAAAATTGTGAGGAATTATTTTCTCTTCATTGTTCTTTTTTACAACTTAGAACTTATCAAGCTTGCTTGTGGCGTTCTACCTAGACTTATCAAGAATTCTTTATTGTTCCATCAACAAAGTTCTTGTGGCATCGAAACCTTCCGAAATACTTAATTCTTAGACTTTCCTTGAAACTCCGCTTCCGTGACGATTCGTTCCTTTCAAGGTTCGTATCAAAGTGAAGGGATTATACATCAAACTATATGCCCATACACTCCATAACAAAATGGAGTGGCAGAGAGGAAGAATAGACATATCCTTGAAGTTGGAAGATCAATGATGTTCTACCATAATGTTCCCAAATATTTCTGGAGCAGTGCCATCCTCACGGCTGTTCATTTGATAAATAGAACACCTACAAAGGTTCTAAAGGGCAAGACTGCAAATGAGGTAATGTTTAATCAGAAACCAAATCTTTCATATGTCAAAATATTTGGATGCATATGTTATGTCCATATTCCTTATAGCAATAGAGACAAACTTAGCTATAGAAGTCAAAAATGCATATTCCTAGGTTATGCTCTAACCCAAAAGGGTTATAGATGCTTTGACCCCAAGACAAATAGGTTGTTTGTATGTAGAAATATCACATTTTTAGAACATGAACCTTATTACAAAAGACATGAACTTGAATCCAATAGTAAGGGGGAGAATGCGCATAATTCCACCCCTAGTCCTATTATTGACACTATCCACACAAAAGGGCCCATAACAAGCTAGAAGTTCAAGAGTAATCATCTCAAAATGAGAATGATCCTTACTCTCTTAGACAAACAGGTGATGAGAATGAACCTACTTTTGCCCAAGATGAGTCATCTCATGATGAGATTGATTTAGATCACCTTGGAGATGACCAAATTAGTAACCATGACACATTAGATCAATTTCTAGGTAGTGATAATCATGCTACACAGAAACTACCTACACTTAGAATATCTACTCGGATCAATAGACTAGCCTTTGAATGGATGAAAACTAGAGTGTTTTATCATGGTAACTATGTGACCAATTACCCTATTCAAAGCTACTATACTCATGATCACATTAAAGATCAGTATAAAGCTTTTCTAAATGTCATTGATGATATTTGAGAACCTTCTAATTACCAAGAGGCTCAAATCAGCCCAATTTAGAGAAATGCAATGAATGAAGAGCTTAAAGCCCTAATTCGAAATCAAACTTAGGATATTGTTCTACTTCCTAAAGAGAAGAAAGTTGTAGGTTGCAAATGGGTATATAAAACCAAACTTAAGAGTGATGGGACTGTTGAAAAACATAAGGCTAGGTTAGTGGCCAAAGGCTTCACTCAAACCTATGGCATTGATTACACTGAGACTTTTGCCCCCTAGCTAAAATGAATTCCATTAGAGTCCTTATGTCTTTAGTTGTTAATTATGATTGGCCATTGTACCAGATGGATGTAAGAAATGCTTTCTTACAAGGTGAATTAGAAGAGAAAGTATATATAAGAATACCTGAAGGGTATAGGAGTGACATTCCCAAATCGCATGTTTGTAAGCTTAGAAAGGCCATCTATGGCCTTAAACAATCTCCTAGGGCCAGGTACTGCAAATTACATAATCCCCTCAGTTGTCAAGCTTTCATTAAAAGTGAGGCTGATTCATCTTTATTCACCAAACATTCCAAAGATGGAATAACGGTGATTCTCATTTATGTTGATGACATTATCATTACTGGTAGTGACCAAACAGGCAGTAGTTGCATTAAATCATATCTTAAATCTGTTTTTGATATTAAAGACTTGGGATACTTACGATATTTTCTAGAAATAGAAATTGCCCATTCCAAAAAGGGACTATTTTTATGCCCAAGAAAGTATACACTTGATCTACTTGGTGAAACAAGTAAACTAGGTGCAAAGATAGCTTCAATGCCAATCGAAAACACCTACAAGCAAAAGGACAAAGAAGAAGACAAACAAAAGCAGCCCAAGCCATTTCAGAATGTCAAGCAATATCAACGAATTGTCGGTAAGTTAATTTATTTAACCATTACTAGACCTGACATTAGCTTTGTTGTGAATCAGGTTAGTCAATTCATGCAACAACCAATGACCAACCACATGGACATGGTGTATCCGATCCTATGCTACCTTAAAGGAACACTAGAACAAGGTTTACACATGCAAAAGAATGGTCACCTCGAGATCCTAACGTATAGTGATGCAGATTGGGCTGGAAATGTTGAAGATAGAAAATCAATAACAGGATATTGCACATTTGTTGGAGGAAACTTGGTAACCTAGAAGAGCAAGAAACAGAGTGTGGTAGCAAGGTCAAGTGCAGAAGTAGAGTATTGAGCTATGGCAAGTACAACATGTGAGCTAATTTGGTTGCAGGCTTTAATTCAAGATTTGGGGTTCAAGACTGAGGCGCTAATGAAATTATTTTGTGACAACAAAGCAGCAATCTACATAGCATCCAATTCGGTATTCCATGAGAGGACAAAGCACATTGAGATGGATTGTCATTTTATTAGGGAGAAAGTTCATAATAAGATCATCTGCATCCCTTATGTTCAAAGTGAAGATCAACTAGGAGACATGTTCACAAAGGCTCCTACTAAAAATATATTG
Source organism: Khaya senegalensis (assembly GCA_032402905.1). Lineage (NCBI taxonomy): Eukaryota > Viridiplantae > Streptophyta > Magnoliopsida > Sapindales > Meliaceae > Khaya > Khaya senegalensis. The sequence continues at coordinate 7,010,216 of CP135556.1, read as the reverse complement.
GGATGGTAATAAACAAGTTGAACTTGAGTAACATCTTCAAGCCCAACTTGAGGGGGAGTGTTGGAATAAAACTGATTGAGCTAATTGACCAATCTCAAGATTCATGCCAGCATCATAATCATGCTGCATTGGAATCTGTGTATCCCAATCATCATCTTAGTCAGCATCCTAATCCTAATCAGCATCTTCAGTGACCAAAGAGAAGAATTTGAATATTCAAATTTGAAGATGGTGAACATTGGAAGTTGTTTTGCAATTAGTAGAAAAAGAAAACATTGCTTTATGACTTGTAAGTAATTGTTTAGCCTATTTTGTGTATTACAGCTTTCCTACCTTGGGAAAACAATTATAGCTGTTGGTTGTTTGCCTATTTAAACCCTTGTAACATTATTCTTTCAATTAATAAAAACAATTCTCTCATCTTCTTCATATTTTTCTCTTTGGCTGAAATTCTCAAGCTCACTTCTTATACTTTGATCACTAAAGTTAACAGGATTTTGGCAATAACATTTCTGTTTCAATGCCATTTGTGGCATTTTATTTCATTTTTGTCCCCAATTATGAGTTTTGAGGTACTTTTATTGTATTTTTGGAGAAAAACACTCATATTCTAGAGATTTTGAATGCATGTTGGGAAAAAATGTTGATGATTCAAATGTTTTTAACATTTTCGGCAAAAATGGTGAAGTTTTAAGTTAAAACGGTATTGTTTAAAGCAATATCTATCATTTTGGATGTCAATGGTATTGTTTTCAGCACTAGTTGATCACTTTTGCATGAATGCTAGCAATTATGAAACACGACGAAGGGATTGTGGAGATAACGTTTCTGTTTCAGTGCAAGTTATAGCATTTTACTACATTTTTGTGCACAATTGTGAGTTTTGAAGTACTTTTATTGTATTTTTGGTTTAAAAAAAGTTCATATTCCAGAGCTTTTGATGTCATTTTTGAGAAAAATGTTGATGTGTGAAATCTTTTTTTTTTTAATTATTTTAGGCAAAAATGATGAAGTTTTAAGTCAAAACGGTGATGTTTTAAAGCAATATTTATCATTTTGGATGTCAACTGATGCAAATCAAGGAGCAAATGAAAGTCAATTAGAAGTCTTCGATGTCCACAAGGTCAAAATATCTAATCATGAGTCAATGAAACTATTGGAGTCCCCTAGTAGACCTATAACAAGGAGTCGTGCAAAAAAACTTAAAACAATCATCTTTACGCACATTCAAAAGTTTTTGTGTGAAAGTGGGACGCGTAGCGACATTGAGGGAGTCTTGTAGCTTATTACTATTATTTACGTATGTTTTAAATAATTAATTAGAAAAGTTAGCTATTATTTAGGAAATTAATTAGCTTAATTTATTTTAATTGTCTTTATTAATTGAGTTATCTAATAATTGACTAATTTTATTTTATAGGATATATTCAAAAGAAGCTTCCTTAATTCTTAGATTTAATCAAAGTGCATTAATTAAGAAGATCTCAACAAATCATACAAATCTGGATATTCTAAAGATAAGTAAGGAAAGATGCAAGCAATGGAGTGCAAGATCAAATCTTAGCCAAATTTATAATTTATATATTAATTATTAGATTTTTTGATTCTGTAAACTTTTATATATTTTCCTAAATTACTCTTTATTATCTTAGGAAAGTTGTTATTCTAATTCTACTAGGATTAGATTTAATACTATTATAAATAGTCTTCTTTTTTTTCAAATGTAGGAAGTTTTGCTCGACAAAAAAAAATTGTGAGGAATTATTTTCTCTTCATTGTTCTTTTTTACAACTTAGAATTTATCAAGCTCGCTTGTGGTGTTCTACCTAAGCTTATCAAGAATTCTTTGTTGTTCTATAACAAAGTTCTTGTGGCGTCAAAATCTTTCGAAACACTTAATACTTAGACTTTCTTTGAAACTCCACTTTCGTGATGATTCGTTCCTTTCGAGGTTCGTATCATTTAGTATCAGAGTAAGGCTCTAGAATTAAGGTTCGTTCTATCATTTATTTTATTTTATTTTTATTTTTTTTCTCTCTTCTTCTTCTACCTTCTTTTCGTTCCATCTTTAATTTTCATCTTTTAACCTCAAAACTAAACCAACCAGCCACCAAACCACCTTAGCCGTGACCATTATCCTTGGTTCGTAACTTCTAAATTGGCCACGTGCACCCTAGGTAAAATTTCTTGTTTGTCCTAGTTGCCTTATTGGTTCCATATTTATTTTTGAAAAAAGAAAAAAAAAGAAAAAAAAGAAAACAAAAAAAAAAAGAGGCAAATTGCAAGAAAGGAAAATATCCTTAAATGCCAATTAAGACCAAAATATTATGTCAATAATTGGGAACCAAAAGCTACCAAATTTTAACCAAATTTCCTACAATTTTTGGCAACTAAATTAGGACATTTACAATTTCCAGCCTTTACCAAAATTACATTTCCAACTAAAATTACAACATGTCCAACTACCTTACCAATTCTTTCCACTCCTAATTATACCAATTTTATCATATCAAAACCTAACCAATCTGGCTAATATCTAAACTTACCAGAAATTTTTCTTACCACTTCCTAAACTGACCACCTTCTAAGCCACCTAAATCCATAATCTTTCCTTCTTTTGTTCTTACCATTAAGATTGAAAATTTTCTTGATTTGTCTCTGGTTGAACATCGCAAACAACTTTAATTTGTTTAAGAGTTTAATTAAGAGCATACAAAGAGAAATTGAGTGGAAAAAGGCAAGGAGAGTGAGCATCCCTTATAAAAGCCATATTAAGAGTGAAACACGAGAGCTATGAGTATACTGTTGAGTGACAAGAAAAGAAAGATAGCTTTGTGAGACCTATTTTGAGACTTGAACGTGTAATGAATGATTACCGTAATTTGCCGGAGAAGATGCAAGCTACGTTGGAGAAAAATAATGCCACCATGGACAATATGCAGAGAACCATATAACAATTGTCGACCGGAACACACAACACTAATGGACAAGGAAGAAAACAAACTAGAATACATTACAAAACTGAAAATCACGATTTTGATGATGCAACATCTGAAGCGCCAGGGAGAACCGAGGGAGATATGATTATGTGGATCATAACATTTGAAGTATTAAGATGAGAATTCCATCTTTCTAAGGCAAAGTTGACCCTGATTCATACCTTGAATGGGAACGCAAAGTTGAGATAATTTTCGATTGTCATAATTACTCAAACGAGAAAAAGATACATCTTGCTGCCGTAGAATTCACTAACTATGCCTTAATTTGGTGGGATCAACTTATTTTGAGAAGGCGACAAAATAAAGATCCACCTGTTAGTACATGGGAGAAGATGAAAACGATCTTGAGAAAGCGTTTCATTCCTAACCATTACTATAGGGAACTACATCAACGCTTGCAGAGATTGACTCAAGGAACCAAATATGTGGAAGACTACTACAAAGAAATGGAGATCGCAATAATCCGAGCAAATCTTGAGGAGGATCGTGAGGCTACCATGGATAGGTTCTTACAAGGATTGAATCATGTTGAATTACAACATTATGTTGATATTGAGGACATGGTTCACATGGCAATGAAGGTAGAGAGGCAATTGAAACAAAAAAAGCTTTCTAAGTCCACTTATGGATCTAGTTTAAATTTAAAATCTTGGAAATCTGATGGGAACAAGCAAAACACAAAATCTAATTTAAAAAGCAAGATGGAGAGTTCTTGTGGAAAAAATATGTTAATGAAGAAATGAAGAAGATTCAAATGTGAAAGAAAGTATTGATGAAGGAATAAAGAAGCTTTTTTTTTTTTTTTTATCTCTTTCATTTACAATGATGTGTTTATATATATAAGTTTGTTACAGCTAATTTTCAAATTTTTTGACCGTTACTGTTTACAATGGCTACTGTGCATAACAGTCACTGTTCAAACAGCTAGTTTATGTCTTCTTGTGTCTACTTTCTCTATATGCTTGTAATATGCCTTCTAGATTATGTGAAATGATGATGAGTCAACCAAAATCTAATTAGTTGCTATAACTATCATTTTCAACACTCCCCTTCAAGTTGGGCTTGAACAAATTGATCAAGTTCAACTTGCTAATGAATTTATGGAGTTGTTGAATACTTAGAGGTTTGGTGAACACATCCGCCAATTGATCTTCACTCTTGACATAAGGCATTGAGATTGTCTTGGTCAAATACTTTTCTCTTATAAAGTAACAATCTACCTCTACGTGCTTTGTTCTTTCATGAAACACCAGATTGTTTGCAATATGTATTGCTGATTTGTTGTCACAATGTAGCTTCATTGGTGCCTCCACCTTAAAACCCAAATCTTCAACCAATGCCTTCAACCATATCAATTCACTAGTGGTTAAAGCCATTGCTTTATTCAGCTTCGGCACTTGATTTGGCCACCATGGTTTACATTTTACTCTTCCAAGTCACCAAATTTCCACCAACAAAAGTGCAATATCCAGTTATACACTTACGATCTTCAATACTTCCTGCCCAATCAGCATTCGTATAGGCTAGAATTTGGTGACGTCCATATTTTTTCATGAGTATTCCTTGTCCTGGTGTTTCTTTCAGATATTTAAGTATTTGGTCTACCATTTCCATGTGATTGGTCATTGGATATGTCATAAATTGGCTCACTTGATTCACAGCAAAAGAAATGTCAGGTCTAGTAATGGTTAAATAAATTAACTTACCTACAATTCTTTGATATTGTTTGATGTCTTGAATTGGCTTGCCCTCTTTCTTTTTGGCTTGTCCTTCAATTGGTGTTGAAGCTCTCTTCCCTCCAAGCTTACCTATTTCTTTCAAAATATCAAGTGTGTATTTCCTTTAGGATAGAAAAAGCCATTTATTATAATGAGCAATTTCTATACCTAGAAAATACTGTAAGTATCCAAGGTCTTTAATATTAAAAGTAGACTTTAAATAGTTTTTAGTGCTTTTTTTTTTCTCTAAAGTATCACTCCCGGTTATAATTATATCATCTATATAAATTATCACAACCGTAATACCATGATTAGAGTGTTTGATGAATAAATAATGATCAGCACTACTAATTTTGAAATGTTAAGAAGTTAATGCACCTTGCAACTTAGAGTACCAAGCCCTAGGTGATTGTTTTAAGCCATAAATGGCTTTTCTAAGTTTACACACATGTGTTGTTGGTTCTTTGATGTTGTATCCTTGTGGAATATCTATGTAAACCTCTTCCTCTAATTCCCTTTGGAGAAAAACATTTCGAACATCCATTTGATACATTTTTCATTCATAATTAGTAATTAAGGACAAGACAACTCTAATGGTGTTCATATTGGCCACTGGTGCTAATGTCTCAGCGTAATCTAAATCATAAGTTTGAGTGAATCCTTTAGCAACAAATCTAGCTTTATGTTTTTCAACAGAACCATCACTCTTCAACTTAGTTTTGTACACCCACTTACATCCAACTGTCTTCTTACCTTGAGGAAGAGGAACAATTTCCCACGTTTTATTTTTAATTAAAGCATCGAACTTCTCATTCATAGCATTTCTCCAAATAAGAATGTCCTTGGCTTCATTGTAATAAGATGGCTCTCCTAAACTATCCAATTTGAATAAAAAAAAAA
>CP135556.1:6905184-6960162 GCA_032402905.1 Khaya senegalensis | reverse complement strand
CTCTTGCTCTATCTTCTATCTACTTCTATTTTCACTTAGTTTTTTGTTGAATCTTTGAAAACTGGAGGTAAACACTTACATTTATCAACAAATCAACACTAAGAATCTTAATCTTTTTGCCAAGTTGATTTTCAATTAATGATACAAATTCTTTAAAACATGATAAGGTCTTCGATTTGTTTTTAATCAAATACATCCAAGTGTATCTAAACTTATGGTCAATGAATGTCATAAAATATTTAAAGCCATTATGAGATTCTAAAGGAAAAGTCCATAAATCAGAGTGTATAAAATCAAAAGTTTCATTATAATAAGTTTTCAAATGTACAAATGGAAGTTTAGTTTGTTTTCCAAGATTTAAAATCACTAAACTTCATATTCGGAACCATTTTGCACATAATGTTTCTAGGAGGATGTCATAATCTTGCATGCCAATGTTTTTAAAGTCCACAGCCTTCTTCAACTCTAAGAGCTTGATTAGTGCTATCCAAAAAATATAGGCTATTGTATAGTCTTCCTTCACCAATCTTCTTCCCAGTTAGTATGTCTTGAAATATCACTTTATTGGGTTCAAAAATAATACAACAATTTAAGTCTTTTGTTATCTTACTAACTGACAATAAATTTGAGGAGATATAGCCTTTTGTTTCCTTAGATAAAACTTTAAAGTTTCCTAGTCTCTTAATAGGTATTGTACTACTATTGACTATTGTCACATTTATAAAGTTTTCTAGGGTTTCTATTCTAGATGTCTTGTTTTTATTTCTAAACATATGATTAGTAGCACCTGAATCAATAATCCAGGGGCAAATATTAAAATGTGAGTTAGAAACCATACCTTGAGAGGAATTTGGGAAATGGTTTTAAAGTAGCTTTGCCAAATCTTCAAGGAGTTTTGAGTTGTCTTTTTCAATTGTATTTTGAGCACTTTGTGGTGGTGTCTTCTCCTTGTAATTGTTTGGCCTAAGATGTGGATTGAGCATCCAACATTTTTCTTTAGTATGACCCAGCATCTTGCATTGGTCACACTTCTAACATTTGTCCTTGGGGTTATGCATTCGTCTACATTTATCGCACTTAACTTTGACTTTCACTCCTTAAACCATCATACCTTCTTCTTTACTATCTACCAAACTACCTCTTTCTGCCTTACTGGAGTTCCCATTTAAAATTTTTCTTTGCATGTACTCTTTACAACATCATCATAATGAGGCAAAGGCTTAATTTTAAAGATGTAATTTTTAAGATCATTGTAGTTGGAATCCGAACCCATCAAATATGAGATCACAAGATCCTTATTGGCTCTTTTTTGTACTTCTTCAATACTGGTAGTATTTAGCCTTAAAGATTGAAGTTCATTACATGCCTCCTTCATTTTAGTGTTGTACTCTATCTAATCACTTCTACCAAGATTTCTATTATTGATGAAGTGGTTTAACTCATATATTCTCATCAAGTTTCCTTGATGATCAAATTGCCTCTCGATAGATTCCCAAAGTGCTTTAAAAGATTTAGCCTTTGAGAATATACCTACCAAGGACGATTCCATAGATTTTAAAATCCATGTGTACACCAAATTGTAATTATAACACCAATTTTCGCATTTCTCACTTGATGTGTCAATGGGCTTTATGATTCTTCCATTGACAAAGCCTAATATTTATTTACCACTTAATGCTCTTTCAATGGGATTGAGCTAAATTGAATAATTTTTTTCAATGGTAAATTATAACGTGGCGTTACCCTCATTATCAACTCCTTTGAAGGAACTCTTGTTCTTGTATTGTATGACAAGCCCTTCTTTTCCATTCCTTAATTTGACTTTGAAGGGGAATGTCTTGATGTACCAACAACAAACAAGTAATAAAAGATAAAAGATAGATTTATGATGAAACTTGCTCTGATACCATGTGGAAAAAATATATTAATGAAGAAATAAAAAAGATTCAAATGTGAAAGAAAGTATTAATGAAGGAATAAGGAAGTTTTTTTCTATCATTTTCATCAACAATGATGTGTTTATATACATAAGTTTGTAATAGCTAGTTTTTCAAAATTTTGACTGTTACTATTCATAACGGCTACTGTACACAACTGTCACTGTTCAATCAGTTAGTTTATTTGTCTTTTTGTGTCCACTTTCTCTATATACTTGTAATGGGCCTTCTAGATTGTGCGAAGGATTTCAGCTTTCTAAATTGCTTTGTAGAAAGAATGATGAGTTAACCAAAATTCATATTAGTGGCAATTACGAAGCACCACAAAGGGATTGTAGTGATAAAGTTTTTGTTTCAATGCAAGTTGTAGCATTTTACTACATTTTTGTGTACAATTCTGAGTTTTCAAGCACTTTTATTGTATTTTTGGTGAAAAACGTTCACAAGATCTTTTGTGAGGGCCCTGCCTAATAGGCCTTACTAATACGAACTTTGAAAGGAACGAATCATCATAAAAACGGAGTTTCAAGGAAAGTCTAAGAATTAAGCATTTTATAAGGTTTCAATACCACAAGAACTTTTTTGATGGAACAACAAAGAATTCTTGATAAGCCTAGGTAGAATGCCACAAGCGAAGTTGATAAGTTTTAAGCTATAAAAAAGAACAATGAAGAGAAAATAATTCCTCACAATTTTTTTGTCCAACAAAACCTCCTTACATTTGAAAAAATAAGACTATTTATAATAGTCTTAAATCTAATCCTAGTAGAATTATAATAAAAATATTCCTAAGATAATAGAGAGTAGTGTAAGAAAATATATAAAAGTTTACAAAGTTAAAAAATATAATAATTAATACATAAAATATAAATTTGGCTAAGATTTGGTCTTGCACTCCATTGCTTGCATCCTTCCTTACTTGTCTTTAAAATATCTAGATTTGTATGATTTATTGAGATCTTCTTAATTAATGCACTTTGACTAAATCTCACAGTTAAGGAAGCTTCTTTTGGACATGTCCTACAAGATAAAATTAGCCAATTATTAGATAGCTCAATTATTAAAAATAATTAAAATAAATTAAGCTAATTAACTTCCTAAATAATAGCTAACTTTTCTAATTAATTATTTAAAACATGTGTAAATAACAGTAATAAGCTGCGGGACTCCCTCAATGTTGTTGTGCGCCCCACTTTTATACAAAAACTTTTGAATGTGCATAAAGAGGATTGTTTTAAGTTTTTTTGTACAACTCTTTGTTATAGGTCCATTAGGCCACTCCAATGGGTCCATTAACTCATGATTAAATATTTTGACCTTATTGACATTGAAGACTTCTAATTGACTTTCATTTTCTCCTTGATTTGCATCATTCCTTCCCTTCTCGAGAGGATTTATCCACGAATCATCATCACCTATTTCAAAAGGAGAAAAGTCAGAAACATTAAATGTAGCACTAACACCATACTTACCTAGAAGATCAAGTTTATATGCATTGTCATTAAGACATTCAGTTACTTGAAATGGTCCATCTCCACGTGGATGCAACTTGCTTCTTTTTTACTTTGGAAAACATTCTTTACGCATATGCACCCACACCTAATCTCCAAGTTCAAAGATCGTTTGTTTTCAGTCTTTATTAACTTGTCTTGATGGTTGCTCGTTTCGTTTCCCAATGTTTAAACAAACTTTCTGATGGAGTTTCTTCACATAATTTGCCTTCTGTTCACTGTCAAGACTCTTTGACACTTTTAAAGGCAAAGGTAATAAATCCAAAGGAGTTAGTGGGTTAAAACCATAAACAACCTTAAATGGTGAATGAGAAGTAGAAGAATGAATAGATCGATTATAAGCAAATTCAACATGAGGTAAGAGATCTTCCCAATTTTTAAGATTCTTTTGAATAAGTAAACGCAAAAGCTGTGATAAAGTATGATTCACTACTTCAGTTTGTCTATCTATTTGTGGATGGCAAGTCATTGAAAATAGCAATTTTGTTCCCAACTTTGCCCACAATGTCTTCCAAAAATAACTAAGGAACTTAACATCACGATCAAACACTATGCTTTTCGGAACACCATGTAAACGTACTATCTTTTTTAAAAAAAGATCAGCCACATGAGTGGCATCATTTGATTTGCGACATGAAATAAAGTGTGCCATCTTTGAAAATCTGCCAACCACAACAAAAATTGAATCCCTACCCCCTCTAGACCTAGGAAAACCTAAAACGAAATTCATGAAAATATCTACCCATGGTTCACTAGGTATAGGCAAAGGGGTATACAAACCATGTGGCAAGACTCTAGACTTAGCTTGCTTACAAATGATACATCTCTCATAAATTCTCTCAACATCTCTACGCATATGAGGCCAAAAGAAATGCTCTTTAAGTATGTCTAAAGTCTTTTGAATACCAAAATGCCCCATCAATCCTCTATCATGTGACTTTCTAACAAGCAACTCTCTAAGTGAGCTATGTGGAATGCACACACATTTCTCCCTAAAAAGGTAACCATCATGTCTTAAAAACTTATCAAATGCAGCATGCTTACATGCATCATACACAATGGCAAAATCATGATCTGTAGGATACAATTCCTTTATAAACTCAAAACCAAGCAATTTAGAGTTTAAGGAAGTAAGAAACGCGTACCTCCTCGAAAGTGCATCAGCAACTACATTTTCCTTGCCTTGCTTGTATTGAATTACATAGGAAAATGTTTCAAGGAATTTAGCCCATTTGGCATGTCTTCGATTCAGCTTGTTTTGTCCTTTCAAATGTTTTAGAGACTCATGATCTATATGAATTACGAACTCTTTAGGCCATAATAAGTGCTGCCACATCTCTAAGGCTTTGATAAGTGCATACATCTCCTTATCATATATGGGGTACTTTAAGGCGACTCCATTCAACCTTTTAGAGAAGTATGCTATAGGTTTCTTCTCTTGCATTAAAACAGCTCTAATTCCTACACCAGAAGCATCACATTCGATTTCAAATGTCTTGGAAAAATCTGGAAGTGATAATACAGGTGCAGAAATTAACTTATCTTTAAGACAAAGAAATGACTTATCTTGTGCTTCTCCCCACATGAATGCCATATTTTTTTGATAACCTCAATGAGAGGTGCTGCAATAGTGCTGAAGTCTTTAATGAAACAATGATAAAAACTTGCCAAACTATGGAAACTCCTAACTTCAGTTGCGCTTTTGGGAGTAGGCCAATCTCGTATCGCTTTTATCTTTTCCTCATCAACCTACAGTCCTTTTGAGCTCACTACAAAACCAAAAAGAACAATGCTATCCGTGCAAAATGTGCACTTTTTAAGATTAGCATAAAGCTTCTCTTTGAGCAAAGTATCTAAAATGCAATGCAAATGTTAAGTATGATCATTTAGACACTTGCTGTAAATCAAAATATCATCGAAGTAAACAACAACAAATTTACCAATGAAAGCTCGTAATACATGATTTATTAAGCGCATGAATGTACTCGGTGCATTCGTAGGACCACAAGGCATAACTAACCACTCATACAATCCAAATTTAATCTTAAATGCAGTTTTCATTTATCTCCCTCTCTCATCCTAATATGATGATAACCACTTTTCAAATCAATTTTAGAGAATATAGATGCACCATGCAACTCGTCTAACATATCATTTAACCTAGGAATAGGGTGACGATACTTAACTGTGATGTTGTTAATGGCACGACAATCTACGCACATTCTCCATGATCCATCTTTTTTAGGTACAAGAAGAACAGGAACAGCACATGGACTCATGCTCTCTCGCACGTACCCTTTTGACATTAAGTCTTCCACTTGTCTTTGTATCTCTTTTGTTTCCTCTGGATTACACCTATAAGCAGGTCAATTAGGAATAGAAGCTCTAGGAATGAAGTCAATCTGATGCTCAATCCCTCGAATAGGTAGCAGTCCATTCAATGTCTCCTCTGGAAAGATATCCTCAAATTCTTGCAAAAGAGAAGTAATTAGAGAAGGAAGTGAAAGATCAAGCTCATTAATGCTCAAACATACTTCTTTGTACAAGAGCACAAGGATTGATCGGTGAGAATGAATAGCACTCCTCACATCACTCATGCTCTTAAATTTCACTTTTTTTTTCCACACCCTCATTTTGTTTTTCTTTTACTGCTTCTTGGCTCACTCTTTCTTTTTCACTCTACTCTATATCTCTTTTAATTCTTGATTGATCCTCATGCACAATATGTGACGATAGGGAAATGAGAGTGTACTTCTTATGATTCCTAACAAAAGAGTAATGGTTCTTATACCCATCATGTGTGACTCGCCTATCATATTGCCAAGGACGTCCTAACAGCATATCACTAGCTTGCATAAGGACTACGTCACATAAAACTTCATCACGATACTTTCCTATAGCAAAGGACACTAAAACTTGCTTATCAACAATAAGTTTGTCACAATCGTTTAACCACTGTTGCTTGTAAGGCTTAGAATGATCTAACAAGGGAAGGCCAAGTTTCTTTACCATAAGTGTGCTAGCCACTTTAGTACAACTACCACCATCAATAATAATATTATATAACTTGTTATTAATTAGACACCTAGTATGAAAGATGTTCTCACATTGCTCAGTCTCATCATCTTTGACTTGTGCATTCAATGCTCTATGCATCACTAGACATTCTTCTTTAAATTCATGTGGATCTTCAAGCTTGCCTTCATCACTTGTATCTTCCAGAGTTGACATTTCTGCATTCACGGCTTCATCATCATCTTCATCAGATTCTGGCATGATCATTAGGATCTTTCTATTTGGGCATTGAGAAGTGACATGCCCTACACCGTAACACTTAAAGCATTCAACATTACAAGACTTAGAAGAATTAGAATTGGTACATTTTTCTTTGCTTCTCTCAGCCTCCTTAGGGTTAGAACCCTTCGCCTTACTTTTTAAATCAAATTTTGTGTTTTGCTTATTCCCATCAGATTTTCAAGATTTTAAATTCAAACTAGATCCATAAGTGAACTTGGAAAGCTTTTTTTTGTTTCAATTACCTATATACCTTCATTGCCATGTAAACCATGTCCTTAGTATCAACATAATGTTGTAATTTAACAATATCAGCAATCTCATGATTCAATCCTTGTAAGAACCTAGCCATGGTAGCCTTACAATCTTCCTCAAGATTTGCTCGGATCATTGCAATCTCCATTTCTTTGTAGTAGTCTTTCACAAATTGGATCCTTGAGTCAATCTCTACAAGCGTTGATGTAGTTCCCTATAGTAATGGTTAGGAATGAAACGCTTTCTCAAGATTGGTTTCATTTTTTCCCATGTACTAACAGGTGGTTCTTTATTTCGTCGCCTACTCAAAATAAATTGATTCCACCAAATTAAGGCATAGTCAGTGAATTCTACAGCAGCAAGACATCTTTTTCTCATTTGAGTAATTGTAACAATCGAAAACCATTTCAACTTTGTGTTCCCATTCAAGGTATGAATCATGGTCAACCTTAAAGATGGAATTATCATCTTAATACTTCCAATGTTACGATCCACATAATCATATCTCCCTTGGTTCTCCCTTGGCGCTTCAGATGTTGCATCATCAAAATTGTGATTTTCAGTTTCGTAATGTATTCCAGTTTGTCTTCTTCCTTGTCCATTAGTGTTTTGTGTTCTAGTCGATAATTGTTCTATGGTTCTCTGCATATTGTCCATGGTGGCATTGTTTTTCTCCAAAATAGCTTGCGTCTTCTCCAGCAAATCACGGTAATCATTCATTACACGTTCAAGTTTCAAATCATGTCCTTGTAATACATCAAATTTAAAGGCATAGACATATTTTGGTTGGTCATCAATCGTCTTGTCTTTATCTGCCATGATGTTTTAGATCTGAAAAGGAAGATCAGAATAGCAAAATAGGTCTCACAAAGCTCTCTTTCTTTTCTTGTCACTCAACAATATACTCACTGTCCTTGCCTTTTTCCACTCAATTTCTCTTCGTATGCTCTTAATTAAACTCTCAAACAAATTAAAACTGTTTGTGTTGTTCAACCATAGACAAATCAAGAAAATTTTCAATCTCAATGGTAAGAACAAAAGAGGGAAAGCTTACGGATTTAGGTGGCTTAGAAGGCCGTCAATTTAGGAAGTGGTAAGAAAAATTTTTGGTAAGTTTAGGTATTAGCCAGATTGGTTAGGTTTTGATATGATAAAATTGATATAATTAGGAGTGAAAAGAATTGGTAAGGTAGTCGGATATGTTGTGATTTTAGCTACAAATATAATTTTGGCAAAGGCTGAAAATTGTAAATGTCCTAATTTAGTTGCCAGAAATTGTAGGAAATGTGGTCAAAATTTGGTAGCTTTTGATTCCCAATTATTGATATAATATTTTAGTCTTAATTGGCATTTAAAGATGTTTTCCTCCTTGCAATTTACCTTCTTTTTTTTTTGTTTTCTTTTTTTTTTTTGCCTTTTTTTTCTTCTTTTTTTTCTTTTTTTAAAAATAAATATGGAACCAATAAGGCAACTAGGACAAACAAAAAATATTACCTAGGGTACACGTGGCAAGTTTAGAAGTTACAAACCAAGGATGATAGTCAGGGCCAAAATGGTTTGGTGGCTGGTTGGTTCGGTTTTGAGGTTAAAAGATGAAAATTAAAGACGGAACAAACAGAAGGTAGAAGAAGAAGAGAGAAAAATAATAAAAATAAAATAAAAAAAGGATAAAACGAACCTTAATTCTAGAGTCTTGCTCTGATACCAAATGATACGAACCTCGAAAGGAATGAATCATCACGGAAGCGGAGTTTCAAGGAAAGTCTAAGAATTAAGTATTTTGGAAGGTTTCGACGCCACAAGAACTTTGTTGATGGAACAACAAAGAATTTGATAAGCCTAGGTAGAACGCCATAAGCGAGTTTGACAAGTTCTATGTTGTAAAAAACAACAATGAAGAGAAAATAATTTCTCACAATTTTTTTTGTCCAGCAAAACTTCCTTCATTTGAAAAAAAAGAAGACTATTTATAATAGTCTTAAATCTAATACTAGTAGAATTAGAATAAAAACTTTCTTAAGATAATAAAGAGTAATTTAGTAAAATATATAAAAGTTTACAGAATTAAGAAATCTAATAATTAATGCATAAAGTATAAATTTGACTAAGATTTAATCTTACACTCTAGTACTTGCATTCTTCCTTACTTGTCCTTAGAATATCCAGATTTGTATGATTTATTGAGATCTTCTTAATTAATGCACTTTGACTAAATCTCACAGTTAAGGAAGCTTCTTTTGAACATATCCTACAAAATAAAATTAGCCAATTATTAGATAACTCAATTAATAAAGATAATTAAAATAAATTAAACTAATTAACTTCCTAAATAATAGCTAACTTTTCTAATTAATTATTTAAAACATGCATAAATAACAGTAATAAGTCGTAGGACTCCCTCAATGTCACTGCACGCTCCACTTAAACACAAAAACTTTTGAACGTCCCTCAATGATCTTTTTAAGTTTTTTTGCACGACTCCTTGTTATAGGTCCACTAAGCAACTCCAATAGTTCTATTGACTTATGATTAGATATTTTGACCTTGTTGACATCGAAAACTTCTAATTGACTTTTATTTGCTCCTTGATTTGCATCATGCAATTTTGGTAAAGGCTGAAAATTGTAAATGTCCTAATTTAATTGTCAAAAATTGTAAGAAATTTGGTCAAAATTTTGTAACTTTTGATTCTCCAATTATTGAAATAATATTTTGGTCTTAATTGGCATTTAAAGATATTTTTCTTCCCTGCAATTTGCCCTCTTTTTCTTTTGTTTTCTTTTTTTTTCTTATTAAAAAATAAATATGGAACTAATAAGGCAACTGGGACAAACAAGAAATATTGCTTAGTGTGCGTGTGGTCACGGCCAAGGTGGTTTGGTGGCTAGTTGGTTCAGTTTTGAGGTTAAAAGATAAAAATTTAAGATAGAAGAAACAGAAGGTAAAAGAAGAAGAGAGAAAAAAAAATAACTAAAAAAAAAAAAAGGATAGAACGAACCTTAATGCTAGAGCCTTACTCTGATACCAAACAATATGAACCCCGAAAGGAATGAATTATCACGGAAGCGGAGTTTCAAAGAAAGTCTAAGAATTAAGTATTTCGGAAAGTTTCGATGCCACAAGAACTTTCTTGATGGAATAACAAAGAATTCTTGATAAGCCTAGGTAAAACGCTAAAAGCAAAGTTGATAAGTTTTAAGTTGTAAAAAAGAACAATGAAGAGAAAATAATTCCTCACAATTTTTTTGTCCAATAAAACCTTCTTACATTTGAAAAAAGAAGACTATTTATAATAGTATTAAATTTAATCCTAGTAGAATTATAATAAAAACTTTCTTAAAATAATAAAGAGTAGTTTAAGAAAATATATAAAATTTTACAGAATTAAGAAATCTAATAATTAATACATAAAGTTTAAATTTAGTTAAGATTTGGTCATGCACTCCATTGCTTGCGTCCTTCCTCACTTGTTTTTAGAATATCCAAATTTATATGATTTGTTGATATTTTTTTAATTAATGCACTTTAACTAAATCTCACAGTTAAGGAAGTTTCTTTTGAACATGTCCTATAAAATAAAATTAGCTAATTATTAGATAGCTCAATTAATAAAGACAATTAAAATAAATTAAGTTAATTAACTTCCTAAATAATAGCTAACTTTCTTAATTAATTATTCTAAACATGCGTAAATAACGGTAATAACCTGCGAGACTCCCTCAATATCGCTGTGCGTCCCACTTTCATACAAAAACTTTTGAATGTGCGTAAAGATGACTGTTTTAAGTTTTTTTGCATGACTCCTTATTATAGGTCTAGTAGGCTATGCCAATAGGTCCATTTACTCATGATTAAATATTTTGACCTTGTTGACATCAAAGACTTCTAATTGACTTTCATTTGCTCCTTGATTTGCATCATTTACTCCCTTACATCTATATAAATACATATGTCGTATTTGGTCATGATCATATCCATGTATCCAATAAATGCATAATATAAAAACCACTTACTACGACCAGTTCCTAAAATCTACTCCTAAGACACAAATGGCATACCATACCAGATAAATAGTTTAATATCAACCATTTTAAAGGTTGTAAAACTTTTCGCTCTAATACCAAAATGTATATATATATATATATATATATTAAGATTAAATATTTTTCTAATAAAAATAAAATATACATATTTATAAATTATAATCGTAGTTTTGAAATACATGTCTAAAATTTTGTAAAACAAAACATGATATGCCGCTTCTTGAAATTTTTGCTGTGTCTCATAGGAACCACCTGAAGCCGTACTACCGTTAATAATATCTAAAAATACAACCAACCATAGGGGTAAGCAATTGAAAATTAGTTAGTAAAAATCTAAAACTTTAACAGGTATGTATTCAACTTAATCTATTTACTAGAATAGTACCTCTACCACATAAATAATAATTTTTATAAAAAAATTTGATAAAAATTCGCATATATATATATATATATATAGACTACACTACCTGTAAAGGAAATCAGAATACTCCTAATATCATTCAGTAATGCCTTACTACTTTTTTAATTGATATTAATATCACTACTTTTTCCTTTTCTCACTTTTTTCTGTTATATTTTTATACCATTTTAATTCTATTCATTTTATTTTCCTAGTCTAAATTCTATTTTTGTATTCTATTTTGTATTATAACAGTATAGTATACATACTATATAGTACACATCAGCATATAAGAAAAACAATTTAGTACATTTCATTTATTATGTTCTGATTCTAATTCTAATTCATTTTATTTTGGACCAGTTATAATGAGGGTAACTATAGATCGTGACCACAATTCTGACATAATTCTCATCCTACACACTCACAAATAAATTCTGTTTGGATTGTATAAATTTTGTGTTGCCATGCCATCCCAACTAGAGCTCACATCGGAGCCACATATTCCTAGATATGACCAATGTAACTAATTTTGTTCTAAACTGGTATTACCGCACAACTGGAGTGTGAGGGAATCATATGATCCACAGTTATCATAATTATACAATTTTTTTTTATAACCATTATTACCACTTTACCTTTAACTATTTTTAAGGGCATTTTGATAATTTCACATTAACTATAATAACCACATATAATACATTTTTATAATTTCTTACCAATATTAAATGAAATTCATACACATTACTAAATCATACAAACACAAGTGCATGTACCCATAATCAATAATCATAATAAAATATACCTATTAATATATATATATATATATTAATATATCCATATGTATTATACTATAACGCCATACAACACTGTGATTAAAATATACAACACTGTAAAGGTATTTTAAAATATCTCGGTATAGTGATAGAAGTTAATCGAATATATTACACATTCTAATACAATCTATTCTATTTTCAATAACTCATCAAAATTATCCCAACATTTTTAAATTTCATAAACATACCTATTCGCTGTTAATGGGATTTAATTCAGTATATTTAATAATCATATCTATAAATTAATATATTTACCAAAACATAATATAATAAAACTCATATGATTATTTACACTTCTTAATGGCCGAATTTTTAATTATACCATTTTTTCAATATTTTTTATTTTTTTTATCCACCTAAGTCAAATTCTACTAATTGTAATATTTTACAATACATTTATAAATATATATAAATATATCATAAAAAAATATTTAAGATTACCCAAATAGTAATTAACATTACTATTTTACCCTTTCTTTGTTTATCTTCTGTTTTAACCAACCAAATCAAGTCCAGTTAATTCCATTGCTTCACTATACCATTATTAATACATAATCCTTTCAAAAATTAATGAACAGTATTTAAAATATTTTTCCTTTTTTTTCATTGTTCTTCTAAATTACACATCCAAATCAATTCCTACCAATTTTCTTTATTCCCTAACACATTTATACTCATTTAAATATATCAAAATCAAGTATTTAAGTACTCTATGAACAATGGCCGAATATGTCCTAATATATATATAAACCAAATTTTTTTCTCTTTATACAATTCTATTCACTTAAATCTACTTTTCAAATATTTAATGTCATTAATTATGCATCATGTCGGAATCTCATACCTATTTATACAATAAATAATGACTTCTAAATAAGAATACAAAAAATATGATTTATAATAAAAGTATACTTATTTACAACATGTACAATTTATTAAAAATATGATTTATAATAAAAGTATAATTATTTTAGTAATAAAAATTTTGTATGCCCAATTCTCTTAACAAATCATTGTTCTGAGGATTTGCTTGGTTTCGCCGCTCTACTAGCTATATTTGAAAATCATTTTAACCACAAAGTGAGTAATTTAGTATTACTCAGTAAAAAATACAAAATCCAATAAAATAATTTAATAAATCACAATATTTCAACCATACAAATAATAATTAATCAGGACAACAATATATTTCATATATCCAATGCTACAACAATAACCAGTTTAGACTAACCCATCTCTATTACGCGATTAACCATTCAATTAGGATATTACGAATAATCATAGTACCACTTTCCTCTGTACACTTTCTATTCTATCTATTCCATTTTTACTATCTTATTCTCATTTTATTTGACCAGTCATACTTAGATAAACTATCCATCATGACCATATTATTCATCTTATACACCAATATATGTATAAATTGTGTACACTTATAGTGTTACCATGGGTTCAACATACCTCTAAGGGCACTATTATGAACTGTCGCTTCCTACCATAGGTTCAACGTGCCTAAAGGCACCATAGAGGACTGCTGTGATTTCTCACATACAATTATAAATATCATAAGGATGATTGTGGGTTCCACATGCCTCAAAGAGCGTCACAGTAATTAATAAATCGTTATTCCATTTCTTCCTAAATGACTCTGTCGATGTATAAGTAAATTTCATAATCTACCATAAGAATATTGGCCACTTATATATAGTTCCATAATTCATATTATACCCACATTACCCATTTATCCTTTACTACTACTTAAGGGTATTTTGATAATTTATTAAAATTCTGATAGTTACATATGCAACATGTTTATAATTTCGTTATAATATATAAATTTGTACTTATAACTGCATTTCAACACATACTAATATATGTACTACCAAATCAATTATAAAAATAATATTCATAATAGTAATAATAATAATAATACACACATATTTAATGAACTATTTAAAATACTTTCAAATTCCATACTCATACCCATTGTCCATCAATGGTATTTTTTTTTTTCACGCAATCAATTTTCAATTATTTATATGCACACTCAATTAATCAACACACATCCACTTGATCAAAATAATCACCCAGTACTAAATAAATAGTACCCTGATCGGACAATCTATTCCTTTTTTTTTTCCATTTTATACATCCAAACTAATTCTTACTAATTTTATTATTTCACAATACAATTATTAACACATAAACACACCAAAATAACATAATTTAATACTAAATAAATAGTATTTAAAATGAACTATTTTGCCCCTTGCTCTATTTTTCTTCTATTTTACATATCTAAACCAATTTGTACTAATTCCATTTATTTTCAAACACATTTATACATATTTAAACATATTAAAACACATTAAAATCAAACATTTAAGTGCTTTATAAATAGTGATCAAATATGTGATATTATGCTTAAACCAAATTTTTCTTTTTTACACAATTCTATTCATTCCAATCTACTTTTCAAACACTCAATTTTATAAATTGTGCATCAATTTCACAAAACTCCAAAATTCTTGACTTAGGATTTAGGGTTCTTACCTCAAATCCAAAGTTGATGACAATTGCACCAAATTGAAGTTAAAAAAACACCTAAAACACCATTTAAAACCATAAAACCGCCATCTAAACCACTTTTCAACAAATTCATAAAATAAAATTTAATGAAATTAAAGCTTTCAACTCGTAGAATAATTTTTTCTTCTGCAGTAACGTATTTAATCGGACGGATTGTGAGATTTTGCTTGATTTTTCTTAAAAAATAAAATAAATTTGAAAGAGAAGGAAAAGAATGAGTTACGGGAAGAGAGAGAAGAAAAAGTTGATTTAATCCAATTTTAAAAAATTAAAGAATTTTATCCGACTTTATATTTTTAAAAATTACACTCTTACTCACTAATTTTTTAAAACTTATATTTAAATTCTAAGAAAATTATGAGACTACCCAAACTATTTTTAGATTTTTTTACTTTAGTTCATTAGATTTTGTGACATGAAATTCAAAAAATTTTTATAAAATGATAATTTTATCCCAAGGAAAGAAAATTAATTATTTTGGTCATTTTTTTCTCTTTTCTAAGAGTATTCTTATCTAAATTCGATTATATTTCTTTCTATATACTTCTAACAATATTTCAATTTGACCCTTGTGACCCTAGTAAATTGATCATTTTATCTTTTTCAGTAAAATTACCCTTTTTCAACAAACTGGTGATTCTTGCCCTTTTAAGGTTATTCAAACTATATTTTTCTTTAGTAATAACTAAAATATCACTCTTAATTCAATCGTCTCTCATTCAGTGCATCGATGCCTACCTAAAATGATAGTTTTTTCCTTTACCGTTATTTTGAAACACCCACCCCCCTCCCTCCCTTTTTTTTTTTACCAAAATAGCTATAACCAAGTTTCAAAAATTATTTTATATATTTCACAACCCAAAACGCAAAATATACCATAAAATAATTATACTAAAGTATCAAAGAATACCTAAATTTGAGAATGTTACACATCAATTCTACAAAACTTCCAAATTATCAAGTTAGGGGTTCTTACATCAAATCCAAAATTAATGGCAATTACACCAAATTCAAGTTAAAAATACCTAAAATACATCATTTAAAAAATTATTCATACATTCCCCCAAATTAATCTCAACACTCTTACAATTTCTACTATGAATCAAAGAGAAAATTACCTCAAATTGAAGCTAGTAGAATATTTTTCAATTTTCTCTTCTATCACAACATGAAAATCTAACTAAAAATGGAAAACTTTTGCTTTGGAAATTTGAAAGAGAAAAGGAAGAGTGTTCAGTAGGTGAGAGAACGAAGAAGACGAATTGATCCAATTTTGAAAAGTTAAAAAGTATTATTCGACTTAACATTTTTAAAAATTACACTCTTACCTAATAACTTTTCAAAACTTACATTTAACTCCCAAGAAAATTATGAGGCTGCTCAAATTATTTTCAAATTCTTTCATTTTAGTCTATTAGTTTTATTCCCCACTTTTTTCTTCAAATTCCTTATGAAAAGACTATTTTACCCCTAATAAAAAAATTAAACATTTTAGTCCTTTTTCATTATTTCTAGGGACACATCCAAATTCGATTCCACTTATTTCTATATCTTAGTTATAATATTTACAAGAGTTCTAAGTGATCAAAATCTGATAGAATCCTTCTGACCCTTGGCGAAATAACTATTTTGCCTTTTTAAGTAAAATTGTCCATTTTCATCTAAAATAATAATTTTAGCATTTCTAGGATTATAAAATCTATCTTTCCTTCTAACACGCTCTATTATACTAATTTATATCGTTAACATCTAGTTTGATCAATAGAAACTTTATTAAAATAATAATTTTGTCCTTTTTTGCCAATAGAACCCGTTTTCACTAAATTTTCTCCAAACGCATTTCTAAAACTTCTCTTTTATATTTTTCTACTCCAATATTGTTATTATATCCACTTCAATGTGAATATAATAGCGAATTTATGTAATACCTAAATTTGAGGATGTTATAATTTTTCTCTTCAAATTATTGTATTAGTTGATTCTGGTGCTGATCAAAACTGCATTAGGGAAGGTATTGTCCCTATTCAATACTACAAAAAACTTTGAATGTCTTAATAATACCAATGGTTTAAACCTCAATGTTAGGTATAAGTTGTCCAATGCTCAAATCTATAATCAAAATTATTGCTTTTGCAATAGTTTTATTATGGTCAAAAATCTCTCTCAAAATATTATTTTTGCATTTTTGTCAAAAATAGTGAAGTTTTAAGTCAAAACGGTAATGCTTTAAAGCTAAATATACCATTTTGGATGTCAACGGTGTTGTTCCAGCACTAGTTGATCACTTTTGCATAAATGATGGTAATTATGAAGCACTAAGAAGGGATTGTGGCGATAACGGTCATGTTTCAATGCCATTTGTGGCATGTTAATGCATTTTGTCCCCCAATTATGAGTTTGCAGTACTTTTATTGTATTATTGATGAAAATTATGAAGCACTATGAAGGGATTGTGGCGATAACGGTCATGTTTTAATGCAAGTTGTAGTATTTTATTGCATTTTTGTCCACAATTGTGGGTTTTAAAGTAGTTTTATTGTATTTTTAGAGAAAACCACTCATAGTCCAGAGCTTTTGATGGCACTTTTGGCAAAAATGTTGATGTTTGAAATCTCGTTTGCATTTTTGGCAAAAATGATGAAGTTTTAAGTCAAAATGGTGATGATTTAATACAATATCTACCATTTTGGATGTCAACGGTGTTGTTCTAGCACTAGTTGATCACTTTTGCATGAACGGTGGCAATTATTAACCACAAGGAAGGGATTATGGCAATAATGGTCATGTTTCAATGCCATTTGTGGCATTTTATTTCTTTTTTGTCCCCCAATTATGAGTTTTGAAGTACTTTTATTGTACTTTTGGTGAAAAACATTCATATTCCAGAGCTTTTGAAGGCATTTTTGGCAAAAATGTTGATGTTTGAAATCTTGTTTGTATTGTCAACAAAAATGGTAATGCTTTAAAGCAGTATCTACCATTTTGGATGTCAACGGTGTTGTTCCAGTACTATTTGATCACTTTTGCATGAATGGTGGAAATTATGAACCACTAGGAAGGAATTGTGGCGATAACGATCATGTTTCAATGCAAGTTATAGCATTTTATTGTATATTTGTCAACAATTGTGAGTTTTGACGTACTTTTATTATATTTTTGGTGAAAAATGTTCATATTCTAGAGCATTTGATGGATTTTTTTTGGCAGAAATGTTGATGTTTGAAATCTTGTTTGCATTTTCGGCAAAAATGGTGAAGTTTTAAGTCAAAATGGTGATGATTTAATGCAATATCTACCATTTTGGATGTCAACAGTGTTGTTCCAGCACTATTTGATCACTTTCGCATGAATGGTGACAATTATGAAGCACTATGAAGGGATTGTGGCGACAACATCCAGGATATTGCTATTTGGTTTGAAGTTTACTGACTACTCACCTCTAACCAGTCAATAGTAATAGTGTTTGGCCATCGCCAATCTGCCCCATCTATAATATCTGCTACCAAAGCTTCCTTACTAAGACCTGAATCATAAATGAGTCATTGTCCATTCCCAAAAAGAGAGCCAAAAGGATGCCAATTGTCATACCACAACAATGTATGTTGGCCATTCCCAATTTGAAAGTACAATCCATGATGCATAAGAAACTGAAGTCTTATAATCTTCCTCCAACTTCAAGATCTCCTGGACACTTCATAATCCAAAAATTCTTTCCTCTGATCAGATAAATTCGAACCCAATTTGTCTAAATAGACCATTTTGAATCAGTCAATGGGATTTTTGGTGAAAAGTGTTCATTTTCCAGAGCTTTTGATGACATTTTTGGCAAAAATGTTGATGTTTGAAATCTTTGCATTTTCGACAAAAATGGTGAAGTTTTAAGTCAAAACGGTGTTATTTTAAAGTAATATCTACCATTTTGGATGTCAACAGTGTTGTTTCAGAACTAGTTGAACACTTTCGCATGAATGGTGGCAATTATGAAGCACGATAAAGGGATTGTGGCGATAACGTTTCTACTTCAATGTAAGTTGTAGCATTTTACTGCATGTTTGTCATCAATTGTGAGTTTTGAAGTACTTTTATTTTATTTTTGGTGAAAAAAAATCATATTCCAGAGCTTTTGATGGTATTTTTGGCAAAAATGTTGATGTTATAAACCTTTTTTTGCATTTTTGGCGAAAATAGTGAAGTTTTAAGTAAAAATGGTGATGTTATAAAGCAATATTTGCCATTTTGAACGTCAATGGTGTTGTTTTTAGCAATAATTGATCACTTTTGCATGAATTGTGGCAATTATTGTTAACTTTGTTGATCATAATATAAGAAGTGAACTTGAGAATTTCAGCCAAAGAGAGAAATATGAAGAAGACAAGAGAATTGCTTTTCTTAATTAAAAGAATAATGTTACAAGAATTTAAATAGGCAAGCAACCAATAGCTATAATTGTTTTTCCAAGGTAGGAAAGCTGTAATACACAAAATAGGCTAAACAAATTACTTACAAGTCATAAAACAATGTTTCCTTTTTCTACTAATTGCAAAGCAACTTCCAATGTTCACCATCTTCAAATTTGAATGTTTGAATTCTTCTATTTGGCTACTGAAGGTGCTGATTAGGATTATCATGTTGACTGAGATGATGATTGGGATACAGAGATTCCAATATAGCACGGTCACAATGCTGGCATGAATCTTGAGATTGGTCAATCGGGTCAATCAGTTTTATTTCAACACTCCCCCTTAGGTTGGGCTTGAAGATGTTACTCAAGTTCAACTTGCTTATTGCCATCCCGATATGTTTTTTAGTGGGAGCCTTTGTGAGCAAGTCTCTTAGTTGATCTTCACTTTAAACATAAGGGGTGCAGGTGGTCTTATTCTAAACTTTCTCCTTAATAAAATGACAGTCCATCTCAATGTGCTTTGTCCTCTCATGGAATACCAGATTGGAAGCTATGTAGGTTGCTACTTTGTTGTCACAAAATAGTTTCATTGGCACTTCAGTTTTCAACCCCAAATCTTGAACTAAAGCCTTCAACCAAATCGGCTCACATGTTGTACTTGCCATAGCTCGATACTCTGCTTCTGTACTTGACCTTGCTACTACACTTTATTTCTTATTCTTCTAGTTTACCAAGTTTCCTCCAACAAATGTGCAATATCCTATTGTTGATTTTCTATCTTCAACATTTTCAGCCCAATCTGCGTCACTATACGCTAGGATCTTGTGGTGACCATTCTTTTGCATGTGTAAAGCTTGTCCTGGTGTTCCTTTAAGGTAGCATATGATTTGATTCACCATGTCTATGTGGTTGGTCATTGGTTGTCGCATGAATTGATTCACCTGATTCACAGCAAAGCTAATGTTAGGTCTAGTAATGGTTAAATATATTAACTTACCAATAATTCGTTGATATTAGTTGATAATGTTTAAAACTTTAATGTTTCCTAGTCCCTTAATAGGTATTTCACTGCCATTGACTATTGTCACATTTCTAAAGTTTCCTAGGGTTTCTATTCTAGATGCCTTATTTTTATTTCTAAACATATGATTAGTAGCACCTAAATCAATAATCCAAGGGTCAAAATTAAAATGTGAGTTGGAAACCATACCTTGAGAGGAGTTTGGGAGATGGTTCTGAAGTAGCTTTGCCAAATCCTCAAGGAGTTTTGAGTTGTCTTTTTCAATTGCATTTTGAGCACTTTATGGTGATGGTGCCTTCTCCTTGTAATTGTTTGGCCTAAGATATGGATTGAGGATCTAACATTTTTCTTTAGTATGACCCAGCATCTTGCAATGGCCACACTGCCAACGTTTGTCCTTGGGGTTGTGCATCCGTCCACATTTATCGCACTTAGCCTTGACTTTCACTCCTTGAACCATCATACTTTCTTCCTTGCTATCTACCAAACTACCTCTTTCTACCTTGCTGGAGCTCCCATTTAAAATTTTGCTTTGCATGTACTCTTTATTCACCTTGTTTACAACATCATCATAATGGGGCAAAGGCTCAATTCTAAGGATGTGGTTTCTAAGATCATTGTAGTCGAAATTCAAACCCATCAAATATGAGATTACAAGATCCTCATTGGCTCTTTTTTCTACCTCTTCAATAATGGTGGTATTCGGCCTTAAGGATTGAAGTTCATCCTATGCCTCCTTCATTTTAGTGTTGTACTCTATTGGATCACCTCCACCAAGATTGATATTGTTGATGAAGTGTTTCAACTCATATATTCTCATCAAGTTTCCATGATGACCAAATTGCCTTTTGATAGATTCTCAAAGTGCTTTAAAAGATTCAGCCTTTAAGAATGCACCTACCAAGGACGGTTCCATAGAATTCAAAATCCATGTATACACTAAGTTGTCATTATAACACCAATCTTCGTATTCCTCACTTGATGTGTCAGTGGGTTTTGTGATTCTTCCATTGACAAAGCCTAATGCTCATTTTCCACTTAATGCTCTTTCAGCGGGATTGAGCCAAATTGAATAATTTTTTTCCATTCAAGGGAAATGTGGTAAGTTTCAAGGTGGTGTTACCTTCATTATCAACTCCTTTGAAGGAACTCTTGTTTTTGGTGTTGTATGACGAGCCCTCCTTTTCCATTTCTTAATTCGGTGAAGGGGAATGTCTTGATGCACCAAGAACCAACAAATAACAAAGGATGAAAGGTAGATTTAGGATGAAACTTGCACTGATACCATGTGGAAAAAATATATTAATGAAGAAATGAAGAAGATTCAAATGGGAAAGAAAGTATTGATGAAGGAATAATGAAGCTTTTTTCTATCTTTTTCATTTACAATAATGTGTTTATATATATAAGTTTGTAATAGCTAGTTTTTCAAATTTTTTGACTGTTACTGTTTACAATGGCTACTGTGCACAACGGTCACTGTTCAACGGCTAGTTTATGTCTTCTTGTGTCCACTTTCTCTATATGCTTGTCATATGCCTTCTAGATTGTGTGAAATGATGATGAGTCAACCAAAATCTAATTAGTTGCTGTAATTATCATTTTCAACACCTTTCGCATGAACTGCGGCAATTGTGAAGCACTACAAAAGGATTATGGCGATAAAGTTTCTGTTTCAATGCAAGTTGTAGCAGTTTATTGCATTTTTGTCCATAATTGTGAGCTTTGAAATACTTTTATTGTATTTTTGGTGAAAAACATTCATATTCCAGAGCTTTTGATGGCAGTTTTGGCAAAAATGTTGATGTATCAAATCTTCTTTGCATTTTCAGCCAAAATGGTGAAGTTTTAAGTCAAAACATTGAATAAAAGCAATATCCACCATTTTGGATGTCAACAGTATTGTTTTCTACAGTAGTTGAACACTTTCGCATGAACGGTGGCACTTATGAAGCACGACGAAGGGATTGTGGTGATAACAATTTTGTTTTAATGCCATTTGTAGCATTTTATTGCATTTTTGTCCCCCATTTGTGAGTTTTGAAGTACTTTTATTGTATTTTTGGTGAAAAGTGCTCATATTCTAGAGCTTTTGAAGGCATTTTTGGCAAAAATGCTGATGTTTCAAATCATTTTTGCATTTTTGGTGAAAATGGTAAAGTTTTCTATCAAAACGGTGATGCTTTAAAGCAACATCTACCATTTTTGATGTCAACGATGTTGTTTTCAGTACTAGTTGATCACTTTCACATGAACGGTGACAATTATGAAGCACTATGCAGGGATTGTGGTGATAATGGTCATGTTTCAATGCAAGTTGTAGCAATTTATTGCAGTTTTGTCCACAATTGTGAGTGTTGTAGTAGTTTTATTGTATTTTGGGAGAAAAACGCTCACATTCCAGAGTTTTTGAAAGCATCTTTGGCAAAAATGTTGATGTTTGAAATCGTTTATGCATTTTTGACGAAAATGGTGATGTTTTATGTCAAAACTGTTGATTAAATAAATTTAAGTGTTTAGCTCAAGATTTCAAAGATTCAACAAAAAACCAAGTGAAAATACAAGTAAATAGAAGATATAGCAAGAGAGAAAAAGAATAGCTTTTTATTCAATCTTTCAATATTTACACATGATTAGTTTATTTATATAGCATCCTAACAGTTAGGTACAAGCATACTTTACTTTTCCAACAACTAGGTACAACATATAACAACACATATTTGAAATTCAAAAAACTAGTTGTTATGTTTGTCTTTTAGTGACTAACAAAAACTAATTATTTTGTACTTTAGTAACTAGCTTTTAAAACACTTGAAATAGGCTTCGCGCTTAATGTGGGCATCCATATATTAGCCAAAAAGTTATTTGGGCTTTGAATCTTCACTCTCAATCTCTTCATCTTCAACACTCCCCCTCAAGTTGGATTCGTACAAATTGAACAAGTTCAACTTGGAATTGACCTTGAGGAGTTGTTATTGAGTACATGGTTTGGTGAATATATCTGCAAGTTGATCTTCACTCATCACATAAGGCATGTGTTGCCGCCTTGTTTGCACAATACATATCCATAGGTGTTTCAACTAAGAAGCCTAAGTTTTATATTAATGATTTCATTCAAACCAATTCACTAGTAGTAGATGCCATAGCTCCATACTCAGCTTCTGCACTCAATCTTACAACCACACTTTGCTTTTGCTTTTCCAAGTCACCAAATTCTCTATCATGAATGTGCAATAACCAGTGGTAGCTCATTTATCCTCAAAGTTACCAGCCCAATCCGCATCTATGTAGGCACATATCTTATAGTGACCATTTCTTCTCATTAAGATTCCTTGCCCCAGTGCTCCTTTTAAGTATCTCAAAATTCTATTCACCATTTCCATGTGTATATTCTTTGGGCATGACATGTGTTAACTTACTTGTTGTACAGAAAAAATAATGTCAGGTCATGTAATAGTTAAATAGATAAGTTTACCTACAAGTCTTTGGTAAAACTTGATATCCTTGTATGGTTCTTCTTTGTCATGCTCTTTTTCATACTTCTTATCCTCTTTCTTCCTTCTTGGTGCCTCTATAGGTGTTACAGCTGGTTTTGTTCCAAGTTTTCTTGTCTCACTTAACAAATCAAGAGCATACTTTCTTTGGAATAGAAAAAACCTTTTATTGGAATAGGCTATTTCTATACCTAAAAAATATCATAGGTTTTTCAAATCCTTAACATCAAATGTACACTTCAAATATGCTTTAATATTCTTAATGCCATTTATGTCACAACTGGTGATGATAATATCATCCACATAAATAAGAACAATAGTAGATCCCTCACTTGAGTACTTAATGAACAAGGAGTGATCAGCGTCATTTATTTTAAAATTTTGAGAACATAATGCATTATGCAATTTATTATACCATGCTCTTGGTGATTACTTTAATCCATATATGGCTTTCTTCAATTTGCAAACATGTGTATTAGGAACCATAACATCGTACCCTTGAGACAGACTCATATAAACCTCTTCTTCTAACTTTCCTTGCAAGAAAGCATTCTTTACATCCATTTAATGTAAATTTCAGTTATAATTAGTTGTTAAGGAGAGAAGTACCTTAATGGTGTTCATTTTTGCAACCGGTGCAAAAGTTTCTGTATAATCTAAGCCATAGGTTTGGGTAAAGTCTCTGACCACTAACCTAGTCTTATGTTTGTCCAAGGTTCCATCACTATTTAACTTAGTCTTATACACTCATTTGCATTCTACAACCTTCTTTTCTAAAGGTAAAGGTACTAATTCCCATGTATTATTTTTAACTAAAGCATCTAATTCTTTATACATAGCTTGTTTCCAAATTGGTGATTCCCTAATTTTCTCAAAATTATTAGGATCTTTAATAGCATCTACCTTAGTTAAAAAGGTTTTAAAACTCTCCTATACATTTTCTAAGCTGTAGTAGTGGCCAAGAGGGTGTGTGGTTACTTTATTACCATAGAAAAACACTCTATTCTTCATCCATTCTTATGAAGATTGCCAAAGTCTTTGAGATCTCCTAAGTGGGAAATTTTGGTCTTGTGTAGGTATAACATGCTCCCCCTCGCTTCGTGTGCTAATAGATGGTTCATCTTGTCTACTAGATGGTGACTCTATTTGAACATTCAGTTGTTCATCCCTAGGTGTTTCATTTTGATTTTCCTCCTCTTTAATTCTAGATAACAAAGGTAAATCTACTCTTACTTTACTAGGTGACTCTATTTGAACTTTCTTTGCTATTTTCACTTTCATTGGACTTTTTATCTTGTGATTCTACGTTATTACTATTCAAGTCTTGGTCTTGGTTACTAACATTGTCCCTAGATGGTGGTACATACTTGTGTATTATGGCTAAAGAAAATGGATCCTCCATTACACTTTTTTCATTACTGGTCCTATCAAAATATGAGTCAGTTTCTATGAAAGTAACATTTCTAGAGATATACTTGTCTTTAGTTAAGGGATTATAGCATATATAACCCTTAGTATCTACACAATAACCTAAAAAGATACATTTAATGCTCATTTCACTTAATTTATCTCTTGAACGACTTGGAATACGTACATAGCATACACATCCAAAAATTCTAAGATAAGACAAGTCCAGTTGGGTACTATAGGCAATCTCGATGGGTGTCTTTTCTTTCAAAACCATAGATGGAGTTCAATTAATAAGATGTGTGGCTGTAAGATCGGTTTTCTCCCAAAACTCTCTAAGCACATTGTGATAGAATATCATAATTCTCTTCCATTATCAATTCTCAACACTTTAACTTTTTTATCAAATTGGTTTTCAATCAATATTACAAATTCTCTAAAACATTCAAAAGTCTCAGATTTCTTTTTAATTAGATAAATCCATGTATACCTAGATTTGTGATCTATAAAAGTTACAAAATATTTGAAGCCTTTATGAGATAGAGTAGGAGAAGTCTATAAATCAAAATGTACCCAGGCAAATAAATCATTATATTCATGATGAGATTGTACAAAATGTATCTTAACTTGTTTTCCTAAGATACAAGAACTACAATCTTTGATTTCATCAAACTTTAATTTAGCAACTAATTTTTGTGAAATATGACTAGAAGGATGCCCTAATCTAGCATATCAAAGTTCTTAGACTTTGCCGCTATCTACTTTAAAAGTCTTACTTGAATTTTCCAAAACATAAAGTCAATTTTTCTCTCTTACCTCACCAATCAGTTGACTGGTCTTGATGTCATGAAAAGTTACTTTATTAGGTTCAAATATGACATAACAATCTAAATCTTTAGTAATTCTACTTAACGGCAGCAAATTTGAAGAGAAGCATGGCATAAAAGACCTTTAGTATGCTTAGACAAAATATTCAAGTGTTTAAAGTCACTAATTGGTATATCTTTGCCATTAGCTATACTCACCCATTTATCCTTTCTTATAGTCTCAATTTTAGAAGCTAAATTTTTACTTATAAATATGTGATTTGTAGCACTCGAGTATATAATCTAAGGATCAATATTTAAAGATAAATTAGAGATCAAACTTTGAGAGGTGCTCAATCTTTGAGATTGAAGAAACTTTGTAAATTACTCAATGAGGTTTGTGGACAAGTCTATCTCTGATGCGTATTGTAATTCTTGTGAAACTTTGGCTTTATTCTCTTTCCTCAAGTGAGGATGAAGCTCAAAACACCTATCCTTATTATGCCCAAACTTTCCACAATGATCACAAAACCTACAATTTCTTTTGATGTGTCCTAGCCTTCCACATCTTTCACACTTCATGGTTTTAATCTCTTTCAACCTTTGAGTTACCATTGCTTCTTCTTTTGATTGCACAAATGCATCTTTCTCAGTTTTAGGCTCATCTCTATCCAATGCTTCTCTAGCCATCAATTCCTTATTCACAATATTCACCACATCATCAAACGGTTGCATCTCCTTATTCCTTAAAATTTGATTTCTAAGGTCTCTAAAATTAGGCCCCAATATTGCCAAGAGGAAACAAACAAGATCTTCATTGGCCCTTTTCTTCAATTCTTCCTCATTGGTGGTAATCAGCCTCAAACATTCTAATTCATCCCATGCTTTCTTGATTTTGTTGGAGTAGGAAAGGAAATCACCCACATTCTTCTTGGCATTTATGATGATTTCCCTCAATTCCTAGACTTTTAAGAGATTTCCTTGATTCCCGAACCTTCTAGCAAGTGCATTCCAAAGGTCTTTGACAGTTTTAGCTTTGTTGAAGACACCAACTAAGGATTAATCAATGGAGTTGATAATTCAAGTGATGATGAGATTATCAACATATCTCTATTCGGCATATTCTTTATCTCCCACCTTAGGTTAATTAATTTCTCCATCAACAAATCCAAGAACTCTCATGCCCAATAAGGCCCTTGTAGCTTTTGTCACCCATGTAGAATAATTTCTTCCATTGAGGAGGAAGGTAGTAAGCTTGGTGGTGATTTTGTAGTCGGAATCAACGTTGAAAAAACTCTTTCCTTTGGTAGAACTACTTCCCTCTTGTGCTGCCATTCCAATTTCAACAACTTGGCTTTACACAATGGAGATTGAACACACAACCAAAAGAGAGGAAAAAAGATAAAGATGATGAAAAAGAACTTCCCTAGATGTGGCCAAGCTTTGATACCATGTTGATTAAATAAATTTAAGTGTTTAGCTCAAGATTTCAAAGGTTCAACAAAAAATCAAGTGAAAATACAAGTAGATAGAAGATATGGCAAGTGAGAAAAAGAATAGCTTTTTATTCAATCTTCCAATATTTACACATGATGAGTTTCTATATACAGCATCCTAACGGTTAGGTACAAGTTTATTTACTTTTTCAATAATTAAGTACAACATATAACAACATATCTTTTAAATTTGAAAAACTAGTTGTTATGTTTGTCTTTTAGTAGCTAATAAAAATTAGTTGTTATTTTGTCTTTTAGTGACTAGCTTTTAAGACACTTGAAATGGGCTTCGGGCTTGATGTGGGCATCCATAAATTAGCCAAAAAGTTATTTGAGCTTTTCTTCATTCTTTGAATCTTCAATCTCAATCTCTTCATCTTTAACAAAAATGGTGATGCTTTAAAGCAACATCTACCATTTTGGAAGTCAATGGTATTGTTTTCAATACTAGTTGATCACTTTCACATGAACATTGGCAATTATGGAGCATTAGGAAGGGATTGTGGTGATAACGGTCATGTTTTGTAACATCCTCAAATCTAGATATTCCTCTAAAACATTAGTATAATTTGATGAATAAAGAATGATCAGCACTACTAATCTTGAAATGTTGAGAAGTTAATGCACCTTACAACTTAGAGTACCAAGCCCTAGGTGATTGTTTTAAGCCATAAATGGGTTTTCTAAGTTTACACACATGTGTTCTTGGTACTTTGATGTTGTATCCTTGTGGAATATCCATGTAAACGTCTTCCTCTAATTCCCATTGGAGAAAAGCATTTCGAACATCCATTTGATACATTTCCCATTCATAATTAGTGGCTAAGGACAAGACACTTTAATGGTGTTCATCTTGGCCACTGGTGTAAATGTCTCAGTATAATCTAAACCATAAATATGAGTAAATCCTTTAGCAACCAATCTAGTTTTATGTTTTTCAACAGAACCATCACTCTTCAACTTAGTTTTGAACACCCACGTACTCCCAACTGTCTTCTTACCTTGAGGAAGATGAACAATTTTTCATGTTTTATTTCTAACTAAAGCATCCAACTCCTCATCCATGACATTTCTCCAAATAGGAATGTTCTTGACCTCATTCTAATGAGATGGCTCTCCTAAACTATCGAATTTAGTTAAAAAAAAAACTCTATAATTCTGTTTGACATTATCTAAAGTATAATAATTTTCTTTGAGATGTGCTGTCACCTTGTTTTCATAGAAGAGTACCCTATTTTTCTTCCATTCAGATGGGGACTTCCTAATTCTTTGAGATCTCTAAAGTGAAAAATTTTGATCATGTGATGGAGAAGTGGACTCTTTTTCATTTTGATCAACCTGTGAAAAACTAAATGGGATTTCATTTTGAGAATCTGATTGAGCATTAGATTGCTCATCACTAGGTGTTTCCTCACTTTAACTTTCACTAACTATATTTTATTTTTTATTTGATTCTAATGATTCATCAACATTATCATTTTGTGGACATAAATCTTGAGAATTAGAATCCTCATTTTCACTCTCATTCAAACCAACTCCACGATTATTGATTTGATCATTATTTCTTAATGAACTCAACCAGTTACCTATAATAGATAAAGGAAGGGGATCCTCGGTTTCTCCCTCATTTCTCACTTTGTCAAAGTATGGATCATTTTCTAAAAATGTAACATTTCTTGAGAGAAATTTCTCATTTGTACAAGGATCTAAACATTTATAACCCTTTTTATCGATGCAATATCCCAAAAATATACACTTTTCACTCCTATAACTCAATTTATCTCTAGCATGATTAGGGATATGAACATAACAAATACAATCAAATATGTTGAGGTAAGATAAGTTTGGTTGTGATATGTCTCAAAGATCTTCAAATGATGAATCAAGATTTATGGGTATATTTTCTTTTTGGTGTTTTGTAGATGGAAAGAGGTGCTGGGATATGGTTTAGTTATTGAGTAGATGCAAAATTCGTAATTGAGGTAGGTTTCTGGTTCTTTGAGGTGTTTTAAGGAAGCTAAAGGGTTATGTACGATTTTGAAGTGGTAATGTGATATGGATGGCTTATGGAAGTTTAGGATAAGGAAATAGAGTTCTAAATCAGTATCAAGAATCAAAATAAAAAAAATTAACACTAGTGAATCAAGTTCGATAAGATTACATTGCCACAAACAAGATTACTAGAATGATTCGTCACACTCTAAGATACAAAGAAGGAAGAGTGATAAGAATCGATAAGAATTCACCACTAAACAAAGAATTTGTTTAGATAAGAATTGAAAACAACTCAGCAAAATACTTTTTCATTCATAGACTGAAAATCCATTACAATAACATACCTTCCATTATAGAACCAGCAAGCTTGCCCTGGAAGATTTATGCATTTAATGCCTAATTAAAAAACTAAGACTAATTAATTAAAACCTAATTACTAAAACCATAATTAATACATCATTAATTAAACATTTAAGTTATTAGCCACCTTATTTATTGAAGTTCATTGACCACAAATCATTATCCTAATTGGCTGAAATTAAATTCAATCAACAAATCAATTTCCCTCCATGCAGGTGAGTAAAGTAACAAGTTTGGCTCTTGCTCTAGTAACTGGTCCCATGTATGGCTCTTTTTAGATTGCAGCAACTTCATTTCCATGATGGAGCACATCATCTCCCCCTTGTTGAATTGGATTTGCCCTTAAATCCTTCTCCTCATTGTCTTTGAAATCATCTTCTAAGTAAGGAGAAGGTCCCTTACATTAAATGTAGCAGAAACATTATAATCTTTAGCCAATTCTATCTTATAAGCATTATCATTTACCTTCTCAACAACTCTAAAATGACCATCAGCCCTTGGCATTAATTTGGATTTTCTTTGTGTTGGAAACCTTTCCCTATGTAGATGAATCCAAACTAAATCTCCTGATGTAAATTGAATTCTTTCTCTCATTTTGTATTGCTGACTGTGCATATTCTTCATTTTTCTTTTCAATTTGCTTCTTCACACTCTCATGCAAAGATTTGACAAACTCAACCTTTTTTGTCCCATCAAGGCAAATTCTCTCTTCAATAGGCAACGACAACAAATCAAGAGGAGTTGTAGGATTGAATCCATAAACTATCTCAAATGGTGAATGCTTTGCTCTATTACCCACACTTCTATTATAAGCAAACTCAACATATGGTAAAAGTAATTCAAGAATTTGGCATCATGATCTGAAACAATACTTTTCGGAATCCCATGCAATTGAACAATCTCCTTGAAGAATAAATCAGCGACATGTTGACCATCATTCGTCTTGTGGCAAGGAATAAAATGAGACATCTTGGAAAACCTGTCAACAACTACCATAACTGAATCTTTTCCCCTATGCGTTTTAGGTAAACGAAGCACAAAATCAATGCTTAGATCTTCCCACGATTGGTTTGGTACAGGTAATGGCATGTATAACCCTTGTGACGTCTACTTGCTCTTGGCTTTCTTGCATATCACACATCTTTCTATGACTCTTTTAACATCTTTGATCATGGCTGGCCAATAAAAGTGTTCTTTAAGTGCCTCTAATGTCTTCTTTGCTCCAAAATGACTAGCTAAACCTCCACCATGAGTTTCCCTCATTAAGTGCTCACGGATTGAACAATTTAGGATGCATAGTCTACCTTGCTTGAATATGTAGTCATCATGTCGATAGAATTCTTGCATGGCTCCTTTCTTACACTCCTTATATATTGATGAAAACTTTGGGTCATCTTTATACTGATGTACAAGCATCTTAAATCCATTAGTTTAACATTTAACATGGAAATTAAATAGTACCTCCGAGATAGTGCATTAGCCACTATGTTGACATTTCCTTTCTTGAACTTGATTGTATAAGGAAAAGACTCCAAGAATTCCACCCATTTGGCATGCCTTCAGTTCAGCTTGCTTTGCCCCTTTAAATGCTTCAAGGACTCATGATCAGTGTGAATAACAAACTCCTTGGGCAGTAAATAATGTTGCCATGTCTCCAAAGCTCTAATTAAAGCAAAAAACTCTTTGTCATAAGTTGAATAATTTAATTGTGTACCACTTAACTTTTGACTAAAGTATGCTAAGGGACGCCCCTTTTGCATAAGAATATCCCCAATTCCCACACCAGATGCATCACATTCCAATTCAAAAGTTTTGGTGAAATCAGGTAAAGCTAAAATTGGTGCAATTGTCAACTTCTCTTTAATCAACTCAAAACTCCTTTATGCTTCTTTATTCCATTCAAAAGCCTTCCTTTTTTAATAATTTCAGTAATAGGAGCAAGCAAAATACTGAAATTGTTCACAAACCTTTTATAAAAAGAAGCTAACCCATGGAAACTTCTCACTTCAGCAACATTACTTGGAATAGGCCACTCTTTAATAGCCTTCACCTTTTCTTCATCAACACCAACACCATGCTTTGACACCATATAACCAAGAAAAACTACATGATCTTGGCAAAAATGACATTTTTTCAGGTTGCCATACAATGTCTCTTCTCTCAGCACTTTAAACACCTTCCTCAAATGAATTATATGTGTTTTTAAACTTCCACTGTAAATCATAATATCATCAAAATAAATTACAACAAAATCACCAATAAAGTTCCTAAGCACATGATTCATCAATCTCATAAAGGTGCTTGGTGCATTAGATAAACCAAATGGCATAACCATCCATTCATATGATCCAAATTTAGTTTTAAAAGCGGTTTTCCATTCATCCCCTTCTTTCATCCTAATCTGATAATAAACACTTCTGAGATCTATTTTAGAAAATATAACAGCACCATTTAACTTATCAAGCATATCATCAAGTCTAAGGATAGGATAGCGATATTTTACCATAATCTTGTTGATTGCCCTACTATCCACACACATCCTCATGGTTCCATCTTTCTTTAACACCAACAAAGCCAGTACAGAACAAGGACTCATGGATTCCCTAACATATCCCTTATCAATCAGCTCAGAAACTTGCTTTTGTAACTCTTTAGTCTCTTTTGGATTGCTTCTGTAGGCTGGTCGATTTGCCAGAGTTGCCCCTGGTATGAGATCTATTTAGTGGTCAATTCCTCTGATTGGTGGTAATCCCTTCGATAATTCTTCTGGAAATACATCAGCAAACTCCTTTAAAATTTCTTCCACTTGAGTTGGAAGAGTAACATCTCCACTTTAAGTTGCTTCTTTGACCACCAGAATAAATATTGGCTTTTTATCAAATAAAACTTGCTTTACTACTCCTTTGTTGACAAACAAACTCTTTCTTTTTCTTCTCAAACTCAATTTTATCTTTCTGAATTTGTTATGGATTAAGAGGTGTTAACACAATCTTTCTGCCATCCTTAAAAAAGGAATATGTATTCTTATAACCATCATGAAAGGCTCTTCTATCATACTGCCAAGGTCTTCTTAATAAGAGATGACTTGCATCCATAGGGACTACATCACATAACCCTTCATCTTTGTATCTACCAATTGAAAAAGGCACAAAAAGTTGCTGAGTAACCTTCACATCACCATTGTCATTCAGCCACTGCAATCTATAAGGTTGGGGATGTTTTAAAGTAGCCAAATTTAATTTTTCAACCAAAGTAGTGGAAGCCACATTTGTACAACTACCTCCATCAATTATAACTCCACACACGTTATTCTGAATTGCGCACCTTGTATGAAAAATATTCTCGCGTTGCTTATCTTTCTCTTTTGCTTGTGTAGTCATGGTGTGGCGAACTACAAGCATTTCTCCAATTTCAGCAAGTTCTACCTCTTCTTCCTCACTATTTTTCACTCCCTCTTCTTCTGCAGCCTTATCTTCACTCTCCAATTCTCTTTGTGAGTCCCTAAGTACCATCACCCTCCTATTTGGACATTCGGAAGCGATATGTTCATGTTCAAGGCATCTAAAGCATTTGATGTTGCAGCTTCGTTTTGGAGGAATTGTTTCTGCCACTTTCTCTTTTCCTTTATCAATGGCTACTGTTGACTTGCTAGGACCACTTTTCTTCGCTGATTTTGCTATCTTCTTTGAAATGGAAGTCGGATAAGTAGATATTGAATTGGTGTTTTTGGTAGAACCAGATCTGTACACTCCCCTTATTAGTTATCTCTCCACCTTGATAGTAAGTTTAATCACATCTTGCAAAGAAACATATGGTTGCAATTCTGCCCTACTTGAAATTTCATATTTCAGCCCACCAAGGAACCTTGCAATGGTTAGTTCTTATGGTTCTTGCAAGTTACATCTCATCATAAGCATCTCATACTCTTTAACATAGTCTTCTACACACATGCTCCCCTGTCTTAAACTCTGAAGCTTAAAGTACAGCTCTTGTTTGTAGTATTCTGGCAAAAATCTTCTCTCCATTAATCTCTTCATGACTCTCCAACTTGTCACCTCATCTAAACCTTCCCTTCTTCGCTTGACTTTCTCATTTTTCCACCATAAATTGGCATAATCAGTAAATTCAAGAGCGACCAACTTGCACTTCCTTGGTTCAATCTTTGAGAATGCACCTACCAAGGACGGTTCCATAGAATTCAAAATACATGTATACACCAAATTGTCATTATAACACCAATCTTCATATTCTTCTCTTGATATGTCGGTGGGCTTTGTGATTCTTCCATTGACAAAGCCTAATGCTCATTTTTCCACTTAATGCTTTTTCAGCGAGATTAAGTCAAATTGAATAATTTTTTTTCCATTCAAGGAAAAAGTGGCAAGTTTCAAAGTGGTGTTACCTTCATTATCAACCCTCTTGATGGAACTCTTGTTCTTGGTGTTGTATGACGAGCCCTCCTTTTCCATTTCTTAATTTGGCTTTGAAAGAGAATGTCTCGATGCACCAAGAACCAACAAATAACAAAAGATGAAAGGTAGATTTAGGATGAAACTTGCTTTGATACCATGTGAAAAAAAATATATTAATGAAGAAATGAAGAAGATTGAAATGTGAAAGAAAAAGGAAGCTTTTTTCTATCTTTTTCATTTACAATGATGTGTTTATATTCATAAGTTTGTAACAGCTAGTTTTTCAAATTTTTTATTGTTACTGTTTACAACGGCTATTGTGCATAACAGTCATTATTCAAACGGCTAGTTTATGTCTTCTTGTGTCCACTTTCTCTATATGCTTGTAATGGACCTTCTAAATTGTGTAAAATAATGATGAGTCAACCAAAATCTATATTAGTCATTGTAACTATCATTTTTAACAAAAGTTAACCAAATGCTTGCATTTAAGTCCAAGGACTTAAATGTATAAAATAGAAATTATGTGATAATGACCATTTTACCCATACCATCTATGTACTTTTAATTAAAAAGTAAGGACAAAAATGGAAAGGCTTGAATTTTTTAAAGTATATATACATGAACTTTATAATTTTTAGTTAAGTTAAAAAACTTGCCATAAACTTTAAAATTCTCTCAAGTTGGCCAAGTTTCTTTATATATATATATGATACATGATTATTTGGCCTACTATGTGTTCATGAAAATATTTTAGTGAATACAAATTTTGATTTTATGCATGTCATAAATATTTCAATCAAACACAAATAGTGATGTTTTAAAGCAATATCTACCATTTTTTATGTCAACGGTGTTGTTTCAACACTAGTTGATTACTTTCACACGAACGGTGGCAATTTTGAAGCACTATGAAGGGATTGTGGCGATAACGTTTTTGTTTCAATGCAAGTTATAGCATTTTGTTGCACTTTTGTCCACAATTATGAGTTTTAAATACTTTTATTGTATTTTTAGTAAAAAAACACTCATATTCCGAAGCTTTTGATGGCATTTTTGGCAAAAATATTGATGTTTGAAATTTTCTTTTGCATTTTTAGCGTAAATGGTGTAGTTTTAAGGAAAAATGGTGATGTTTTAAAATAATATCTACCATTTTGGATGTCAATGGTGTTGTTTCAACACTAGCTGATTACTTTCACATGAACGGTGGCAATTATGAAGCACTATGAAGGGATTGTGGTGATAACATTTCTGTTTCAATGCAATTTGTAGTATTTTTTTTGCTTTTGTCTCCACAAATGTGAGTTTTGAGGTACTTTTATTGTAATTTTGGAGAAAAACATTCATATTCAAAACCTTTTGAAGGTGTTTTTGGCCAAAATATTGATGTTTTAATTTTTTTTTTTGCATTTTCAATGAAAATGATGATGTTTTAACTCAAAACGGTGATGTTTTGATGCAATATCTACCATTTTGGACATCATTAGCATTGTCTTTAGCACTAGTTGATCAGTTTTGTATGAACACTGACAATTATTAAGCACTAGGAAGAGATTTTGGCAATAATGGTCATGATTCAATGCGAGTTATAGCATTTTATTACATTTTTGTCTGCAATTGTGAGCCTTGAGGAACTTTTATTGAATTTTTGGAGATAAAATGTCATATTCCAAGGCATTTGGAAGGCATTTTTCTCATAAATGTTGATGTTTTAAATCTCTTTTGTATTTTTGACAAAGATGGTGAATGTTTAAATCAAAACAATAATGTTTTAAAGCAATATCTACTATTTTGGGCATCGACGGTGTTGTTTTCAGCACTAGTTGAACACTTTTGCATGAACGGTGGCAATTATAAAGCACTATGAAGGGATTGTGACAATAACATTTTTGTTTCAATAGAAGTTGTAGCATTTTATTGCATTTTTGTCCACAATTGTGAGTTTTGAAGTACTTTCATTGTATTTTGGAGAAAGACATCCATATCCCAGAGCTTTTGAAGGTAATTTTGACCAAAATGTTGATCACATTCACATGAACTGCAGCAATTATGATGCACTACGAAGGGATTGTGGCAATAACGGTCTTGTTTCAATGCAAGTTGTAGCATTTTATTTCATTTTTGTCCACAATTGTGAGTTTTGAAGTACATTTATAGTATTTTTGGAGAAAAACATTCATATTCCAGAACTTTTGAAGGCATTTACAGCAAAAATGTTGATGTTTGAAATATTTTTCGGATTTTCGGTGACAACGGTGAAGTTTTAAGTCAAAATGGTGATGTTTTAAAGTAAAATCTACTATTTTGGACATCAACGGTGTTGTTTTCGGCACTAGTTGATCACTTTCGCATGAATGGTAGCAATTATGAAGCACTACGGAGGGATTGTGGTGATAACAGTCATGTTTCAATACAATTTGTAGCATTTTATTTCATTTTTGTCCACAGTTGTGAGTTTTAAAGTACTTTTATTGTATTTTTGGTGAAAAACATTCATATTTAAGAGAGTTTGGTGGCATTTCTGGCAA
Source organism: Khaya senegalensis (assembly GCA_032402905.1). Lineage (NCBI taxonomy): Eukaryota > Viridiplantae > Streptophyta > Magnoliopsida > Sapindales > Meliaceae > Khaya > Khaya senegalensis. Next base: position 6,923,373 of record CP135556.1, on the reverse strand, counting down.
AAATGTTGATGTTTGAAATCTTTTTCGGATTTTCAATGACAATGGTAAAGTTTTAAGTCAAAACGGTGATGTTTTAAACCAATATTTACCATTTTGGATGTCAACAATATTGTTTTCATCACTAGTTGATCACTTTCGCATGAACAGTGGCAATTATGAAGCACTACGAAGGGATTGTAGCGATAACGGTCATGTTTCAATGCAATTTGTATCATTTTATTGCATTTTTGTCCACAGTTGCGAGACTTAAAGCCCTTTTATTGTATTTTTGGTGAAAAATGTTCATATCCAAGAGCTTTTGAAGGCATTTTTGGCAAAAATGTTGATGCTTGAAATCTTTTTCGCATTTTTGGCGAAAATGGTTAAGTTTTAAGTCAAAACGGTGATGTTTTAAAGCAATATCTACCATTTTAGATGTCAGTGGTGTTGTTTTCAGTACTAGTTGATAACTTTCGCATGAATGGTAGCAATTATGAAGCACTACGAATGGATTGTAGTGCAATTACCAATACAATTTGTAGCATTTTTGTCCACAGTTGTGAGTTTTGAAGTACTTTTATTGTGTTATTGGTCAGAAATGTTCATATATCAAAGCTTTTGATGGCATTTTGGGAAAAAATATTGATCTTTCAAATCTTCTTTGCATGTTCGGCGAAAATGGTGAATTTTTAAGTAAAAATGGTATTGTTTTAAAGCAATACCTACTACTTTGGATGTCAATGGTGTTGTTTTCAGCACTAGTTGAACACTTTTGCATGAACAGTGCAATTATGAAGCACTACAAAGTGATTGTAGTGATAACAGTCATGTTTCAATACAATTTGTAGCAGTTTATTACATTTTTGTCCACAGTTGTGAGTTTTGAAGTACTTTTATTGTATTTTCGGTGAAAAACGTTCATATTTAAGAGATTTTGATGGCATTTCTAGCAAAAATGTGATGTTTGAAATCTTTTTCGGATTTTAGATGACAACGGTGAAGTTTTAAGTCAAAACAGTGATGTTTTAAAGTAATATTTACCATTTTGGACATCAACAGTATTGTTTTCAGCACTAGTTGATCACTTTTGCATGAACAGTGGCAATTATGAAGCACTATAAAGGGATTGGCAATAACGGGCATGTTTCAATGCAAGTTGTAGCATTTTATTTCATTTTTGTCCACAATTATGAGTTTTGAAGTACATTTATTGTATTTTTGGAGAAAACTGTTCATATTCCAAAACTTTTGAAGGCATTTTTGGCAAAAATGTTGCTGTTTCAACTCTTTTATGCATTTTCGGCGAAAATGGTGAAGTTTTATGATGCAAATCAAGGAGTAAATGAAAGTTAATTAGAAGTCTTCGATTTCAACAAGGTCAAAATATCTAATCATGAATCAATGAACCCATTGGAGTGGCCTAGTGGACCTATAACAAGGAGTAGTGCAAAATCTCTTTTATGTCACTTTAGAAGTTCCAACAAGCAAGGTCAAATCATTTGTAAGGTCCAAGAATGCATTTATGGAGGAGAAGAGGCTGACTACAAAAGTTGCAGTATTAGGCCAAGATAATTTCTGCACCAACAAAGCATTTGTGTCCATTTTTCATTTTAAGATTGTCTTATATGTTAAGTAATTGTCATTACTTTTGATCTTGGAAAATGTATTAGTTTTATTTTATTTTGTATTAGACTTTTTAAAAGGGTCTCCAATGCTTTGTAAGGAAAGTTTTTTCTGCTGGAAAAGTAAAAATTGAACATTGAGCTTGTTCTTCAAGTTTAGACAAACATTTACTCTAAATTTTCTTGTTGCTGGAATTTAGGTGGTGGTTTCCTTGGTTGGTGGCTTTGCCTTTATGCCTTGGATCAATCTTAGTTATTTCGATTCTTTTCTCTTCATTTGATTCACACTTTACTCACCTACTGGTATTGTTGGAATTTGTTAAAGATCCACATCATTAGCTATTATTTCGGAAGTTAATTAGCTTAATTTATTTTAATTATTTTTATTAATTGAGCTATCTAATAATTAGCTAATTTTATCTTGTAGGACATGTCCAAAAGAAGTTTCCTTAAATGTGAGATTTAGTCAAAGTGCATTAATTAAGAAGATATCAATAAATCATACAAATCTGGATATTCTAAAGACAAGGAAGGATGCAAGCAATGGCGTGCAAGATCAAATTTTAGCCAAATTTATACTTTATGTATTAACTATTAGATTTATTAATTTTGTAAACTTTTATATATTTTCCTAAATTACTATTTATTATCTTAGGAAAGTTTTTATTCTAATTCTACTAGGATTAGATTTAAGACTATTATTGATGTGCTTCATCATTGAAATGAAGTTGCTGCAATTCAAGAAGAGTCATACATGGGACCAGTTACTAGAGCAAGAGCTAAGCTTGTTACTTTACTCACCGGCATGGAGGGAAATTGATTTGCTGATGGAGTTTAATTTCAGCCAATTAGAATGATGATTTGTGATCAATGAACTTCAATAAATAAGGTGGCTAATAACTTAAATGTTTAAGTAATGATGTATTTATTATGGTTTTAGTAATTGGGTTTTAATTATTAGTCTTAATTTTCCAATTAGGCATTAAATGCACAAATCTTCCAGGGCAAGCTTGCTGGTTCTATAATGGAAGGCATGTTATTGTAATGGATTTTCAGTCCATGAATGAAGAAGTATTTTGCTGAGTTGCTTCCAATTCTTATATAAACAAATTCTTTGTTTAGTGGCAAATTCTTATTGATTCTTATCACTCTTCCTTCTTTCTATATTAGAGTGTGACGAATCATCCTAGTAATTGATATGAAGCCATAAACACTTTAACTCACCAAATCCAACTATATTCGAACACCTAAACCCAATTTGGTCAAACTCTCAATTTTCCTTTAATCCATTAAACCCAAGCCCCATTTAAAGACCTAAGTTATTCCCTTGGTTTAACCATGATCACTTGGGCCAATGATATCTCACTTGCTTGATTGCCACATCACTTACACGAAGCAAATCAATAAAATATCCATTTGGAGGGAAAAATAGAAAATTGGCAAGTTTAAGGAAATTTAAGTTAATTAATATTTTATTTTATTAGTTTATTTCTTCTATGTCACTTTGGAAGTTCTAGCAAGCAAGCTCAAATCATTTGCAAGGTCCAAGAATGCATTTATGGAGGATAAGAGGCTAACTACAAAAGTTAAAGTATTAGGCCAAGACAATTTCTACACCAACAAAGTATTTGTGTCCATTTTCCATTTTAAGATTATCTTATCTGTTAAGTAATTGTCATTACTTTTGATTTTGGAAAATGTATTAGTGTTATTTTATTTTGTATTAGACATTTTAAAAGGGTCTCCAATGCTTTGTAAGGGGAGTTTTTTTCTGCTGGAAAAGTAAAAATTGAACATTGAGCTTGTTCTTCAAGTTTAAACAAACATTTACCCTAAATTTTCTTGTTGTTGGAATTTAGGTAGTGGTTTCCTTGGTTAGTGGCTTTGTCTTTATGCCTTGGGTCAATCTTAGCTATTTCAATTCTTTTCTCTTCATTTGATTCACACTTTACTCACTTGTTGGCATTGCTGGAATTTGTTGAAGATCCACATCAAGATTGGTATCAAAGCTTTGGTTTGGCTGAGGTGAGTTCATCTACTGCCTTTCTTCACTTGTTGGTTGAAAGGAGAAGTTGTGTTGTATGTGTAGAGTTATTTGAAGTTGCTGTGAACATTGAAATTGTAGTAGTTGTAGACTTAGGTGTGTTATCTATTGTGGATTGCATTTTAGTTGTTGCTGGAAACTTTTTGTTTACTGTTTTGAATCTCTCTACTGAAAAAAAAAAAAAAAAAAAAAAAAAAACCCATTAAACTCAAGACCTCATAACCTATAATTCTTAGATCTCATTACTTAACACATCACCATAAACACTACTCAAACACTGCTTTAAACACTTTACCTAAACATTTAATTTTCCTCTAATTCTCAAATGGCTAATAGAAGCTCTTCCTCTTCCCTAACTCAACCATGGGAAGTAGGTCACTTAAAACTTCAAGAGGAAATAAATGATCTTAAGGTTACATTAAACCAAGTAGTCCCACTCCTCCAAGAGCAAGCAGTTAAAAACTGACAAAATTGTCATCCGCAAACACATACTCCTCCGCCTCGCGAACCAACCACTCACCCAAGACATCCAAGACAACCCCTATTACCCAGAGATTATAAAAAGGAGGAGGTTTATTCCTCTAGTGATAGTGATACTAAGGTTGTAAGAAGGAGGAGGGATTGTAATGATGATAAGGGCTTAAAAATTGATATTCCAGAATTTGAAGGGAGTTTGAATCCAGATGATTTTATTGATTGGTTACATGCTATTGAGCAGGTTTTTGAATACAAAGGGTACTCCGATGAATAAAAATGTAAATTAGCTACCTTCCATTTCAAGGATTATGCTTCGTTATGGTGGAAAAATGTTGAAAAGCAAAGAAGTCGAGAGGGAAAAGATCGAGTTCGTTCTTGGGAGAAATTGAAGAAACTTCTTAAGAGAAAGTTCTTGCCTGAATCACATAAGCAAGGAGATGGTAGTGTAGAGGAGTATATTTGGGAATTTGAGAAGTTGATGATGAGAAGTGATTTACCAGAAATTAAAGAGCAAACTATAGCCCTTTTTTGGGGGGATTAAAGCTAGACATAGCTCATATGGTAAAACTACAGCCTTATTACACTTTTGAAGATGTGTGCAAACTTGCAGTTAAGGCTAAAAAGCAAACAAAAAGTGCAAGGGTGACAGGTTTCAAGTCTTTAACTAAGGGACCTACCTTCACTAAAGGTTCCTCCTCTTATTCCAAGCCTAAATTCACTCCAGAGGATAAGGGTCATGGCAAAATCCAAGAGCCTTGAAAAGACTCTCCCATTCTTCTTAAGCATGGCAAAAATGAGCTTAGTAGTAAGAAATGTTTCAAGTGTTAGGAGTATGGTCATTTCCAAGCCTATTGTCCGAACAAAAGAGTAATGACACTTAGGGACATCCAAATAATTGAAGAGTCAATTGAAGAAGAAGATGAGGCAGAAAGTGATGAAATGGCAGCCAAACAAGAAGAAGAAATAGTGGAGGAAGCTTATTGCGGTTCTATACTTGTTTTGCGGCATGCCTTACATACACAAATAAGTCTCTAAGAAGATCAGAGGCTGAATATTTTTTAAACTCGTTACACCATCAATAATAAAGTGTGTATAGTGATAATCGATAGTGGAAGTTGTGCCAATGTGGCTTCTACGACACTTGTGGAGAAGCTTGGGTTGCCTATTGCACCACATCCTCAACCTTACAAGCTACAATGACTGAGTAATGGAAACAGTCTCCAAGTCACAAGGCAAGTACCCTTTTCTTTCTTAATTGAAAAGCATTATAAAGATGAGGTGTTGTGTGATATTATTCCAATGGATGCTTGTCATGTGTTATTGGTCTGTCCTTAGCAATTTGATAGGGAGGTTAAACATGATAGTAGAAAGAACACTTATTCTTTTAAGTTTGAGGGTAAATTAATTACTTTAGCTCTCTTAAAGCCTTTCAAAGCAAATCCACCTTTTCAAAGGCTAGAAACTAAACAAAACAATCTATTCTTAAGTGGGACTAAAATTAAGAATAGTCTTAGAATGAGTGAGCCAATTTATGCTTTGCTTGTGATTGAGAAACAAGAAGTTCAAGAGACCAATCAACTTCACCTCATGATTCAGCCCTTGTTGAGTGATTATAGAGATGTGTTTCTTGATGATTTACCCACTGGGTTGCCACCACTTAGAGGAATAGAGTACCAAGTTGATTTATTACCTAGAGCTCAACTTCCTAATAGGGCAGCCTATAGCTGCAATCCCATGGAGACTAAGGAGTTGCAAAGACAAGTGGAGGAGTTGATTTCAAAGGTTTTGTACGGGAAAGTATGAGTTCATGCTCAGTTCCAGCCTTGTTAATTCCAAAGAAAGATGGTTCATTTTGCATGTGTGTTGATAGTAGGGCGATCAATAATATAACCATCAAATATCGATACCCTATTCCTTGATTAGATGACATGCTTGATTAGCTGCATGGAGCTGTGATTTTTTCAAAAATTGACTTAAGGAGTGGATACCATCATATTAGAATGAGGGAAGGGGATGAATGGAAGATGGCTTTCAAGACCAAGCACGGGTTATATGAATGATTAGTTATACCATTCGAACTTTCCAATGCTCCAAGTAAATTTATGAGGTTGATGAATGAAGTTCTCAAGCCTTTTATTGGTCGATTTGTGGTAGTTTACTTTGATGACATTTTGGTGTATAGCCAAAGTGATAAGTTACATATTGATCATTTGCAACAGGTTTTTGAAACTTTGAGAGCTCAAAAGTTGTATGTCTAAGGATGGTATTATGGTGGATGAATCTAAGGTGAAAACTATTAAGTCATAGCCTGAGCCTAAGTCCATCACAGAAGTTTGAAACTTTCATGGACTTGCCACTTTTTATAGAAGGTTTGTCTCTCATTTTAGTAGCATTATGGCTCCCATAATTGAATGTATGAAGAAGGGTGCTTTTGAATGGACCAATTTGGCTAAGGAGGCTTTTGAAGTGATCAAATAAAAGTTGTGTGAAACCCCTATTTTAACCCTACAAGATTTTAATAAGTTATTTGAGGTGGAGTGTGATGCAAGTAGAGTGGGAATCGGTGCTATTCTTACTCAATGCAAACGACCTCTTGCTTATTTTAGTGAGAAACTAAATGACACAAAACGAAGATATTCTACCTATGACAAGGAGTTTTATGCTATTGTGAGGGCACTTGATCATTGGAGTCACTATCTTTGACACAAACAATTTGTTTTGCATTCAGACCACCAAGCTTTGAAGTATCTCCATGGGTAATACAAGGTTAGTCCTCGACATGCCAAATGGGTAGAATTCCTGCAATCCTTCACTTTTGTTTCTCATTATAAACAAGGGAAAGTTAATGTTGTTGCTGATGCACTTAGCATAAGGTATTCTCTAATTGTTTTACATGATGCCAGGGTTATGGGTTTTCAATTGATAAGGGATTGGTATGTTCATGATGAGGAGATGCATAATTTGATTCAAAAATGTTCCAAGGGTGCCTTTGAAGAGTATACAGTTTAGGAGAGTTTTTTATTTAAAGGAAACAGATTATATGTCCCCAGGAGCTCATATAGTAAGTTGTTGATTAGAGAAGCACATGGAGGTGGGTTGGCAGGTCATTTTGGTGTTCACAAGATCTTAGAATTGCTAAAAGAGCACTTTTATTGGCCAAAAATGTTGGGGGATGTTCAGGCCATTATTGCGAGATGTGGCACTTGTCAACGGGTTAAAACACACTTTAAAGCTGGGCCTTATACACCTTTACCAATTCCAGTTCAGATTTGGGAGGATTTGAGTATGGATTTTGTGGTTGCTCTCCCTAGGACATAAAGAGGGAAAGATTCTATCATGGTGATAGTGGATCGTTTCTCTAAAACGGCCTATTTTATTCCATATCACAAAACGGATGATACTTTTAAGGTGGCAAATTTGTTCTTTAGAGAGATTGTTCGACTTCGTGGTGTTCCAAGAACTATACTGTCGAATCGGGATAAAAAATTTCTGAGTCACTTTTGGAAAAGCTTATGGGGTAAGATCGGCACTAAACTTCTCTTTAGTACTTTTCACTATCCTCAAACCGATAGTTAAACAGAAGTTACTAATCGCACATTAGGTAATATCTTGAGAAGTATGGTTAGTCGGCACTTGAGAGATTGGGATTTGAAATTAACACAAGCTGAATTTACTTATAATCGGTCAGTAAGCACTACTACATATCACTCTCCTTTTGAGGTTGTTTATAGTGTTAATTCCCTCACTCCTATTAATCTTACATCACTACCAATAGACTTTCAAGTTCTTAAGGATGTCAATGAGAAGATCAAGATAATGAAGAAGTTAAGAAGAAAATTGAGAAAGTTAATGAAGACTACAAAAGAAGGGCAAACAAGCATAGGAAACCTTTGGATTTTCAACCTGGAGACTTAGTTTGGCTGCATTTGTAGAAAGAAAGGTTTCCTTTTAAGAGAAAAAGCAAGATTGCCCCTAGAGCAGATGGGCCTTTTCAAATCATTGCGAGAGTAGGTGATAATGCATATAAGGTAGCCTTACCAAATGAGTTGGGTAGAGTTTCGGCTACATTTAATGTGAGAGATCTTTCGCCATACTTGGAGGATGAAAATCTTTCGAATTTGAAGACAAATTCTCTCAAACCTGGGGAGGATAATATAAATCAAGGAATCAAAACCACAAACACTTTAACTCACTAAACTCAACTATATTCAAACACCAAAACCCAATTTGGTCAAACTCTCAATTTTCCTTTAACCCATTTAGCCCAAGCTCCATTTAAAGACCCAAGTTATTCCCTTGGTTTAACCATGATCACTTGGGCCAATGATATCTCACTTGCTTTGATGCCCACATCACTTACATGAAGCAAATCAAGAAAATATCCATTTGGAGGGGAAAATGGAAAATTGGCAAGTTTAAGGAAATTTAAATTAATTAGTATTTTATTTTATTAATTTTTTCTCTTTTATGTCACTTTGGAAGTTCTAGCAAGCAAGCTCAAATCATTTGCAAGGTTCAAGAATGCATTTATGGAGGATAAGAGGCTGACTACAAAAGTTACAGTATTAGGCCAAGACAATTTCTACACCAACAAAGCATTTGTGTCCATTTTTCATTTTAAGATTGTCTTATATGTTAAGTAATTGTCATTACTTTTGATCTTAGAAAATGTATTAGTGTTATTTTATTTTGTATTAGACATTTTAAAAGGGTCTCCAATGCTTTGTAAGGGGAGTTTTTTTCTGTTGAAAAAGTAAAAATTGAACATTGAGCTTGTTCTTTAAGTTTAAACAAACCTTTACCCTAAATTTTCTTGTTGCTGGAATTTAGGTAGTGGTTTCCTTGGTTGGTGGCTTTACCTTGGATCAGTCTTAGCTATTTCAATTCTTTTCTCTTCATTTGATTCACACTTTACTCACCTGTTGGTATTGCTATAATTTGTTGAAAATCCACATCAATAATATTGTTTGTGGCAATCTAATCTTATCAAACTTGATTCACTAGTGTTAATTTCTTTATTTTGATTCTTGATACTGATTTAGAACTCTATTTCCTCAACTTAAACTTGCATAAGCCATCTATATCATATTACCACTTCAAAATCGTATATAACCCTTCAGCTTCCTTAAAACATCTCTAAAGAACCAAAAACTTACCTCAATTACGAATTTCCATCTACTCAACAACTAAACCATATCCCAGCACCTCTTTCCATCCACAAAACACCAGAAAGAAAATATACCCATAAATCTTGATTCATCATTTGAACATCCTTGAGGCATATCAATTATAAATAGTTTTCTTTTTTCAAATGTAAGGAGGTTTGTGCTGGACAAAAATTGTGAGAAATTATTTTCTCTTCATTATTCTTTTTTACAACTTAGAACTTATCAAGCAAATTCTTGTGGCGTCGAAACCTTCCGAAACACTTAATTCTTAAACTTTCCTTAAAACTTCGCTTCCATAACGATTCATTTCTTTCGAGGTTCGTATCATTTTAAGTCAAAATGGTGATGTTATAAACTGATATCTACCATTTTGGATGCCAACAGTATTGTTTTTAGCACTAGTTGATCACTTTCACATGAACGATTTTGTTTCAATGTACGTCATAGCATTTTATTGTATTTTTGTCCACAATTGTCAGTTTTAAGGTACTTTTTGTTGATTAATTGAATTTGAGTGTGCTTAGCTCACAATCTCAAAGATTCAACAAAAAAATAAGTTAAAATACAAGTAGACAGAAAATGTATCAGGAGAGAAAATGAATAACATTTTTCTTATTTTCATCTACAAATATTTACGTATGTTGGGTTTATATATACAACATTTTTACAGTTAGGTACAAGCTTGCTTTAGCTTTCTAGCAACTATGTACAGCATACAACAATACATCTTTCAAATTCAAAAATCTAGTTGTTATTTTGTCTTTTAGTGACAAGTTTTTTAAACACTTAAAATGGGTTTTGGGCTTAATGTGGGCATCCATAGACTAGCTAAAGAGTTATTTGGGCTTTTCTTTATTCTTTGAATCTTTACTCTCAATCTCTTCATTTTCAACACTTTTATTGTGCATTTGGAGAAAAATGTTCATATTTTTGAGCTTTTGATGGCATTTTTGGCAAAAATGTTGATGTTTCAAACCTTTTTTGCATTTTGGGCGAAAATGGTCAAGTTTTAAGTCAAAATAGTGATGTTATAAAGCAATAACTACCATTTTGGACGTCAATGGTTTTGTTTTTAGCACTAGTTGACCCTTTTGCATGAACAGTTTGTTTCAATGCACGTTGTAGCATTTTATTGCATTTTTCTCCCCAATTATGAGTTTTGAGGTGCATTTATTGTATTTTTGGTGAAAAGCATTCATAGTCCAGAGCTTTTGATGGCATTTTTGGCAAAAATATCAATATTTTAGATCTTTTTTTGTATTTTGGGTGAAAATGGTGAAGTTTTAAATAAAAACGTTGATGTTTTAAAGCAATATCTACCATTTTGGATGTCAACGATTTTGTTTTCAGCACCAGTTGAACACTTTCACATGAACAGTTTTGTTTCAATCCAAGTTGTAGCATTTTATTGCATTATTGTCCACAATTGCGAGACTTCAAGCACTTTTATTGTATTTTTGGTGAAAAATGTTCTTATTCAAGTGCTTTTGATGGCATTTTTGGCAAAAATATTGAAGTTCGAAATCTTTTCCAGATTTTTGACCACAATGGTGAACTTTTAAAGCAATATCTACCATTTTGGATGTCAATGGTGTTGTTTCAGCACTAGTTGATCACTTTTGCATGAACAGTTGGAATTATGTAGCACTACGAAGGGATTGTGGTGATAACGGTCATGTTTCAACGCAAGTTGTAGCATTTTATTGCATTTTTGTCTGCAATTGTGACTTTTGAAGTACTTTTATTGTATTTTTGATGAAAAACATTGATATTCAAGTGCTTTTGATGGCATTTTTGGCAAAAATGTTGAAGTTTGAAATCTTTTCCAGATTTTTGACAACAATAAAGTTCTGAACGGTAGTTACTTTACCTTTGATAATTTTGAAAGATTAAGTAAAAACAATTTGATAAGAAAGTTTGTAATAAGCTTTCTCTTGAACAATGTTGTCTTCTAAGAAAATAAATTGATCAATTAAAATGTCTATATAATAGAGTGGTTCAAAGAATTTGAAATGAATTGTTTGATCAGTAAAGACTGGAGAGAATTCATTGATAGGAGATTGAAGGAAGAACTCACTATGAAAAGTTCTATGGATCATGAAAATATTTTTTGAACAGAAATTTATTTTATGAAAATGTTGTACAATCAATAGAATATTTTTCTTTGTGCTTGAAGAGTTTTGAATATGAATGTTTTTCATCAAAAACACTTTCGCATGAACAGTTTGTTTCAATCTGAGTGGTAGCATTTTATTGCATTATTGTCTGCAATTGCGAGACTTCAAGCACTTCTAATGTATTTTTGGTGAAAAACATTCAGATTCAAGTGCTTTTGATGGCATTTTTGGCAAAAATGTTGAAGTTTGAAATCTTTTCCAGATTTTTGACTACAATGGTGAAGTTTTAAGTCAAAATGGTGGTGTTTTAAAACAATATCTACCATTTTGGATGTCAACGGTGTTGTTTCAGCACTAGTTGATCACTTTTGCATGAACAGTGGGAATTATGTAGCACTACAAAGGGATTATGGAAATAATGGTCATGTTTCAATGCAAGTTGTAGCATTTTATTGCATTTTTGTCCCCAATTGTGAGTTTTGAGGTACTTTTATTGTATTTGTGGAGAAAAACGTTCATATTCCAGAGCTTTTGATGGCATTTTTGGCAAAATATTGATATTTCAGATCTTTTTTGCATTTTTGGCAAAAATGGTGAAGTTTTAAGTCAAACGGAAGTGTTATAAAGAACTACCATTTTGGACATCAACAGTGTTGTTTTCAGCACTAGTTGATCACTTTCGAATGAACTAAAGCAATTATGAAGCATGGCAAAGGGATTGTGGTGGTAACCGTCATGGTTCAACGCAAGTTGTAGCATTTTATTGCATTTTTGTCCATTATTGTGATTTTTGAAGTACTTCCATTTTTTTATTTCTGAAAAACATTCGTATTCACTAGCTTTATTGGTATTTTTGGCAAAAATGTTGATGTTTGAAATCTTTTTTGCATTGTAGGTGAAAATGGTTAAGTTTTAAGTCAAACGGTGATATTTTAAAGCAATATCTACCATTTTTGACGTAAACGGTGTTGTTTTCTGCACTAGTTAATAACTTTTGCATGAACGGTGGTAATTATTGATAATTTTGATGATCAAAGTACAAGAAGTGAGCTTGAGAATTTCAGCCAAAGAGAGAAATATTAAGAAGATTAGAGAATTGTTTTTTTTTTATTATTATTGAAAGAATAATGTTACAAGGATTTAAATAGGAAAGCAGCCAACAGTTATAATTGTTTTCCCAAGGAAGGAAAACTGTAATACACAAAATAGGTTAAACAAATTACTTACAAGTCATAAAGCAATGTTTCCTTTTTCTACTAATTGCAAAACAACTTCCAATGTTTACCATCTTCAAATTTGAATGTTTGAATTCTTCTCTTTGGCTCTTAAAGGTGCTGATTAGTATTAGAATGATGACTGGGATACACAGATTCCAATGCAAAACGGTCACAATGCTAGCATGAATCTTGAGATTGGTCAATCGGCTCAATCAATTTTATTTCAACAATTATAAAGCACTATAAAGAGATTGTGGCGATAATGTTTTTGTTTCAATGCAATTTGTGTTAACTTTGATGATCAAAGTATAAGAAGTGAGCTAGAGAATTTCAGCCAAAGAGAGAAATATGAAGAAGATGAGAGAATAGTTTTTCTTAATTGAAAGAATTATGTTACAAGGATTTTAAATAGGCAAACAACCAATAGCTATAATTGTTTTCCCAAGGTAGGAAAGCTGCAATACACAAAATAGGCTAAACAAATTACTTACAAGTCATAAAGTAATGTTTCCTTTTTCTACTAATTGCAAAACAACTTCCAATGTTTACCATCTTCAAATTTGAATGTTTAAATTCAAATTTGAATGTTTGAATTCTTCTCTTTGGCTACTGAAGATGCTGATTAGGATTAGGTTGCTGATTAGGATGCTGACTGAGATGATGATTGGGATACACAGATTCCAATGTAGCACGGTCACGATGCTAGCATGAATCTTGAGATTGGTCAATCGGCTCAATCAGTTTTATTCCAACACTCCCCCTCAAGTTGGGCTTGAAGATGTTACTCAAGTTTAATTTGTTTATTGCCATCCCGATATGTTTTTTAGTGGGAGCCTTTGTGAACAAATCTCCTAGTTGATCTTCACTTTGAACATAAGGGGTGCATATGGTTTTGTTATGAACTTTCTCCCTAATAAAATGACAATCCATCTCAATGTGCTTTGTCCTCTCATGGAATACTGGATTGGATGCTATATAGATTGCTGCTTTATTGTCACAAAATAGTTTCATTGGCGCCTCAATCTTGAACCCCAAATCTTGAACTAAAGCCTTCAACCAAATCAGCTCACATGTTGTACTTGCCATAGCTCGATACTCTGCTTCTGCACTTGACCTTGCTACTACACTCTGTTTCTTGCTCTTCCAGGTTACCAAGTTTCCTCCAACAAATGTGCAATATCCTGTTGTCGATTTTCTATTTTCAACATTTCCAGCCCAATCTGCATCACTATACGCTAGGATCTCGTGGTGACCATTCTTTTGCATGTGTAAACCTTGTCCTGGTGTTCCTTTAAGGTAGCATAAGATCCGATTCACCATGTCCATGTGGTTGTTCATTGGTTGTTGCATGAATTGACTGACCTGATTCACAGCAAAGCTAATGTCAGGTCTAGTAATGGTTAAATAAATTAACTTACCGACAATTCGTTGATATTGCTTGACATTCTGAAATGGCTGCTTTTGTTTGTCTTCTTCTTCGTCCTTTCGCTTGTAGGTGCTTTCGATTGGCGTTGAAGCTATCTTTACACCTAGTTTGCCTGTTTCACCAAGTAGATCAAGTGTATATTTTCTTTGGCATAGAAATAGTCCCTTTTTGGAATGGGCAATTTCTATTCCTAGAAAATATCGTAAGTATCCCAAGTCTTTAATGTCAAAAACAGATTTAAGATATAATTTAATGCAACTAATGCCTGTTTGATCACTACCAGTAATGATAATGTCATCGACATAAATGAGAATCACCGTTATTCCATCTTTGGAATGTTTGGTGAATAAAGAGGAATCAGCTTCACTTTTAATGAAAGTTTGGCAACTGAGGGCATTATGTAATTTGGAGTACCAAGCCCTAGGGAATTGTTTAAGGCCATAGATGGCTTTTCTAAGCTTACAAACATGAGATTTGGGAATGTCACTCCCATACCCTTCAGGTATTCTCATATATACTTCCTCTTCTAATTCACCTTGTAAGAAGGCATTTCTTACATCCATTTGGTACAATGGCCAATCATAATTAACAGCTAAAGACAGAAGGACTCTAATGGAATTCATTTTAGCTACGGGAGCAAACGTCTCGGTGTAGTCAATGCCATAGGTTTGAGTGAAGCCTTTGGCCACTAACCTAGCCTTATGTTTTTCAACAGTCCCATCACTCTTAAGCTTGGTTTTATATACCCATTTGCAACCTACAGCTTTCTTTCCTTTAGGAAGTGGAACAATATCCCAAGTTTGATTTCGAATTAGAGCCTTAAGCTCTTCATTCATTGCATTTCTCCAAATTGGGCTAATTTGAGCCTCTTGGTAACTAGAAGGTTCTCGAATATCATCAATGGCATTTAAAAAAGCTTTATACTGATCTTTAATGTGATCATGAGTATAGTAGCTTTGAATAGGGTGATTAGTCACATAGTTGCCATGATAAAATACTCTAGTTTTCATCCATTCAGAGGGTGGTTTTTTGATGCGAGTAGATCTTCTAAGTGTAGGTAATTCCTGTGTAGCATGATTATCACTACCTAGAAATTGATCTAAAGTGTCTTGATTACTAATTTGGTCATCTCCAAGGTGATCTGAATCAATCTCATCATGAGATGACTCATCTTGGGCAAAAGAATGTTCATTCTCATCATTTGTTTGTCTAAGAGAGTAAGGATCATTCTCATTTTGAGATGATTCCTCTTGAACTTCTAGCTTGTTATGAACATTCTTTCTAAGTTCAGGAATGGGCCCCTTTGTGTGGATAGTGTCAATAACAGGACTAGGAGTGGAATTGTCCGCATTCTCCCCCTTATTATTGGATTCAAGTTCATGTTTTTTGTAGTAAGGTTCATGTTCTAAAAAGGTGACGTTTTTAGATACAAACAACCTATTTGTCTTGGGGTCAAAGCATTTATAACCCTTTTGGCTTGTGGCATAACCTAGGAATATGCATTTTTGACTTCTATAGCTAAGTTTGTCTCTATTGCTACATGGAATATGGACAAAACATATGCATCCAAAAATTTTAAGGTATGAAAGATTTGGTTTTTGATTAAACATTACCTCATTTGGAGTCTTGCCCTTTAAAACCTTTGTAGGTGTTCTATTTATCAAATGAACAGCCGTGAGGATGGCATTGCTCCAGAAATGTTTAGGAACATTATGGTAGAACATCATTGATCTTCCAACTTCAAGGATATGTCTATTCTTCCTCTCTGCCACTCCATTTTGTTCTGGGGTGTATGGGCATGTAGTTTGATGTATAATCCCTTCACTTACTAAGTATTCCTTAAAGGAATTATTGACATATTCTCCACCATTATCAGTTCTAATCATTTTGATTTTTCTGCCAAATTGGTTAGCGACAAAGAGCATAAAACGCTTAAAGCATGATAATGTGTCCGATTTACATTTTAAAAGGTATACCCAAGTATATCTAGATTTATGGTCAATAAATGTAACAAAGTATCTATAGTTATCATGTGATGTCATAGAGCAGTCCATAAATCAGAGTGAATTAATTCAAAAACATCATCACATTCATGTTCCGATAGTACAAAAGGAAGTCTAGTTTGTTTTCCTAAAATACATGCTTCACACTTAGAAATGTGACAATCATTTAAATTAGGAACTAGACAATTCAAAATATGATTAGAAGGATGTCCAAGCCGTGCATGCCATAGCTCATGTGAATTGATTTGTTTAGTGACCCTAAAAGCTTGTTTTGCGTCATTTAGCATGTAAAGACCATTTTGAGCACAACCTTCACCAATCTTCTTCCCGGTTATAATATCCTGAAAAATCACTTTGTTAGGACCAAAGATAGCAATACAATTTAAGTCTTTAGTAAGTTTACTAACCGATAATAGATTGGAATCAAAATTAGGTATATAGAACCCTTTAGTATGTTTTGACAATAAATCCAAATCTGCTGTATACTTAATGGGTACATGCTTTCCATTAGCAACTTTGACACTTTGTATTTTCTTTAAAGGATATAATCTAGATGCTTTATTTATGTTTCTAAACATATGATCACTAGCTCCTGAGTCTATAATCCATGGTTCATAATCATTATAAGAGTTAAACTGAGAGTCAAGAAGAGTACCGTCTTCCCATTTGCCTTTGTGAGCATGGTGTTGGGTTCCAAGTGCTTCTGAATTGATTTGGAGTTGGTTCCTTATCACCTTGGCAATATCGTCAAGACTAAAGGAGTGAACACTTGAAATCTCAGTAATGCGAGCTGAATGTGCACTTGAAACACCATGGATACTCTGATTTGAAAATTTGTCCTTCTTGAACCGTGAAGGCATGAGTTCTGGGTGAAGAAGCCAACATCGATCTTTAGAGTGACCATTCTTATGACAATGGTCACACTTAGCCCGATTTTGATGGTTGTTGTTCCCCTTTGACTTAGCCACTAAGGCTTCAGTTTTAGGCTTCTCTTGAGCCAAAAGTGCATTTGTCTCCATCTTGTGGTCATGGCCATTTGTATCCAAGACACGATGGGCTGTTTCTTCCTTGTTGATCATGTAACAAACCTCATCAAAGGAGGGTATTTCATTGCTTCTCAATATTTGGTTCCGAATATCATTAAACTTGGAGTTCAAGCTAGCAAGGTAAGTAAACACCTTATCCTCATTAGCCCGTGCAAGAATGATGGCAATGTCATTAGTTTCTGGCCTATAGGAGTGAAGCTCATCCCAAGCCTCTACAAATTTTCCCAAGTGTTCAACTGAGCTCATCTCACCTTGGTTAAGCTTATTGAGGAAGGATTTAAGCTCATACACCCTCATGAGATTCTTTTGTTGACCATAGATTCTCTTGATAGAATCCCACAACTCCTTAGAAGTCTCAGCATTGGAAAAAATACCAATCAAGTTTGGTTCTATAGAGTTAAGGATCCAAGTTAGAACCATTTTGTCTACTTGGAACCATTCTTCAAATCCATCATCATCCAAAGGTCTCTTAACCCTTCCTGTGACAAACCCATATCTACCTTTACCACACAAAGCATTTGCTGCAGCCTTGACCCATATGGGGTAGTTGTGGTTATTTAGTAGAATAGTGGTGAGTTTAAGGGAGGTGTTAGCATCTACTTCCATTATCTTGGAAGTGGTTCGGGTGGAGGCGTTGATGGTGGTTTGAGAAGTTGCTTCACTTGGTTTCTGGGTGCTTAAAGAGGGTTCCTCACTTGCCATTTAGATTTGGCAAAAGGATGGGAGATACTTTTCAAGCACAACCGTGAACAATCAAAGAACAACAACAAGAAGAAGAAGGATAGGAACTTACAGCTCTGATACCATGTTAACTTTGATGATCAAAGTATAAGAAGTGAGCTAGAGAATTTCAGCCAAAGAGAGAAATATGAAGAAGATGAGAGAATAGTTTTTCTTAATTGAAAGAATTATGTTACAAGGATTTTAAATAGGCAAACAACCAACAGCTATAATTGTTTTCCCAAGGTAGGAAAGCTGCAATACACAAAATAGGCTAAACAAATTACTTACAAGTCATAAAGCAATGTTTCCTTTTTCTACTAATTGCAAAACAACTTCCAATGTTTACCATCTTCAAATTTGAATGTTT